>JADDMT010000103.1:0-105083 GCA_021401465.1 Teratosphaeria epicoccoides
ACTAAAGGCAGGTACTCTGCGCATGTAGTTCGAGTCACTAGCTCAACGGTTGCGGTAGGCAACAGGGGGGCTGTCAGAGGGTATAAAAACCTCGTCGCTCCCTAAACTTTCCTGTTCTAAGACACTAACATCGACCTCCGCTCCTACTTCGCTTAGCTTGCGCCTCGCTGTATCTGCGGGTCCGTACTAGAGCTCCTTCTTCTTCAATCAATCAATCAAGATCAATCAACCTGTCTTAGCTATAATGGCTCATATGCTGCAGACTAAGTTCGACGCTACTCGCTCTGCCCGCGATCGTCGCTTGTGTCGACAATGCCTTGACAACCTTAGTAGCCAAGCTACACATATCTCTCCTCCGCGTGTTAGTAAGGCGTCCCCTACCCGCGAGGTATGCGTGACTTGTACTAACCGAAGCGTAGCCGAGATCTGCGTCAGCGGGTTTAATAAGGGCAGTGTCTACTACAATTATGTCAACTGTAATAGCAAGCATCAAAAATGCTAAGACCTCCCTAAAGAGGTATACGGCGAGTACAACTAGCTCTGCCGTAACATCGATGACTTCTAGAGAGCGCGCGACGAGGGGATTGCTAAAGGCACTCCGACTATGAACAGGCTACAGGCCAAGTACCGCGAGGCACTCGCCTACCTGCTCGGCGCCCTCTCGTGCTTTACCGCGACTGCTAACCGTTCTCATAGCAGCGTTCGCTTTGACTCTCTGCTAACAGGCGAAAACGTTTGTCTAGGTCTGATCGCAGACTTAGTCTAGAAGATCTTGAAGGTGCTAACCGTTAGGGTCGAGACCTTCGCCATAGTACGCATACAGTGCGGGTGCCCTCTAAGTATGAATGCTGACTTTCTCCGCTAGGCTAACGTTAGCGTCGAGAAATATCCGACTAGCTGTTAGCGTTAGCAACTCGGGGCCCTTGCCTCTATTGACGATGACTTTAAGACGCGGATAATCCGCAAGAAGGTTATCAAGCAATTCACCGCTCCCGCTACTAAGGCCACGCCCTAGCGCCATACCGAGAGGCAGCCTGCCTCTAAGCCGGTCCTAAGGACTAAGCCGTAAGTTACTTACTCGAATCCTGTCGCGTGCGTACAGCTAACACATTGTAGCGCCGCCGCCTACGCCGCCTCGACGCTACTGTCCAAGAAGAAGAAGAGGGCCAGGGCCGAAATTGAGGTCAGCGACGAGGAAGCCGAGCCTTCCCCGCTTGCGACCCGCACTACGTCCGTCAAGACGCTAAGGCACAAGCCTCTAGGCCAGATCTTTGAGGATGAGGAGGATGACGACGCTCAGGATACCTTCGGTCCTAACGTGATCCCTTCGCGCCATAGTGTCACCATACCGGTTACGCCTAAGGGAGACACCGAGTCCGATGATGTAGTCGACACTTGTGTCAAGAAGCGCAAGATGATCTCGAGGGCCGAGCGCGACAGCCGCAAGCGCGCTCGAGTCTCTTCGCCTTCTGATGCTAAGGATGAGGTAGTCGTCGCGACTAGGCGCGGTGAGGGTGTCGCTAGTTCTCTGGCTACTATAGGCTCCGAAGACGAGCTCCCTCGCAACCTACTAAAGAAGAAGATGCCGGCCTCTCTTCGTGGCGTTGCTACCCCCGTTACTCATAGTCGCTTCGGGGTGTTTAGTAGACCCCGTGCAGGTAGGCAGTCCCTAGCGGACCGTAACAAGAAAGACTCTCCTGCTTCGGGTTTAGTCAGGAAGCCCCTAACTAGTAGTCGCTAAGCATTAGCTACGAAGCTAATCCGAGCATGTCTCTTGTTCTTCTTAGGTTTATTCTAGGTGTGCCTTTAGGCATCAATGATGTATGAGTAGGGCGTTTGCTTCTCGTTGTCGCTTCGCGCGTCATGCGCTACATACACGTGTTAAGAATTCTGCTCCGGAACCCTTATCTTCCCATGAATCGACCTTCTCAAGCCCTGCTCACGCCTCCTCCGCTCTTCGAATTCACGAATAGCTTCCGGAGCGTTCTTGCAGTCTTCGGCCGGAACCTATTATGTGTACTTAGGTAGGTATCCTTTCTACTTCACTAGATAGTGCGTTGCGCCCTTGCGCCGCATACTGTCCTTAATACCCTCGACTTCCTACTCTTCGTTCTCTTCTGCTACTAGCATCGGGTCCGCGGGCTCTTCGCCCTCGCGCTGTACCTATGGTTCGAGTAGAGATACGTAGAAGACGTCGTGCACACGATACGACGATAGCAACGATAGCCGGTACGCCTGCGAGCCTATCGCGTCGCGTATCCGGAAGGGTCCGACGAACCTTAGCGTCATCTTCTTGCTCGGAAGTTTCAGCTTGAGATTCTTCGTTAATAGTAACACCTTCGTACTAACTGCGTACTACATCGGTTTAGCACGGGTGTTATTATGTTTAATCTGGGATTCTGAGGCCTTTTTCTAGTGTTCTATTAGCACCGAATGTACCTCGCGCATACGCCGCGCTAATTCCGCGGCGGCTAGCACCCTCTCCTTAGAAGACTCGTCCCGAGGCGGTTCTAGGTGTATTTCTGGATCAAAGCCATAGAGAATCTGAAATGGCGACATGCGCATAGCAGCATGCACGCTGTTATTAACTGCAAATTCCGCTATAGGAATTGCGTCGGCCTAGGCATCCTAGTTCTTAGCGTAGTAGCACTGAAGGTACTACTCAAGAGTCTAGTTCATACGTTTAGTCTGACTATTAGTCTGTAGATAGAATGCTGTACTTAGGCGGTACTTAACACGCGCTTCAAACACAAATTCTTGCTAGTATTCACTAGTAAAGACAGAACCTCGATCTAATAGGATACTTCGGGGGACACTAAAGCGCCGTATAACTTCGTCGCGAAGTAGCCGCGTAAGCTCGCTACTTGTGCACTTTTTCGTACATAGGATGAAGATATTCATCTTCGAGTATCGGTCGACTACTACAAGGACAGCATTAACCACATCGCCTTTCTACTTTGCTAGCAGCAAATCGGTAATGAAATCCATGGTCAAGTCTTGCCATGGTCTCTCTGGTAGTAGGAGCGCCTAAGCATCGCTATAGAGGCGATGGCGCCGAGATTTGCTAATCTGGCACGTCTAGCAGGATTTGACATAGTCAGAGACATCCTGTTCTAGCGTAGGCTACTAGTATTTGCGTCCGAGAAGTGCGTTTGTCTTCTCTACGCCAAAATGGCCCGCGAGTTCATTGTCATGATGAATACAGAGGAGCTGCGAACGGAGTACGCGGTTAGCGGGTACGTAGAGCCTATTGTCAAAGTACTACAAGTCGCCTGACTTGGTCTAGTACTTCGGACTACCTGCAGTGTCCTAGAGGGCTATACCCTCATTAATTAACTCCGGTTCTCGCTCTTGCAACTGCTGAATAAGTCTCGAGACTTCTTCAAAGGGTTCTTCAGACATCGCATGCTTACCGCATGTAAGCTAGTTGACTACCGCACGGATCGAGCTAGACATAGTCGCTACAACTGCCAGATAGGAGGGTTCGTCACTAGCGGAGGCTGTGAGGCCCCATTAGACCCGCAGTCGACCTACAAGAGGAGCTAACGACAGATCGCCGCCCTAAACTACAAGCTTCGTTTGCAGCGTAGGGAGAAGCTGTCAGTTACCCTCTTCCCTAGTGTCATAGTCCGGTCGTCGCGAAGGACTATTAGCCGGATTCGTCTTTCCGGAACGATGCTAGATAACGAAGTTAAAGCTAGCGAGGAAAGTCGCCTACCTTGCTTGCCGACTACTTAGCTACTTTATGCCCATGAAGCCGCGAAGGTTGTTATGGTCGGTAAGCACCTTAATAGGGTGCGCTACGCCTTCAAGGTAGTGTCGGTACTCCTTAAAGCCGTCAACAATAGCCAAAAGCTCTTAGTCGTGAGTCTCGTAGTTAAGCTTAGCGCCCTGCATCTTCCGCGACTAGAAGGCAATCGGGTACTATCGCGCACTGCCTTTATGCGACTAGAGCTGCGATATAATTGCGGCTATTGCGAATTTTAAAGCATCGGTCTCTATCCAGATCTTCGTAGCGGGGTCAAAGTGCCGAAGTATAGGCGTAGTTTGAAAAGCTGCTTTAAGTTTAGAGAAGGCCTTGCTCTAAGCCTCCTCCTAAGGCACTTTCCCTGGCTTTTTTCCTCGAACCGCGCCCTTTGCGAGGGCCGTGAGGGGAGCTACGATCTTCGAGTAAGATCGTATGAATCTGCAGTAGAAGTTAGTAAATCCTAGGAACACCTACACTTCTCAGAGGGTAGTTAGCCGCGGCTACTCCGCGATTGCGGACACCCTTTAGTCATCCATGATAACTCCTTCCGTGGAGACAATGTATCCGAGAAACTCAATCCTATCTGTCAGGAATAAGCACTTCTTTAGGTTCGCGTACAGAGCGAACTTGCGGAGCCGTTCGAGCACTATACTTAGATGCCGTATATGCTCCTCCTTCGAGTCGGAATAGACTAGTATATCGTCTAAATACACTACGTAGCAGGTGTCAACGAGGCCGGCTAGGGCCTAGTTGATATACGCTTAGAACGTCGCTAGTGCGTTAGTCAAGCCGAACAGCATCACTGTATACTCGAAGTGTCTATACTGCGTTCGGAATATAGTCTTCTACTTGTCGCCCTTTCGGATCGGTATCTGGTAGTAGGCGTCCTTCAAGTCGATAGACGAGAAGATGGCGGCGCGACTAAGGCGGTCAAGCGTCTCGCTAATAAGTAGTAGGGGGCAGCGGTTCTTCTAGGTTACCGCGTTAAGGCCCCTATAGTTAACGCATAGGCGGAGCGTGTTGTCCTTCTTCGGGACGAACATAACTAACGCTCTAGCCTCGCTGTCGCTTCGTCGGATCCACGCGTTCCTTTGCGCCTTGTAGAGGTAGTCTCGAAGTGTTTCGAGCTGCGATTCCGACATAGGGTACAGAGGTCGATGCGGAGGATTGTAACCCTCCTTAAGGTTAATCGCATGTTCCGCGTCTAGGGCCCGGGCATAGGCCGCAGCCTCTGCGTCGAAAATATCGGCGTATTCCTCTAACTCAGGCGGAAGGGTAATGTCTTCCTTGACGTTCTGTATGCAGACCGCATACACGCATTAGACCTTCTTCATGTCCTTGTAGAAGCTGTGTGCGTCACGCATCCGTACCGTAGGAACTTCGCCTATGGAGCTGTAGAACTAGTTGTTAGTAGCTCCATTAACAACGACTCCCTGCTTGTGGCGCCAAGGGCGGCCGAGTAGGAGCTCCTTATTAGGAACGTCTTCGGCGTAGAAGACTTCGTTAGTCTTGCGCACTTCTCCCAAGGAGTCCGCGAGTTAGAGGCGCACGTTGTACGCGCCTCGAGCCGCTACGCCTTCGCCCTAAAAAGACTTCATAGTAGGCAGCAGGGCTCCTAGGATCGGCTTCAAACCGAGCCGTATGATTACCCTCTAGGGTATCACGTTAACCTCCGCAAGGTCATCTAACATACAGTCTACTAGCTCGAGCGAGCCATTAACTTGGACCGCGCTAGATAGGCGCCACGCAGGCCACGAGTCTACACCATCGGTGACAGACAGCTTAGATACCCGCGGTAGCTATTCGGTTGTCTCAGGCTTGTCCTTCTTTCGCCTCCCCTCTAGGGAGGTTTCGGACACCTTGCTTACCTTCTTCCTATTACTTCGTTTAGGACAGCGAGCCGCCTAGTAGTCCCTCGCTCCACAGATGTGGCAGCTACTCGGAGGCTTCTCGCTACTGTCTTTTGGCTCGGAGGGCTTGCTCCTCCGGAATGAACTACCGCGTTAGACGTGACCCCTAGGGCGCTTGTGATGGCGGCCCTTTAGTAGGTCCTTAGGGCTTAGACGCTTATTGTCCTTACCGCCCGATTTTCCATTTCGCTTCAAGGTAATTTCCATACGTGTCGCAAGGGACACGAGGTCTTGCCGAGTTGTCGGAAGTTCATGAAAAGTCATGATTATGTTCCGAAGATTGTCATTAAGTTTGACGAGCAAGTGCTGCACACGTTGCGTCTCAGTATAGGGTGGCATCTGTCCCTTAAGCGTGGCGAGGTAGGTTGCGAAGCTAGAGGTTGTTTGTCCCTTCCCCTGCTTAGCCTTCTCGTACTCGACAGACACGGTAAGGGCGCGATTCTCTAGATCCTCGACCTAGTCGACACAGAACTAGCGAAAGTCCGCCTACGTATACGTTCTGTCGTAGACCCGCATAAGGTCATACTGCTCATGCTAATTGTTGCGAGGTTCCTTATCCTCTTCGAGCTACATCACACTAAAGGCGACTCGTTTGCCCTCTGTGGAATATCCGCGTAGGTTAAGCACGAAAACTGCCTTACATGCCTGCAAGAAAGTTCGAGCCTCCTTCAAGGTGTCTCCCTTGAACGGCTTTAGGTTACGTGCGTTACGACTACCTCCTAGTTAGCCTACTATGGCCCCGAATTTAGGCACCAAGTTCGCGGGCACACGCGGAGGGTCTGCGCCTCCTAGTAAGTTGTCTTCGCGGGTCCCTAGCGTGAAATCTCGCTGGATTTCTTCGTCCGCTAGTTCGTTAGTACTACTCATGGCGACGTCTTCGTCGTCCTCGCCGTTGTCGCTACTAGGAGCGGTGCGGCTCTAGCTCTAGTTCGCAAGGCGGTTCGCGACCTAATCGACAATCATGGCTACGAGGGCTAGGTCGATAGTCGGGGTTAGCTGCGGTCCCTGTGCGGGGGGTCTATTACCTAGTCCGCCGCGTAATTGTCCTCTAGCGGAACCGTCGCTCGATGCAGTGTCGCTCGCAGCGGGTACTTCTGCGGGCTAGTTACTCAGGCTAGCTTCGCCATCGCGGGCGCTCGGGATGGCGCTCGCTACGCGTTAGTTGCGAGTTCGTGGTACTCTAGACATATCGTAGTATTCTCTGCTAGACTGCAAAGCAGGGGGGAGAAAGCAGAACTAATATAGATGTATGTGCTATATGATATGAAAATATCTCGCAGTGTGACAGAGTAATCCGACCTTTTAGTAGGTACAAGATAGCGCTGCTTTCTGCTTATCGCAGAGGTGGCGCTAAGGGTGCTTATAACCCCCGACGCTCCTTAATTAGGGAAAGCATGTCCGAGCCTAACCCCGTAGGGGTACCGTAGGGTCAGCGACGTAGGGGCGTCCTACGTCGACAACTGATCCTACTCGGACGACATACGAGCTAACGTATGTACGAAGGACCCCCTTGCCATATGTGGCAGGGTCACTGCATGCCAAGGGCGGCTATTAGAACCCATGCGGTTCAAATGGTCCCCTAGTATTAACCGTATCATTAGTCCCCTTGTAATAGACGATCTTGCAGTTAAAACTAGAGAGCTCCTCGCTCTACCGAACCTGTCGTCAGTTTAACTCTTTCGTCGTTATGAAGTATCGCAAGTTCTCATGGTCTGTGTAGACTGTAACCTAGTGCTTAGAACCTTCTAAGTAGACTCGCTAGGCCTTGTAGGCGTCTACTATAGCTAGAAGTTCTTTGTCGTAGACGTCATAATAGAGTTCTAGTCTAGACAATTTCCTCAAGTAGTAGGCGACTAGCTGTAGTCGTCTACTCGTTCCTAGTTAACTTAAGCATGCCCTAAGTGCTACGTCGGAGGCATCTGTTTCGACTATGATAGGCTTATCTAGGTCGAACACAAGTAAGATCAGCTAATCTGTAAATTGTCGCTTAAGTTCCTTGAAGGCATTCTGTTAGTCGTCGTCCTATACGAATAGTGTATCCTTCGTCATAAGAGTCGTAAGTAGTGCCGTGATCTTCGAATAGTTTGCCACAAATCTCCTGTAGAAGTTAGCGAATCCAAGGAAGGACTATACTTCCTTAACATTAGTTAGCGTAGGCTACTCTTTTACGACCTAGACTTTCTTAGTGTCTATCTTGATTCCATTCTATGCTACTACATAGCTAAGGAATTGTACTTCCTGCTTATGAAACTCGCTCTTCTGCAGCTTGACCTTTAGCTAGTAATCCTCGAGTTTCTAAAGTACTTTGCGCATGTAAGTCCTATGCTCTTTAATCGTCTAGGAATAGACGAGGATGTCGTCTAGGTATATAACTACAAAGACGTCAAGGTACTCTCGTAGTACGTTGTTAATAAATGCCTACTATGTAGCTAGGGCGTTTGTCAACCTAAATAGCATGACTATGTACTTGTAGTGTCTAAACCTAGTTCGGAACGCGGTCTTCTATTCTTCGCCTTCCTTAATTCGAATTCGGTTATACGCTCTAGGTATGTCGAACTTCGAGAACTACATTACTCCTTGTAGGCGGTCCTGCAATTCTAAGAGCAAAGGAAGCGGATAACTATTCTTTATTATGATGTCGTTTAATCTACGATAATCTACGCAGAGTCGCTAGTTATCTTCCCCCTTAGGCACAAACAGGATTAGATATCCGGCTAGGGACTATGACTCGCGGATGAAGCCTTTCTAGAGGTTGTCTTCTAGGTATTTCCGGAGAATCTCTAGTTTCGCTGCTAACAACAGGCGAACTAATTGCTTCGTTAGTGTCTTGCTAGGGAGTAAGGGTATCCCGTGGTCCTACTCCTAGTATTCTAGCAGAGCTTCTTAGTCGGGTTCTTCCTCGAAAAGAGTAGCGAACTCTTTATACTAATTAGGAACTATGAATTCGACCTTGACTCCCGATTGCGTTGCTTTGACCTATAGGACATGTACTTCCTGTTCTAGATCCTTAATAGCGGCTACTATCTCGCTTGAAGTCATAACACATATTTCGATCTTGCCTAGTACATCGTGTACTACAGGTAGAGGTATCGATCTTGAGAGTTCTAGGAACTAGATCCTCTCATTCTTCTAGTCGATATAGGGGTTAGCGTTTCTTAGCCATGGAAACCCTAGTACTACATCCGAGCCTAGTAACTCCGTGATGTCAAACTAGAGCATCTCTTAGTAGCGTCCTATCCGCAGAGGCATTATCTTAGTCTCTTCGTCAACTACTCCTTAGTTGTACGTAACCGGCTTTCCATTAATCGCTTGTAGCGAGAAAGCATTCGTCTTCGCCTGTAGCTTTATCCTAGCTGTCCTAGCAAACTTAGGCGTCATGAAGATTCTAGTACATCCTGAATCTATTAAGGCCCTAGCTAGCGTTTCGTCGATATGTACCTATACTCTAAGGTTGTTCGCGTATCTGGCGCCGATCGCGGCATATCGTTGTAGCCCTATCTAGTCTGTCCGTAGGTCTAATTCTAGCGGACCTTGTCGTTTCCCGAATAACTGTCTTCACGGACTAGTTTAGGGATTATGCGGTCTTGGCTTCTTCTCTAAGCGTTACCGTTTTCTAGCCTAAGAGATTGTTCTCGTTCTTAGCCTCGCTGTTCCTACGCGTTTCTTGCGTACTCTATCTTTAAATGATAGACTCGGAGTCGTAGCGCTCTTAGAATCTGAATACCTTCGTGGGTTAGGTAGCCTCTCTAGGGCGTAAACTCTACCCTAAACAGTACAATTTCTTAGACAACTTTCTAATGCGCGTGAGGTTAAGCTACGACTAGTAGTCTCCTTAAGTGTCGTCGCATACGGTCGGCTAGTTCGTCATACTAAAGCTAGTCGACCTGTTGTACTCTATTAATTCATGGGCAAGCCTAAGCCTACTAGTTCTGTATGATTTGGATAATGTCGAGTCTAATGTCATGCGGCGGCATAGCCTATCGCTCTATACTCTCGTCTTCCTCGGAATCAGGAATGACAGCTTCGACAAGCTCGTAGTTATCGTCCGAACCTTCTTCTTCTTCTTCTAGTTCCTGTTGCCTTAGGACTATCGCACTAGAAGGTGTGCCCCTTAGCGCACAGATCGACTATGCCTTATTTTGGCTAGAGTACTATCCGGAACCATCTTTATTACTCATGGGAATTCGACAATCGTCGTCATAGCACGTAGTCTAAGTAAGTGCGGCATAGTCTAGTTCTCGAGTAGCGGCGGCCTTTTGCTTAGGTGCCGTCGTTGTTACGCGAGCCTACTCTATCCTAGGCAGCTCTTGTCGTTGCTTCTTCGCAAAACATTCGCGGGAAAAGTGTCCTTTCTTTCCTTAGTTATGGCACTTGAGATTACTCTTGTTAAATGGCTTCTTCAGACCATTCTGATTAGGAGAGCCTTTCCGCGGCTTTCCTTAGGGTCTATTCCTCGGATGCCACTTAGTCGCATCTAACTCTATAGGTTAGAGACTATAGTAATCGCTTCGCCATTTCGGTGCTAATCGTTAGACCTTATGGTTAGCCTGTGCTAGCTTGCGATTTCTATGTTGTCGTTCTTGCTGTCGTTCCTAGATGCGATTATCGATTCTAATCGCGAGATCGCTTATTTCCTTGAATGTCGTTAGCCGATCTCCTCAGGCAATTTCGTCTTTAACCGTCTCCTTTAGTCCCTAGTAGAACTAAGCGGCTAAAGCGTTATCATTCTAGTCGACTCGAGCAGAGAGGGTCTAAAAGTCCGCGCGGTACTTAGTAGCGGAACCCTTCTGCTAGATTCCTAGGAGAGCTCTCTCGGCCTCTTGTTGCTTATTACCGAGCCTAAACGCTTCGCGTAATGCCTTAAACAAGGACTTGTCTAAGTTAAGAATCTCCCTAGTCGTCGTCTTCCTAGCTTCGGCGCTACTAACATGATCCAGATAATCTGTTAGATGAGGCTAGATAAACTCGAACGCCGGTCCCTTTAGGTAAGAGACAATGTACATCATTCGCTTATGATGTGTCGTAAACCGTTCCGTATCTACGTTAAATGCTAACTAGCATTATAGGATAAACATCTCGACTTGAGATCGTTGTCCTGTAAACTCTGTAGGGCTTCCTATCTTAAAGCTGTTATTACTATATCTATTCCTAGTAGTTAAACCTGCGACAGATGCTAGAGCTATCTCGCTAAGGTGAATAGATTCGAGCTACTACATGACTTAAGGTATAGTAGCAACTTGTTCTTGTAGTGTTAGTTAACTGTCGCTAGAACTTGAACTGATAGTTGAAGAACTACTTGACATAGGCGTATGTCAAGCGCTTAACGAGTCTCCTGATGCTTCCTTAGAAGTTGTGCTTAAAATGTTATAAGGGTAGGTGCTAATAGCAGGAAGGGGATCAGGTGTTAGACTCGCAGAGCTGTAAAGAATATCGACAATAGTAGTTGACCTTGTAACTAACTCTCCTCTAAGCAAGAGAGGATTAAATTAAGATTAAGCACGAAGCTCCTAACTACCTGTCCTAAAGCTATCCCTATATATTAGAGAGATAGAGCAGCTCTGTTAGATCTGTTAGTAGACCTAACAGATCTATGTCTATAGATCTATGGACTAACCCTACAGATCTAAGGGTCTGTTATCTTATGACAGATCCCTTCTTCCTTGTAGGCCTATAGATCTATAGACTAACCCTACAGATCCGGGGATCTGTCCTCACGTGACAGATCCTTTCTCCTATGACTATGCCTATAACTCATAGTACTCCTATAACTATACTATGACTTATAGCACTTAGGACCCTCATAATCCTGTATCCTATAGTACTCCGGATAGTACTCCTGACACTTATGACATTACCTAGGGGCGGCTAGGGTCTAAAAACAAGCTGTTTAGCCTGCTAATAGTGCCGAAGGTCTAGTCTTCGTAGGTACTCGTCTTGTAAGTCGTCGCCTTTATTACTAGCGTCTAGATTAGCATCTTCGTACTCGTTAAAGGGTATAATAGGCTCTCCGCGCTCTGCCGCCTCTGCGGCCGCCCTTCCTGCCGCTAGTTTATTAGCAATTTGCGCTATATCTGCTATACGAGCCTCTCTGACGTCACTACAAGCTTCCTATAACAGCCAGAAATGTGTATTAGTAATATCGAGCGTCTTAAGACCCCTGTCGCTACGTAGTATTTAAGGTATAATCAAGTGCTCTTATATAGTAGCTACGTATTACGCAAGGACACTTATCTTAGTCTGTCTAATAATACTTACATAGATCTACATGATGTTACGAGACTAGACGTTAATAGCAGCATAGATACTAATACTAAAGATCTTAAGCTTGTAGTAGGCATCTATTAACTACCCCTAGTTTAGTCTAGGTACACGAAGGACGCTACGCTTAACTCTTAATAGGCGACTACGCTCCTAGAACTACTAGAGGTTAAGGGCCTATGTAGCACTAAAAAGGTAATCCCTAGAGTAGGCTTAGCATGCAATTACTCTGTGATTACATTGCGATTAAATGACCTTCCGACTATACCGTATAGCGTACGCATGTGCACATACAAGCTTTCCCTGCCATAATGTAGTAAATTGCCCTTATTATACTTACTACATAGTAGCTCTGTAAGTCGTAGCTTCTCCTCCTCTACGTCCTAACTAGCTAAGTGCTTCTTTAGTCTAAGAGCATCTCGCTGCCTCTATATAGTCCTCTTGCTTATGTCCTATCCGTTAGCAGATAGCACATTAACTATCTCCTTATTAGTAGATCGCTAGGCTTGATATTAGTGCTAGATTAGGCTGTCTACTCTCGTAGACTCTTCTGCATTTAACTGGCGAGCGTATGACCGTATGCCCTATTTACTAAGCCGTACTACGAGTACTCTGCGACTAATATAGACCTGCTCTTCCTGCATAATCACCTTATAGATATTGTTGTAGCAGACCTTAGTAGCGGCCTAGTCAATAATCTATGGCTACTATTACGACTAGTTAATTGTCTTAGCCGGCATGATTAATTTGAAGCTAGTAGCGCTAATATAGAGCTGATATTAATGGGATTATAGTCGTATTAGTTTTATAGATAGACGATTAAAAGAAGACGAGATAGACTTAGCGCTTACGCATCTGTACTTTAGTAACTTTAGACTACTATGCTACTATATACCCCTCTCTGCTAAGTTAGCTAGAGGCCGGACCTCCCTGTCTATATCATAACAAGTACTACCCTTATAGGGATTAGCTAGTAGAGACAGTAATCTAGGCTACACTACCTTAGGGAAAATGTAGTTAATTATTAAGTGTAGTATGTTTGTTAGTTCCTAGTACTAGCTATACTAGAGTTAGGGCTAGTACTAACTATACCCTTCTTACTATTAAAATATAATAGGTAGTCGCATACTAGCTACACTAAGTTAGTAGAAGTCAGAGTCAGGCAGGACCCTAAATCTGACCTCTCTGACTTAGCTTAGGAGTTAAGGGATATTTAAGCCTAGCTAAGAAGAGAAGATTCTTTCTTCTCTTCTCTTCTCTATTATGTTCGTTTATATATACCTAATACCTAACATAATACATTCCTTCTATAGCTACTTCCTATGTGTAAATCTATTACCTGTATGACCTTAATTTAACAGGTTATAAGCCTAGGTTTTGCCTGTAGCTAGGAGAAGAATTTGTTAGACGAGTATACTTAATCTACTAGACAAGTAAGGGCAGACTAGAGGCTGCTACTACACTATGTAAAGGAGACTAGAGCCTATTAGACAGACTCTTAAGATGCAGATAAGACGTGAAAGAGCCTAGCAACTATTTAGACATAGTTGAAAAGTTTGTAGTTACCTTCTAAAACTATACAGGAATTCGACATATAATAATCTTTGTTCATCTGTTTTATACTCATTCATTTACTAATTATAATACTTCCTTACTATAGACTTATCTAAGGACCGAAAGAAAGTCCCTACTCTAACATAAGAAAACAACAAGTTCTAGTTTAAGCAGGAGTCCTGTCTCCTTGCATTAAAGAAGTACGCATAGCTAATTAACTAGAAGGCGCCGCTTCTAATAAGCCTGAAGATAGTAATTGCAAATAGGGAAGTACTAGTAGTTAGAGTAGATGTCAGAGCGAGTCAGAGAGCCAAGCTCGTAAGACAGGCAAGTTAATAGTCAGAGGAACTACCTGCAACTTAGTAGTTACCTTTCATCTTTTCTGGCATACCTCTACACAAACTCTAGTCAGACTCGAAGGGTAAGCAGCTAGTTCTACTATAGTAGTACTTAAGGCATACAAGCGAGCGATAGTAGAGATCCTCTAGTCTATTATCTACGTAGAGGGATTAGAGCTAACAAAGCGCTAGTTAGAGCTTGTCGGGATCTTAGGACTAAAGAGACTAGACCCTTAAAGGCACCGTGCTACTAGCTACTAATAAAGAGGGGGCATAGTCGTAATATATTGTAGGCAACTAGATGTATAAGCTAGCTAACACTAATGAGTAGTTTAAGGCTAATTTAATTGCCCTATATAAGATATCGCAGAGCCTTGACGAGACTAATAGCACTCTGACGCTTAAGTGTAAGACAGCTGCGGAGGCATAGGCTATATTACTCTCGAAATACAAGAAGAACCTTCTAACATCCTTAAGGGTATACTAGTAATAGTACACAATTTACAAGATAGACGAGGATACAAGCATTAATAACGCCTATACGACACTTACAAACCTGTGGCGAAAGATTATTAATGTCAAACCTAAGACAAGGATGTTTTACACGTAGGACAGAGTCGTCTAATAGCTTCTTAATGCCCTACCTGAGCACTACTACAACCTAAGACATAACATTGATCTAATAGGCATAAAGGATAGTTAGAGAGTCCTACATATCCTGTTTAAGGAGGAGTCGCGCCTAAAGGGCTCTAACATTATAATGAGCGCGGAAGTCAGAAAGGGCATAGTATGCTTCCTTTGTAGTTTACCTGACTATATAGTATAGAAGTACCTATAACTACCTAATGCACAAAAGGCACTAAAAGAGAAGTAGAAACCACGTAAGCGCTATAGTAGCCTACTACACTAGAGGAACACTAAGCTAAGGTCTCTAACTTAGAAGATTAGAGCATTAGAGATAAAGAGTATGAAGTCTAGTTAGAGTAAGTCTAGTCAGAGCAAATTACACCTAGGTAAGAAGGACAAGAGGCGCATAAATAACCGAAAGCATAGGAAGGCTAAGGCCTATGCTGTAGATACGGACATGTCGTTGTCCTTAGGCAACTCTAACTCTAAGAGCTTAGCATTATCAGAGTACTCTGATTCCTCTAACAAATTAGATGACAAGTATAAATAGGCAGAAGCTACAGCTAACGCGAAGGGCAAGCTTAAACAAAATGCCGTTCTCCTTAACTCTAGTGCATTAGCCTACATGTCAAATAATAAGGATCTCTTTAGGAATCTGAACCTAATGCGGCTAAGACAAATCAAAGTTAGGGGTAGTTTCTTAGAGAGCTAACATAGGGGTAAAATAGTAATCTCTGATGCGTTTAGAGGGAGTCTTATAGTTCCTACATACTATGTTCTACAACTAGGTGTTACTCTAATCTCAGGATAAAAGCTTGTTTGCTAATTTGACTTAGTTAGGATAATGCTTCCTAATGTGTTCTGCAGAGTGAATTTAAACATTAATCTAATTCTAGAATATCGCTCTTAAGGCAGCGTATACTAACTCTAGAAGGTTTATAGCATACCTATTACCTAGTTAGGGGAGGCTAAAAACTAGCTAGAATCCCTACTTGCTCTAATAGTAGACGTAGAACCTAATGACTCTAAACTAAAGGTACGTAAATCCTATGACCTTTAGCATTACTACTTTCTGCATTATAGTTAGACAAAGCTTAAGTCTCTTTATAAGGTCACGACCCTAAAGAACCTATAACCTGTAGTTAACAGCTTTGACCTTAAGGCTTATAGCCTCGCTAATATGAAGAAGAAGTAAGGAAAGTTTACAAATAGAAAGCGTCGGATTCTTAAGCTAGTATCGTTAGACATTTACGGGCCTTTACTATTATTAAGAGAAGGTTACAAATATTTCCTAATCATTATAGATAATTACTCGTAGAAGGCATAGGTATATCCGCTAAAGCATAGGTCTAACGTAGTAGATGCTCTATGTCGCTAGCGTAAGAAGATTAAGCTTAAGACTAATAGAGGCAAACTAATAGTAGTAAAGACTAACAATGCGCTAGAGCTAATGTCTCTACTAGGTTAGTAGGAGTTAGAGTATAGCATAGCGCTTAACCTAACTAAGGCATACGGCTTTTACGTAAACGGAGTTACGGAGAAGCACATTAGTAACGCTAAAAGAGTTGTCGGAGCAATGCTACAGGATATAGGACTTCCTACAGAGTTCTAGCTAGAAGCTCTAACTACGAGCTAATATGTATATAACCTGTACCTACTAAAAATTGACAATTTCTTGATTATACTAGAAGAAGCTTAGTTAGAGCAAAAGCCTTTAGTAGACTATATCCGTGTTTAGGGGTACTAAGTTATTTTACATATAGACCCTAAGTTGTTACTAAAGGATTTAAGAAAGGACAAGCTTATAAATTGTAGACAGGAAGGTGTGTTTATTAGGTACGTCAGGGGTACTACTAAGATGTAGAAGGTTTAGGCGCTAGACATGAAGAAGGTTATCACGACTAGATCTGTCAAATTCTTCGAGGAAAGTAAGGGGGGTAATTTAAATCTTAGCTTTACTCCGAAGAATTAGAGTAGCTCTACGCTAACATAACGGCTAGTTAGACGTCCGCCTAAGAAGCTATCTACCCTAAACTGTTATAGTTACTTAAGATAGTAGTCAGGTAACTTTAATCACATGTAAGCCAAGGCTTCTTTAGAGAGGGCTAACATAAGCGGGAGCTAAGACAGTATGACTAGTACAAGGGTAATTCTAATTAGTAAGTAGATAACATGAGTTAAACACCTTGAAGCTATAAGGGCATCTTAATGTTCCTAAATACATAGGAGAACTAATCGCTACTAATCAAGCTAATCGCACGTTACTTAGTTGCGCTTAGTCGTGCTTAGTTTGTCTACACTAATTGCTACTAATCAAGCTAATTGCACGTTGCTTAGTTACGCTTAGTCATGCTTAGTTTGTCCACACTAATCGCTTGTAGCTCTTAGCCTTGCCTACAATTAGTAGCCTTAGTCTAGGCACGTACGGCTTAGACTAAACCGTAACACTATCCCCCTTTTAGCCTAGCTTTATCCTGAAGCTTAGTTCTTAAGTCATTAGGGTTACTTGCCTTTATAGCTATTATGGCTTTCCATAATGCCTGATTCCCTCCTAAAGCCTTTAAATCGTTGTTGTCGTTAACTAGCCGGTTTTCTGGATTCAAACAGGTCTATTATAGTAAAGGCGTACTCTACCTACAAGAAGAACAAGCAGGTATGCAAGGTGCATCCTTACTCTAGGAAGTATAATGAGTGCGTTTGTTGCGGTTAGCGCTATAACATACAAATAACTAAATCGGAATTCGACTGTCTTTACGCCGAGAAAGAGAGGTTGCAATCTGCGATAAGAGGTACACGCGAGGCCTAAGAGGAGGCTTGAAAGCACGTAGAAGAGGCGTAGCAGGTAGTAGAGTTAGTATATGAAAACTCTCAGACTATGTTTGCTCGTAAGATGCGCCTATAGTAACAATTAGATCTTGTAGAAAAGAGGGTAGATGACACTATTACGGTTAAAGTTACGAATATTGAGGAGCTAGAGGAACAGGAGAGGCAAGAAGAGGTAGCCTAAGGGCTGTCCCTAAACCTGTCTCCTATAACCTAGAGTGCTCTTAATAGCCTTCCTAAGGATTCCTTTGTAGATCCTTCTTTTTCTGATTTTGTCGATTCTAGAGGAACTATCGTAGAAGCAAGTAGTAGTTCGTAAGGTTGCTTCCTAGTTCCCAAGTATTTTCGGTATTATTGTATCCCTTCTATTTTACGAGATATCGCTAACCCTTCTAGTCTAGGATTTTCTTGACTTTAAACTCGTTTTCTTCCTTAGGTTAGAAGTGAAACGTCTCTTAGCATAGTGTTTTAGTGTCCGAAGGTTCTAACATAGAGACATAGAACACTAGGTAGATTTTTGCGTCATCTAGTAGTTTGAGTTAGTAGTTAACTAATCCTTTAGGCTTATTAATTAAAAATGGCCTGACTTTAACGTAGTCTAGTTTCTTAGTCGATCTCTAGGTTCTCAGATTTTTTGTTAGGAGGTAGACCTTATCCCCCCTCTTTAGCTAAGGTGCCATTTTTCGTTTAGCATTGTATGATCACGTGATCCTTTCTTGAGACTTAATAATTGCCTTCTGTAATTCCTTGTGTACCTGCTTCAGGTCTCCTGAAGCTACTATTACCTTGTCTACATGTAGATGTTACAAATATTATTCCCTAAACAACTACAGATGCTTTCTAAAATTAGCGAAGAATAGTGTTTCTTTTGTAGTCTTAGATTGTTAGTTATTTAGTGCAAGTTGTGCTATAGGTAGTAGTAATGCCTAATTGTTTTGTGCGTAAATGACGTAGTATTATAGGTATACTTCTAAGGCCTAATTCTTGATCTCTATTTAGCTATCTGTTTGTAGATAGTACGCCGTAGATAGCTTGTGTTTGATTCCGAGTGTCGCTATAAGCGTCTTCTAATAGTTCGATGTAAAGAGCTTGTCCCTATCTGTAATATATGTCCTTAGGAATCTATGGTATTACACAAGTCTATCTAGTAGAAGCTACCTGAGTTACTCTACCGTACTTGCTTCGATAGCAGGAATGAAGTATGCATATTTCGTAAGCCTATTAACTATGACAAGTATTATGTCGTAGCTATGTCCTATGACTAGGTCTTAAGATTTTAGCAGTTTCGTAATAAAATCCATTTTACTTTGTCCTATGGTTACTCTAGAGGTCTTTTAAATTACGTCTCGAAAATCAAGGCCCTAAGTAGACTAAGTAACTTATGTTACTTAGCTTACTTACCTACTTGTCTAACTTAGCCTACTCGTATGTACCCCTAAGAAACTCGGCCTCTCCTAAGCTACTTATGTCGCGGACGCGAGTAGCTTAGAGTACAAGAGTGCTATTAGTAAGTAACTTACTACTAGTAGTATACTAGCAGCAAGTAGCTCGGGCACGCAAGCCAAGCTACTCAAATCAAAATAATTTACATGTAATAGACGTTAAAGTCATGATTTTAGTTAATACTACAAATCTTGTTCTTGTCGCACTATGCTCTTTTACTATTAACACTAAATCTGACGTATAACGCAGGTCAAGCAGATTTGCTAACACTAAACACATATATAGCTTAAACGTAGCTTTCATAATGCCTCTTAAATTTAAGCAAGCTGCTATATCTAACTTGCGTCTTATGCCTAAAGACCTTAATCGGTATAGCTAGTAACAAATGCATAGCTACTACACACTATCTACACATCCTGTATCAGCTCTTACACATGACTCTTTTACTCGCCCTTATCCTCTATTCCGTTCTACTAGCTTACCTTTACTACTAACGACTCTCCTAAAGCGCGAGTATTTTGCCCCTCCTGTAGCTTCTTAAAGGTTGTATCATTAAAGACCTTGTCGCTATAGCCCTTAATCTGCTCTAACAAGGTCGAGTCCGTAAATACTATGTGCTACTACAACTAACTATCCCTTAACTTAGTGTCGCTAAGCGCATCCTCTACCTTCTCTATAACGTTTGACTAGTTGCTTATAAGGTCATACTAATTAAGTAGAGCGCATGCTATGCTACATCATAATCGTTAGCTAATGTATACCCTGTAGCTACTAAACTACCGCTAGTACCTCCTATTAATATCGAAGTGCTAGTAGTATGTTAGTAGCATAACGCTAGTAAACTACTAGCATACTTACCTAGCATTTTTTGCCTCTGCCTCTAGTAAAGCTTAGCTCCTACTATTGCCTTAGTCTTTATTCTTTGCGGTCAAGCTTCGTGTCCTATAGCTATCATCATTAACTACGCTACTACGTAGAGTTAATAATCGTACTTAATATGTGCCTGCTCTAGTAAGTCTTTGCGTTTCGCCTCTTGCTAGAGCTAGGCTAGTGTTTATTTGTTGTTAGCATAGTTTAGTTAGTATATAAGTCCTCTCGCCTATACCGCTTGTCTACACTAGTCACGATTAACTGCCTACTCTATAGCTTAGGCCTCTCGCTACTTCTGCCTCGTTAGTAATAGCTAGCCCTTACGACGCGCTAAGGCTACTAACCTTTCATCTTACGTGTGTCTAGGTTAGGGCTTATCGACTATAGTAGCTTTTATACTAGACAAGTACATGTTAGTAATCATAGCTATGATGTTAGACAAGAAACTAACCTCGTTGTCACGATACTGTCATGTAGTATGTCCCGCGTCAATGGCTCCTCTAGTCCCTATATCAGCTAGTCGTCACTGTCATAATTGCTTGCCTTACTACCATGGTTACTAACATTTGCCCTTTCGCTGTTATAGCCCTTGCTCCCTCTGTTAGTATCCGCTTAAACATCCGCTACATGCTTGCGAACACCTACTATTAATGACATTAAGGCCTGGCTTGATCCTCGTGTCAGGCTAATACTACGCTAACCTAACAATTGCGTACGACCTAGTAGAAATTAGTATAGGCCCTCTTAACAATGTCTCCTACGTACTATTCTCGCGTAGCGCCTTTCGCCTCTATAAGTCCTCGTATTCCCTCTTTAAGCCTGTTATGCCGCGATCCTTCTTAATAGCTAGCGCCGCCTACACTAGTAGTGCTGTCTTGCCTTTGTCCTCCCCCCCTAATATACGTGCCGTGATAGTCGCTATGATAACCTCCTGTCTGTTAGCATCGAGCTCTTCCTAATACTTCTTCTTCCCCTCGAAGATATCATCGATATCGACACTGCTAACTAGAACCTATCTCGTCTTGCTAGCCTTTAGCTTAAACTCCGAAGGGCCATTTCTGATCTAGGCTAGTAGGTATGTAATAGTAGCATACACGCTATTTAACATGAAAGCGTTTACCTCGCGTGACTCTAAAGGATTCCATGCTAGTTTCTAATTAAACTAGAAGAACGCCTTCTTTATATAAAAGATTACAAGCAGGCTTAGAAACCTCTAGTCCTATGACATGTTAGCGCTTTCGACGACATCTAAGCCTTCTCTCCTTACCTCTTCTTCGTTCTTGCATTCGAATCTGCTTTCTATTAACATGTCTGCAGCCTAGTCCTTCAAACCCTGCTTATCGTCTACCTTGCCAGACTATGCGAGTATAGCTTCTCTAACCCTATTCGTGTAGTTGTTACGACACTAACGTAACCTCTGCCTTATCTACGCCCCTAACGATAGCACCTCCTTATAGGATCTACGTAGGTACTTATAGTATCTAAATCTATGTCGTCTAGCCTTAAGCTAACTTGACCTTTCATCCCTAGCATATTACGCGCTACAAGCTACTAGTCTATTACAATACGCTTACAACTTGGCTAGTAAGTAGGAGCTGTAAGGTATAGCATAGAAATGCCCTTCTGCCCTTGTAAAGCGTCTATCTATAAGAGTTCTTAGACTTTAACAAGCAAAGGCTCAATTAACTTGTCTTTATGCATGGGAGAGCTACTACGTATATCTTCGCTACTAGAGTAGTCGTATCCTTAGTCAGAGTTTGTAGTCTAGCTACTATTATAGCCTCGACGGCTACTTGACTAGCTCCTAGACTGACTTTAACTACTACTATCGCCCTAGCGGCTACGAGACTCGCTATTACGGTAGTTTTAACTGCTGCTGTCGCTCCTGTGATTAGTAGGTCGGCTGTCGTAATAGCCTTAACGGATGCTTAGCTGCTATGTCTTTACCCTGTTACTCTTAGGTTTGCTACTATCTTGTTGCGTGTCGCGAGATAATAACCGAGGCCTCTTATACGGCCGATTCCGCCTTAGCGGTAAGGATGACCGCTTATACGTCTAGTCTCTTCGTGACTAGTATGTCGTCGTCTGTATGCATGTTAGTATAGCTGCCGTATGCAGGTAGCTTCTTACATTAGTCGCCTTCGTATAGGCTTTAGGCACTATAAAATCCTCATGCTCCTAGTTAGCTATCTCCTCGTTACTGTTGTCTACACTATCGCTATCGTTGCTTAGCAGGTCTTCTAAATTATTCGCTAGATTATAATTCGAACTGCCGCCAGATAACATAGAACGTGACCTCTATTGTCTGTCTTTCTTCGAAGGCATGATTAAAGAAGGACGTAACTTAAAGGATCGGCAGAGAACAGAGCGCGGTATATCCTTCTTAGTTATGTAGGTCTAGTAGCATGTTAGTAAAGGATAATATATAGCATGTAAATATGCACATACTATGAGTTACTGTCTAATGTAGCTACGTAGAGTCTATTAATGTAGAAGAAAGAGAGGACATAATGTTCATAGTATCTTGTGACGCGCAAGCGTCATCTAAATTCGGCTACCCCTGAAACTATGGCGGCAGTACTTTTAGCTTGCTAGTAGTATACTATTAAAATACCGCTAGTAGAACTAGCCTCGGTTAGCATTAATTCTTCATTTATAGCTAGTATAGGTACTACAAAACATCCGCGCTATATAGCACGTCTGCCTGTATAATACAGCTAGACTGCTACTACTACGAAGCGCCTGCCAAAAGGACTAGTCGTATGCAAAACACATCGATAGGTACACTAGCATTCTACGTAATCTATACACTAAAAAGCTGAGTTAACAGTCCTTAGTCGATACACTAGACACAAGTAGCAGTGTACCTATTAAGAGCCTACCCTATTCTCTAGTCTCTATCCGACGATCCTATACCCTATACAACTATCAGTAGTCTCCGAGAGTAATGTAGACAATCCCTCAGGCTAGCTAACACCTATCCCTAGCCGCAGCATCTTAGACATTAACTAGCGTAAGATCCGCGCACAAGACTATCTTCTTAGTCGATAGGACTAGTATAACGACTATCTACGTTAATATCGACGTAGGCACGCTAACCTTATCTCTACTAACAGCGAGTCGAGCCCTATATACACACTCCGACCCGCGGCAGTTAAAGCGCCCGCATGTGCTCACGCGCCTGTAAATGCCTACATGTAGTCCCTGTCAAGATAGAGCCTAAAAGCGTAGTCAAAGTAGGCACGCCTATAGTCTCTGTTACAGAGTTCCGACATCTTGCTTTAAGAGTACTCATGCTAGAAGGTCTAGTGACGAGCCTACGCGCTTATAATTCGGCACCTAGTAGAGGGTAACTATAAGATATAAGCCTAAGTAGTTTTATATTAGAGGTAGTTACTCTGTAGTAGATCCTGCGTATATAGTAGTAAGAGTAGTTCTACATGTAAGAGAATATCCTACACGTATTATTTTAAAGGCCTTTAAGCCGCGTTTAAACTATAACAGCCATACTACTTTTGTGTTAACCCTAGGTAATTGTTAACTTCTAGACTGTCTGCCGCCGATAGTTTGACAATATCTTGTATAGTAGATGCCGAAAACTAACCTCCCCTCCTCGTATCTACAACGCCTCTACTGTTACTAGGAATTCGAGTTGTAATTCCCTGCTACTACTAAAGAAGGCGCTAGTTTCCTAGAACATGCGCTCCTTCGCTGCTATTAACCATGTAACTTAGCCAAGTAGGCTAAGCTACTCTATCCGTTCTTCTAACGTAGCGTATAGGCATAGGTAATTGTTATGTCGAAGTATAAGGCCTGCTTCGATCATGCCTATACTCTGCTACTATAGCGCCTTAGGTTTGTGAATTATGCCGCGCTAGGTCTTAGAGGTTCTTGTCGAGGAAACACGTACACTTATCGTTTAGGCTATGCCTATATTATGTCTGTTTAAATTGCAGATGTCAGGATTACTTGAAACACGCGTTGTTCATACTTGTTAGTCCCTTAGCTAACTTCAGATAAAAGATGCGGCAGACCTTTCCGCGCTTTTCGCACCTTATCGCTATAGCCGTAGCCGTCATATATGCGACGCCACTTTGTCTTTCTTCTAGTCCGCTACGACACTATCTATAGCAGGCATGATCTAGACGCTAGGGTCCTAATGATTATAGCACTTAAGACATGCATATAGGAACAGGATACTCGAGCCTATGCGCGCAAGGCAAGAGGATTAGCAGAAGCTATATCCTTGCCTAAACTACAACCTGCCCTTGTTACTATTATAGGGTTCTCCTTATAGATGACAACTTAGTAGTGTTAAAGAACACGTTCGTGCTATAGCTAACTAGGCATGTGTTAGTAATAACTAGTGCTATAGCTAATCAAGCATTTCAAAGGATCCTATTAATCGACCTAAGACGTAGGCCTGAAGCACGTCAAGTCTCGCTTCCTCTGCTAGCTAAGAATGCATCGTATGTTAGGCCTTAAGAAGGGTTATCGTAGACGGCTCTATTCTGGCATCCCTGTCTCGTTAATACACTGCTCTTAAGAGTCGGGAAGGTAGTAGTAGATATGTACAAACATGAGCTGTTCCTAATCATTACTCGACAAGCTAGCGCCTACGTAAGAGCATTAGTATTTAAGTTTCGTAACTTGCCGAGGCTGTATTTAGTGTCTAAGAGATATTCAGGGCTAAGGTTCGAGGCTAAGTATCGCGACAACAAGGCCGCGAATCCCGTATCTGCTATGGATAAGGACTAAGTCACTATAGTGTACCTCTAGGAGTATTCCTGCCTAGTCGATTATAATCGCCTTGTAATACGTAGGCGATTACACACAAATAGGGACTTAGTAACAGAAGAGCTCCCCGAAGAAGACCTTTTCGTCTAAGTACAGGGTAATCGCTACCTAGCTTTAGTCAGGTACTACGGATAGGTATCTTAGGAGCTATAGCTGTCTTTACTTCGCCTGTTCTGTTTTCACTGCTATTATCATTAATTAATGATAGTGTTACATATGTAATAACTAGTAGCAAACGTCAGATAATATAGTCCTTATGATGCTATTACCTGTATTACTACTATAAAAAAATTGCCTTCGCCATCTAATCCTTTTAACATTACTTTGACATCCTTGCTAACAAGCTCTAGCGCCGCTATTACAAGGGCGAAGCTACGCTTCTACGCGCATACCTTGCATACTTCCGGATATGTCCGCTTAACCTACAGTTGTAAAATAACGGCAGTACGCCTACTACATGCTACTAGCATGCTGTCGGTTATTTAGGCTAGCTATATAGGGTAAGTACTAAAGTTACTCCCTAGCGCTTCCGCTAACTAGGCTTATTAGTAGTACCTTATAGAGAATCCCTGCATGTACGTAACTACTATTAGTATACTACTAGTAATCGAGGGGCAGTTTAGCGGCACTACTCGTTACTTGCAGGTACCTCCTAGCCGCTTAGTTACTATCTGCACTATCGACCCTACTAAATAAACAAACAGGTTAACATTCATGACTACAGGACAGATAATCGCATACTAGTACTATGCTAATATCGACACTACTAGTTCTACCTTCACGATTCGGCTGTGATTAGTCGTATAGTCGCTTTAATAGTCTCTTAAAAGCGCTAACAAGCTAACTAGTAGAGACCTAAGACCTAGACAAAAGAGCAGCTTAAACACTGCCTAGTCTAAACAGATTCTATAGTGTAGGCAGGCAATTTCGCTCTGTCGTATTTTAGATAGGACTCTCAAGACACTTAGGACGCGAGTAATATCATTTAAAACGTGTTAAGGGTAGAGGAATTAATCGACAAGGACAGGGAAGGCTAGCCCTGCATCTCGCGTTAGTTTAGATACTAAAACCCTCTGTCCGCGAACCTGAAGAAACTAGAAGATAGGCTACGCAATAATGAAGATCCTAAGGTCACTAAGTTGTTTAAGGGTAAACATAATCGCTTGTTAGAGGCGTAGTACATCCCTAGTCTCGATAGCGACTACGATTAGCTGCCTACAGAAGTTAACAAGAGCAACTTTTAGTTAGCATTATAGTAGTACATTGCTAGTATAGCTAAGGACATAGTGAAAAAGAAAAAAGACTATACTAAGGAAGGCTCTATTACTCTAGGCGTAGCGGCTAATACGCACTCTGTCATACTATTAACTAAATTAGTAGGATTAAAGCGTACTTTTTCGCATGACTTATAGGCTTTAGCATAGACACTAAACAAGATGTTTAAGGAGTTCGCGTTCTCGAAGGCTAGCACTAATGCTAGTCGGTTAGATCAAGATGTAGAAATGCGCGAGATAGAGCATGTCTAGAAACCATCTTTCCTTGAAGTTAGCATCTGCCTGTATATAGTCGGCTACACTAAGGACTAGTCAAGGCTGCTTCTAAATGCGGTGCCTCTCGAAATTAGCCTGATGCGGAATTTAAACTCCGACTATCTCGAACCGCGCATAGTCGCAGAATAATAGACAACTAACAAACACTATTCTCGCTACTAGTTTACAGTAACTAGAGATTTGTCATAGCAGCGTGAGGGGGAATCGGACGTCATGTTAATTAGCGCGTTAAGGTAATTACATGCGGCTATGCCTGATTATGGCGGCGCTTATCTAATCGCGGTCTTCACGGCTAAGTGCGAGGGTAACGACAGACTTATGCGGTTAATTACACCCTGTTACAGACATGCGTTTATGTAACGATTAACCTGTAGTTAGATACTAACGTTTCGTAGGTTATAGCACTCTACCTACTACGCGCGAATTCAAGCTAGACATATATAATCTAGCTGTCGAGAACTAATTGCGCTATGTTAGCTTCGAATCTGACATAATCGCTAAAACAGACGCGTAGATAGCGTAACGTCTTTAACAGGAGGAGTATAGTAAGACTAGCGGGGTTACTAGTAGTATGGCAGTAGTTCATCCTAGCGCTACTACTAAGCCTCCGCCTAAATTATACTCTTGTACGCCTACCCCTACTTAGCGGCATGCTACCCTTTCTCAGGAGTTACTAGAGGGCGCTAATGTCGCTATTACGTTAGTTAAGTAGCAGACAGCCTATCTAGACATAGTCGTATAGAATCCTGCGAACGACCCTAAACAAGAGGATATACCTAAAAGCCCGAGTATCATAATTAGCAGTAATTAGAGGCATTCTCTATAGCTTAGTCACGCTGCAGGGATTCCTAGCAGCGACTAGGACGAGACTGCAGAAGACCTTTACTTGTCAGATAACATGTAGAAAGCAGCCTATATATATAATCGCTTCGATCCTAATAAGTAGCATCCTAAGTCAAGTGTAAAGAGTAAGGATTAGTCGATGAAGTTTCCCTAACAGGCACTATAGTTCTTAAACTCTACCTAGGCCTTGTAGCGTCTAGCGAGGGGTTTGCTGCTAGTCGTTATTGCTACTACTATAGGGTTTAGGAAGACTTGTGTAGGTTAGGATGTCATCTACAATTAGAAGCATGCATAGTACTACTATCATAATGTTACAGACTATAAGGTGTAGGACGAATTAGACAGTAATAAGCTACAGGTACTTGTAGACCTAGACACTAACTTATATAGCAACCTTACCTAGCTAGTAGGAGGCAAGCCTTACGTCAGGCTAGGGCTTACTCTCGTCGTTACGCCTGTCATTAAGCAGTAGATTAACGACTGCAAAAAGTTCCTTAAGAAGGGCTTCATCATAATTGTAGTCATATAATCTGATACATTTAAGTAGGCACTAGAGGATTTTAGTGTCTATAACAGTTAGGCTAAGGCTGTTCGCGACGAGGACTAGCTAAAACGTGATGAACTAGAAGCCTGTCTGTCTAAGGAAGAACTAGCGTTATAGGACGAAGACGAGTTTAAGCTAATAGTACACAAACTCTTAACTACGTTAAGCACTAATAAGAAAGTCCGATCGTAGCTCGCCAAATGGACTACGTCACGAAAATCAAGGCCCTAAGTAGACTAAGTAACTTATGTTACTTAGCTTACTTACCTACTTGTCTAACTTGGCCTGCTCATATGTACCCCCAAGAAACTCGGCCCCTCCTAAGCTACTCGTGTCGCGGACGCGAGTAGCTTAGAGTACAAGAGTGCTATTAGTAAGTAACTTACTACTAGTAGTATACTAGCGGCAAGTAGCTCGGGCACGCGAGCTAAGCTACTTAAATTAAAACAATTTGAATGTAATAGACGTTAAAGTCATGATTTTAGTTAATACTACAAATCTTGTTATTGTCGCACTATGCTCTTTTACTATTAACACTGAATCTGACGTATAACGCAGGTCAAGCAGATTTGCTAACACTAGACACATATATAGCTTAAACGCAGCTTTCATAACGCCTCTTGAATTTAACCAAGCTACTATATCTGACTTGCGCCTCATGCCTGAAGACCTTAATCGGTATAGCTAGTAACAAATGCATAGCTACTACATACTATCTACACATCCTGTATTAGCTCTTACACATGACTCTTTTACTTGCCCTTATCCTCTATTCTGTTCTACTAGCTTACCTTTACTACTAACGACTCTCCTAAAGCGCTACTATTTCGCCCCTCCTATAGCTTCTTAAAGGTCGCATCATTAAAGACCTTGTCGCTATAGCCCTTAATCTGCTCTAACAAGGTCGAGTCCGTAAATGCTATGTGCTACTATAACTAACTATCCCTTAACTTAGTGTCGCTAAGCGTATCCTCTACCTTCTCTACAACGTTCGACTAGTTGCTTATAAGGTCACACTAATCGAGCAGAGCGCATGCTATGCTACATCATGACTATTAGCTAATGTATACCCCGTAGCTACTAAACTACTACTAGCACCTCCTATTAATATCGAAGTACTAGCAGTATGTTAGTAGTATAACGCTAGTATACTACTAGCATACTTACCTAGCATTTTTTGCCTCTGCCTCTAGTAAAGCTTGGCTCCTACTATCGCCTTAGTCTTTGTTCTTCGCGGTTAAGCTTCGTGTCCTATAGCTATCATTGTTAACTACGCTGCTACGTAGAGTTAATAATCATACTTACTATGTACCCGCTCTAGTAAGTCTTTACGTTTCGCCTCTTACTAGAGCTACGCTAGTGTTTATCTGTTGTTAGCATAGTTTAGTCGATATATAAGTCTCCTTGCCTATACTACTTGTCTACACTAGTCACGATTAATCGCCTACTCTGTAGCTTAGGCCTCTCGCTACTTCCGCCTTGTTAGTAATAGCTGGCCCTTACAACGCGCTAAGGCTACTAACCTTTCATCTTGCGTGTGTCTAGGTTAGGGCTTATTAACTATAGTGGCTTTCGTACTAGACAAGTACATGTTAGTAATTATGGCTGTGATGTTAGACAAGAAACTAACCTCGTTATCACGACACTGTCATGTAGTGTGTCCTGTGTCAATGGCTCCTCTAGTCCCTACATCGGCTAGTCGTCACTGTCATAATTGCTTGCCTTACTACTATAGTTACTAACATTTGCCCTTTCGCCGTTATAGCCCTCGCTCCCTCTGTTAGTGTCCGCTTAAACATCTACTACATGCTTGCGAACGCTTACTATTAATGACATTAAGGCCTGGCTTAATCCTTGTGTCAGGCTAACAATACGCTAACCTAACAATTGCGTACGACCTAGCAGAAGTTAGCATAGGCCCTCTCGATAATGTCTCCTATGTACTATTCTCGCGTAGCGCCTTTCGCCTCTGCAAGTCCTCGTATTCCCTTTCTAAGCCTGTCATGCCGCGATCCTTCTTGATAGCTAGGGCCGCCTACACTAGTAGTGCTGTCTTGCCTTTGTCCTCCCCCCCTAATATACGTGCCATGATAGTCGCTATAATAACCTCTTGTCTGTTAGCATCGAGCTCTTCCTAATACTTTTTCTTCCCCTCGAAGATATCATTAATATCGACACTCCTAACTAGAACCCATCTCGTCTTACTAGCCTTCGTCTTAAACTCCGAAGGGCCATTTCTGATCTAGGCTAGTAGGTATATAATAGTAGCATACACGCTGTTTAACATGAAAGCGTTTACCTCGCGTGACTCTAAAGGATTCCATGCTAGTTTCTAATTAGACTAGAAGAACGCCTTCTTTATACAAAAGATTACGAGCGGGCTTAGAAACCTCTAGTCCTATGACATGTTAGCGCTTTCGACGACATCTAAGCCTTCTCTCCTTACCTCTTCTTCGTTCTTACATTCGAATCTGCTTTCTATTAACATGTCTGCGGCCTAGTCCTTTAAACCCTGCTTATCGTCTACCTTGCTAGACCATGCGAGTATAGCTTCTCTGACCCTGTTCGTGTAGTTGTTACAACACTAACGCAACCTCTACCTTATCTACACCCCTAACATTAGCACCTCCTCATAGGACCTACGCAGGTACTTATAGTATCTAAATCTACGTTATCTAGCCTCGAGCTAACTCGACCTTTTATCCCTAGCATATTACGCGCTACGAGCTACTAGTCTATTACAATACGCTTACAACTTAGCTAGTAAGTAGGAGCTGTAGGGTATAGCACAGAAATGCCCTTCTGCCCTCATGAAGCATCTATCTACGAGAGTTCTCGGACTTTAACAAGCAAAGGCTCGATTAACTTGTCTTTATGCATAGGAGGGCTACTATGTATATCTTCGCTGCTAGAGTAGTCGTATCCTTAGTCAGAGTTTGTAGTCTAGCTACTATTATGGCCTTGACGGCTACTCGACTAGCTCCTAGACTGACTTTAACTACTACTATCGCCCTAGCGGCTACGAGACTCGCTGTTACGGTAGTTTTGACTGCTGCTGTCACTCCTATGATTAGTAGGTCGGCTGTTGTAATAGCCTCGACAGATGCTTAGCTACTATGTCTTTACCCTGTTACTCTTAGGTTTGCTACTATCTTGTCGCGCGTCGCGAGACGATAACCGAGGCCTCTTGTACGGCTAATTCTGCCTTAGTAGGGAGGATGACCGCTTATACGTCTAGTCTCTTCGTGACTAGTATGTCGTCATCTATATGCATGTTAGCATAGCCGCTATATACAGGTAGCTTCTTACATTAGTCGCCTTCGTATAGGCTTTAGGCACTGTAAAATCCTCATACTCCTAGTTAGCTATCTCCTTATTACTGTTGTCTACACTATCGCTATCGTTACTTAGTAGGTCTTCTAAATTATTCGCTAGATTGTAATTCGAACTGCCGCTAGATAACGCGGAACGTAACCTCTGTTGTCTGTCTTTCTTCGAAGGCATGATTAAAGACAGACGCGACTTAAAGGATCGGCAGAGAACAGAGTGTAGTATATCCTTCTTAGTCATGTAGGTCTAGTAGCATGTTAGTAAAGGATAATATATAGCATGTAAATATGCACATACTACGAGTTACTGTCTAATGTAGCTACGTGGAGTCTATTAATGCAGAAGAAAGAGAGGACGCGATGTTTACAGTATCTTGTAACGCGCGAGCGTCATCTAAATTCGGCTACTACTGAAACTGCGGCGGCGGTACTTTTAGCTTGCTAGCAGTATGCTATTAAAATACCGCCGATAGAACTAGCCTCGGTTAGCATTAATTCTTCATTTATAGCTAGTATAGGTACTACAAAACATCCCCGCTATATAGCATGTCTGCCTATATAATATAGCTAGACTACTACTACTACGAAGCGCCTACTAAAAGCACTAGTTATGTGCAAAACACATCGATAGGTATACTAGCATTCTACGTAATCTATACACCAAAAAGCCGAGTTAACAGTCCTTAGTCGATATACTAGACACGAGTAGTAGTGCACCTATTAAGAGCCTACCCTATTCTCTAGACTCTATCTGACAATCCTATACCCTATATAACTATTAGTAGTCTCCGAGAGTAATGTAGACAATCCCTTAGGCTAGCCGACACCTATCCCTAGCCGTAGCATCTTAGACATTAACTAGCGTAAGATCCGCGCACAAGACTATCTTCTTAATCGATAGGACTAGTATAATGACTGTCTACGTCGATATCAACGTAGGCACGCCGACCTTATCTCTACTAACAGCGAGTCGAGCCCTATATACATACTCCGACCTATAGCAGTTAAAGCGCCCGCATGTGCTCGCGCGCCTATAGATGCCTACATGTACTCCCTGTTAAGATAGAGCCTAAAAGCGTAGTCGAAGTAGGCATGCCTATAGTCTCTGTTGCAGAGTTCTGACATCTTGCTTTAAGAGTGCTTACGCTAGAAGATCTAGTGACAAGCCTACGCGCTTACAATTCGGCACCTAGTAGAGAGTAACTATAAGATATAAGCCTAAGTAGTGTTACATCGGAGGTAGTTACTCTGTAGTAGATCCTACGTATATAGTAGTAAGAGTAGTTCTGCATGCGAGAGAATATCCTATACGTATTATTCTAAAGGCCTTCGAGCTACGTTTAAACTATAACAGCTATACTACTTTCGTGTTAACCCTAGGTAATTGTCGACTTCTAGACTGTCTGCCGCTAATAGTTTGACAATATCTTGTATAGTAGATGCCGAAAACTAACCTCCCCTGCTTGTGTCTATAACGCCTCTACTATTACTAGGAATTCGAGTTATAATTCCCTGCTACTACTAAAGAAGGCGCTTGTTTCCTAGAACATGCGCTCCTTCGCTACTATCGACTACGTAACTTAGCTAAGTAGGCCAAGCTGCTCTATCTGTTCTTCTAACATAGCGTATAGGCGTAGGTAATTGTCGTGTCGAAGTATAAGGCCTGCCTTAATCGTACCTATGCTCTGCTACTATAGTACCTTAGGTTTGTAAATTATGCCGCGCTAGGTCTTAGAGGTTCTTGTCAAGGAAACACGCACACTTATCGTTTAGGCTATGCCTATATTATGTCTGTTTAAATTACAGATATTAGGATTACTTGAAACACGCGTTGTTTATACTCGTTAGTCTCTTAGCTAACTTTAGATGAAAGATGCGGCAGACCCTTCCGCGCTTTTCGTACCTTATTGCTATAGCCGTAGCCGTCGTATATGCGACGCTACTTTGTCTATCTTCTAGTCCGCTACGACACTATCTGCAGCAGGCATGATCTAGACGCTAGGGTCCTAATAATTGTAGCACTTAAGACACACATATACGCGTAAGGCAAGAGGATTGTCATGAGTGTCAGGAGTGCTACGAGTCACAGGATCGTGAGGGTCCTAAGGGCTATAAGTCATAAGCATAGTTATAGGAGAAAGGATCTGTCACGTAAGGACAGATCCCCGGATCTATAGGGTTAGTCTACAGATCTACAGGCCTGTAGGGGAGAAGGGATCTGTCACGGGATAACAGACTCTCGGATCTATAGGGTTAGTCTACAGATCTATAGACACGGATCTGTCAGGTCTGTCGACAGATCTAACAGAGCTGCTCTGTCTCTCTAGTATATAGGGATAGCTTCAGGACAGGTAGTTAGGAGCTTCGTACTCAATTTAATTCCCTTTCCCTAGAGGATAGTTAGTTACAAGGACAATTGCCATTATCGATATTCTTCACAGCTCTACGAGTCTAACACCTAGTCACCTTCCTACTATCGGCACCTACCCTTATAACATTTTGAGCACTACTTCTAAGGAAGTATCAGGGGACTTGTCGAGCGCTTGACATACGCCTATGTCAAGTAGTTCTTTAGCTATCAGTTTAATTTCTAGTAACAGTTAACTAACACTATAAGGACAAGTTGCCGCTATACCTTAAATTACGTAGTAGCTCGAATCCATTTACCTTAGTAAGATGGCCCTAGCATCTGTCGCAGGTTTAACTACCGGGAATAGACATAGTAATAATAGCTTCAAGATAGGAAGCCCTACAGAGTTTACAGGGTAACGATCTTAAGTTAAGATGTTTATCCTATAATGCTAGTTAGCATTTAACATAGATACAGAACAGTTTATAACACATCATAAGCGAATGATGTACATTGTCTCTTACCTAAAGGGACTAGCGTTCAAGTTTATCTAGCCTTATCTAACAGATTATCTAGATTACGTCAGTAACGTCGAAGCTAGGAAGACGACAACTAGGGAGATTCTTAACTTAGACAAGTCTTTGTTTAAGGCGTTACGCAAAGCTTTTAGGCTTAGTAATAAGCAACAAGAGGCCGAGAGAGCTCTCCTAGGAATCTAGCAGAAGGGTTCCGCTATTAAGTACTACGCGGACTTTTAGACCCTCTCTGCTTAAGTCGACTAGAATGATAATGCTTTAGCCGCTTAGTTCCACTAGGGACTAAAGGAGTCAGTTAAAGACGAAATTGCCTAAGGAGATCGGCTAACGACATTCAAGGAAATAAGCGATCTTGCAATTAGAGTCGATAATCGCATCTAGGAATAACAGCAAGAACGACAACATAGAAATCGCAAGCTAGCACAGGCTAACCATAAGGTCTAACGATTAGCACTAAAATAGCGAAGCGATTACTACAGTCTCTAACCTATAGAGTTAGATGCGACTAAGGGGCGTCTAAGGAATAGACCCTAAGGAAAGCCGCAGAAGGGCTCTCCTCCCTAGAATGGTCTGAAGAAGCCATTCGACAAGAGTAATCTCGAGTGCCACAACTGCGGAAAGAAAGGACACTTTTCCCGCGAATGTTTTGCTAAGAAGCAACGACAAGAGCTGCCTAGGATAGAGCAGGCTCGCGCGACAACGACGGCACCTAAGCAAAAGGTCGCCGCTACTCGAGAACCGGACCATGCCGCACTTACTTGGACTGCGTGCTACGACGACGATTGTCGAATTCACAAGAGTGATAAAGATGGTTCCGGATGGTACCCTAGCCGAAACAAGGCACAGTCAATCTGTGCGCTAAGGGGTATACCTTCTAGTGCGACAGTCCTCAGGTAACAGGAGCTAGAAGAAGAAGAAGAAGGTTTAGACGATAACTACAAGATTGTCGAAGCCGTCATTCCTGATTCCGAGGAAGACAAGAGCATAGAGCGATAGGCTATGTAGCCGCATGACATTAGGCTCGATATTATCTAAATTATACAGAACTAGTAGGCTTAAGCTTGCCTATAGATTAATGGAGTATAACACGTCGACTAGCTTTAGTATGACGAACTAGCCGACTATATGCGACGACACCTAAGGAGACTACTAGTTGTAGCTTAACCTCACGCGCATCAGAAAGTTGTCTAAGAAATTATACCGTTTAGGGTAGAGTTTACGCCCTAGGGAGGCTACCTAACCTACGAAGGTATTCAGATTTCACGAGCGCTACAACTCCGAGTCTACTACTTAAAGATAGAGTACGCAAGAAACGCGCAGGAATAGCGAGGCTAAGGGCAAGAACAACCTCTTAGGCTAGAGAATAGTAACGCTTAGAGAAGAAGCCGAGACCGTACGATCCCTAAACTAGTCCGTGAAGACAGTTATTCGGGAAACGACAAGGTCCGCCGGAATTAGACCTATAGACAGACTAGACAGGGCTGTAACGATGTGCCGCGATCGGCGCCAGATACGCGAACAACCTTAGAGTATAGGTGCATATTAACGAGACGCTAGCTAGGGCCTTAATAGATTCAGGATATACTAGAATCTTCATGACGCCTAAGTTTGCCAGGACAGCTAGGATAAAGCTACAGGCGAAGACGAATGCTTTTTCGCTATAAGCGATTAATAGAAAGCTAGTCACGTACAACTAAGGAGTAGTTGACAAAGAGACCGAGATGATGCCTCTACGGATAGGACACTACTAAGAGATGCTCTAGTTCGACATTACAGAGTTACTAGGCTCGGATGTAGTACTAGGGTTACTATAGCTAAGAAACGCTAACCCCTATCTCGACTAGAAGAATGAGAGGATCTAGTTCCCGGAACTCTTAAGATCGATACCTCTACCTATAGTAAACGACGTACTAGGCAAGATCGAAATATGTGCTATGACTTTAAGCGACATAGTAGCTACTATTAAGGATCTAGAACAGGAAGTGCATATCCTATAGGTTAAAGCAGCGTAATTAGAAGTCAAGGTCGAATTCATAGTTCCTAATAAGTATAAAGAGTTTGCTACTCTTTTTAAGGAAGAACCTGACTAAGAAGCTCTGCTAGAACACTAGGAGTAGGACTACAGGATACCCTTACTCCCTAGCAAGACACTGACGAAGCAATTAGTTCGCCTATTATTAGTAGCGAAACTAGAGATTCTCCGGAAGTACCTTAAAGACAACCTCCGGAAAGGCTTCATCCGCGAGTCGTAGTCCCTAGCTAGATATCTAATCCTGTTTGTGCCTAAGGGGGAAGATGACTAGCGACTCTACGTAGATTATCGTAGATTAAACAACATTATAATAAAGAATAGTTATCCGCTTCCTTTGCTCTCGGAATTACAGGACCGCCTACAAGGAGCAATGTAGTTCTTGAAGTTCGACATACCTAGAGTATATAACCGAATTCGAATTAAGGAAGGCAAAGAATAGAAGACTACGTTCCGAACTAGGTTCGGACACTACAAGTACATAGTCATGCTATTTAGGTTAACAAATGCCCTAGCTACATAGCAGGCATTTATTAATAACGTGCTACGAGAGTACCTTAACGTCTTTGTAGTTATATACCTAGACGACATCCTTGTCTACTTATAGACGATCGAAGAACATAGGACTTTTATACGCAAAGTACTTTAGAAACTCTAGGATTACTAGTTAAAGGTTAAGCCTTAGAAGAGTAAGTTTCACAAGCAGGAAGTATAATTCCTTAGCTACGTAGTAGCATAGAATAGAATCAAGATAGACACTAAGAAAGTCTAAGTCGTAAAAGAGTAGCCTATGCCGACTAATATTAAGGAAGTATAGTCCTTCCTTAGGTTCGCTAACTTCTACCGAAGATTTATGGCAAACTATTCGAAGATTACGGCACTACTTACGACTCTTACTACAAAGGATACACTATTCGTGTAGGACGACACCTAACAGAATGCCTTCAAGGAACTCAAGCGACAATTTACAGATTAGCCGATCTTACTTGTATTCGACCTAGATAAGCCTATCATATTCGAAACAGATGCCTCCGACATAGCACTCGGGGTATGCTTAAGTTAACTAGGACCGAGTAGAGGACTACAGCTAGTTGCCTACTACTCGAGGAAATTGTCTAGACCTAAACTCTAATATAACATCTATAACAAAGAACTTCTAGCTATAGTAGATGCCTACAAGGCCTAGCGAGTCTACTTAGAAGGTTCTAAGCACTAGGTCACGGTCTACACAGACCATGAGAACTTGCGATACTTTACAATGACGAAAGAGTTAAACTAACGACAGGTTTAGTAGAGTAAGGAGCTCTCTATTTTTAACTACAAGATCGTCTATCGCAAGGGGACCGATAACGCATGCGCTAATGCACTTAGCCGCTAGACTGACTACATGAAGGGCGTAAAGCAGGAGAAACACGCTATTCTCCAGGAAAATAGTAATAGCACGCTAGGAGTTAACTGACTTGTAGCCATGACTATTACATAGACTAGTGAATTTCAGGACGACCTCAAGAACGCGCTAGTCTACGACCTAACTGCACTTGCTGTCCGCGACGACATTAATAGACAGGAGGATTAGGAAGACGAAGACAGAATCCTTCTGTTTCAAGGATTAGTATACATGCTAACGTCTTTACGATTAGAGCTACTACGACTCTGACACGACGTACCTTAGGCAGGACACCCGGGAGTGTCTAAAATGAAGCAAATTCTCTGACAAGAATATTACTTCCCTAGGATGAGCAAGGTAATCGAGGACTACGTCCGTCAATGTGTAACTTGCTAATGAAGTAAGCACGACTCGACCTGTAGTTCTATTAGCAGAACATAGCATAGTACGCGAATCGTAAGAGAATTAAGGGACTAATTCTAAAGGAGAGGGACAAGGTATATCTCCTCTGCTGTCATATCAAATCGGACAAGCCGAGTAAAAAACTAGACGCTGTAAAACTAGGACCATTTAGGATTAAGGCCAAGAAAGGACCAGTTAATTTTAAGTTACAGCTACCTAAGCAGATAAGAATACACCCTGTGTTCCATGTCTCTCTGCTAGAACAAGTAGCGCTAGATGCCGCACTACAAACGGAACCCTTACTACTTAACCCTTAAGTAGAAGAACCCGAGTACTCTGTCAAGAAGATTGTCGACACTTACTAGCGTGACAGACAGCGAGAGTACTTAGTAAAATGGGAAGGATATAGGAGTACCGAGAACACCTAGGAGCCCCTAGAACATCTACGAAACTGTTAGCAAAAGATACGAAGTTTCGAGAAAGGAACGAACCTAGGAAGAAGATCATAAGCTACGACTAGACTCCTGCGGGACGCTGTTAATCGGCTCGGCTACTACGCCATCCAGGAAACCCTAATACGAGGCGTTAGCAAAACCCTCTATTACGCTCTATGTTGTAGGACTAAGAGCGAGACCTGCTAAAGGATCTAGGTTAAGAAGGAACCTAGCCTGCGAGAGAGCCTGTTCTTCGGCCTTATCCTCCCTAATCTCCTACTCCTTTAGAGCGCGACTATCCTCGACCTCCTAGTTAACCGCGTCTAACTGTTTTCGAAGACGCATCTCCTTTACATGCGCCTCTATTATCTTCTGCGAAGCCTTGGCTAGGACCGCCTTCATATGATCAAGATTAGTAATTAGTCTTTTCTGCTAATTACCTAACTTCTTCTATTTGACCTCTGTTACCTTCGCGTTGTAACTTCGACAGTTACTAAAGTGACATTACGAACATTTCCCTAAGGAAAGGTATACCTGACAAACGAGCTTTAACTCTTGACACTAAGTACAGGACTTCATGCTATCCTAGCCCTAACGATAGATTCGATTCGCGCGGCGTTTGCGTTTCTGCGTTAAAGGGGCGTTAGTGTCTAGGATGACATAAGGCAGTAATATAGAAAGAGAAGACATTATGGCATAAAAGGAAATAACAAGAGAAACCCCGTACTAATAAGGTAGCTTAGGGACAAGCTAGGCTAAGAGAGGGATAGTGTCATAAGTGTCAGGAGTGCTATAAGTCACAGGATTGTAAGGGTCCTAAGGGCTATAAGTTATAAGCATAGTCATAGGAGAAAGGATCTGTCACGTGAGGATAGATCCCTAGATCTGTAGGGTTAGTCTACAGATCTACAGGCCTGTAGGGGAGAAGGGATCTGTCATAGGATAATAGACCCTCGGATCTGTAGGGTTAGTCTACAGATCTACAGACATAGATCTGTTAGGTCTGTCGACAGATCTAATAGAGCTGCTCTGTCTCTCTAGTATATAGGGATGGCTTTAGGACAGGCAGTTAGGAGCTTCGTGCTTAATTTAATTCCCTTTCCTAGGGGATAGTTAGTTATAAGGACAATTACTATTGTCAATATTCTTCATAGCTCTACGAGTCTAACACCTAGTTACCTTCCTGCTATTAGCACCTACCCTTATGACATCCTTAGGGTAAACTCTGCCCCTGTTTCCCTTTTCCTTTAGACTAACCCTTCTAGATAGTATTAAACTGCTAGTCTATTACATTAGGATTACGCTATTATTCCTGATAGGTTAGTTGAGACTATCCTCCGCGTAGTTTATCTAGCACATATCCTGCTTTTCTAGAGACCTTAGAGTTATAGTAGCGCTCTATTAATCTTTCGTAAAGTTAGTCGTCTAGCTTAATCGCTACTTTAACTAGTTCTCTAAGGTTGTCGATACGTCCTCTATAGCGCATAAGTTTGTCTTTAACATTGTCCTTAAGGTCTTGTCAGAACATAACTTGAAGGGCTTCGTTGTCCTATTTAGTAACCTGCGCGTGCTCCTAGAATTTAGCCGCATACTTAGCTGCTAACGTCTTCTAAGTAATATGCTAAATAACTCGAACTGCAGTTAACATTTCGTTCGAGACTCTATAGACTGTCTTCATAGCATTCTTTAAATGGTTCTAGGATCGAAAGATTTTACTTGAATCTTCCTCGTTGTCTAAGTAGTTCCTAAGAAAAGGTTTAATCTAGTGCTAAGCTCTTCCTTACATAAAGCTTGTTACAAAGAGAGGTTTCTATGCTTCTCCTATGTCGTTAAACTTAAAGTACATGTCTATTTAGGTAAGCTAGATGTCAAACTTGTCTTAGTTGCCATAGTAGTAGTCCGGCTTGCTGACCTTGAGGGAGTCCTCCTTAGTATAGTTAGCAAGTACGTTAATAGCCGACTAAGAAGTGCTAGATCGTTAGCGAGAGCTTCCTACATCGCTTAGGGCGGGAGTTCCCCTTCCGGTTTACTATGTAGTACTTATTCTAAGGGCGTTTAAAGTGTTACTAACCTTGCTATTAACTAAGCCTTAAGAGGAATAGTTAAGTCATGTAGGGCAATTATTCTTTAGAGAGGTAACAGTAAACGGGAACGATGTAATCTAAAAGGAACAAAGGTTAAATTCTAATTAGTAAGATCATAACATGAGTTAAACGCGTTCAAGCTATAAGGGCATCTTAGTGTTCCTAAATACATAGGAGACATTACTCTGTAACAGAGTATGTCTCTATTATACTCTCTTTGAAACTATGCTCTGACAGAGACGGTCTCTGTTGCCAAGCTATGTTCTCTGTCTTGGCTCCTACAGAAGCTTCTAAAACAGAGTCGCATCATATGACTTAGAGGGCATCGCATGACTCCTCTGTTATAGTAGTGTTCTATAACACTATTCCGTAACACTAAGTAGGAGTGTTAAAATGTTATGGGTAGTCGCATACTAGCTCTACTAAGTTAGTAGGAGCTAGAGTCAGGCAGGACCCTAACTCTGACCTCTCTGACTCGGGTTAGGGGTTAAGGGATATATAGCCCTAGCTAGGAAGAGAAAAATTTTCAACTCTTTTCTTCTATTAATCATGTTCGTTATATATCTAATACCTGACATAATATATTCATTCTGTGGCTACTTCCTATGCGTAAATCTATTGCCTGTATTAGGGATTAATTTAGCACTACTCTTCTTAAACTACCTCTCCTGCAGCCCTAGTTAGTTAACGGACTTTTTAAATTAGGGTCTATTCTTCGGTTTTGTTAGTCTGTCTGCTACTATCTTATTAGTAGGGATGTAACTAATAGATATTAGCCCTATTCTGCAAGGGTGTCGCTAGTAGTAGTATGCCACGTTAATGTCCTTAGACCTCTTACTAACTTGTTATATTCGGCCTCTATCGTAGAACTAGTAACTGACTTTTGCTTCTTGCTCGCCTAGGACACTAGTCCCCTAGCTAACTTGAAAACATTTCCTAGTACTAATATCCTATCTGTTTTGCCTATTATATAGTCCGAGTCTAAATATCCTTCTAAGAACTAGCTCCTACTCCTTAAGTAGACAATACCTAGGTTCTTTGATAATCTCATATATTAACTAAGTTTCTTTAGTCCCTGCTTATAGTACTACGCTAGGTTAGAGAGAAATTAACTAAGTCTTCCTAGAGCAAATGCAATGTCTAGTCAGGTAAGGATTCTAGCATACATCTAGCTACTAATTACCTCCTAGAATTCACTCTTATCTATTCGGGTATTAGCCGTAGTTATAGGCTAGATGTCTTCATAGGAGTTAACTAGGGATTTAGTAGGTTAGCTACGTTCATGTAACATGTTAAGCTTGTTAAGGACTTTGACTAAGTAATGCTCCTAATCTAGTCTAAGGGCGCCTACCTTTCGGTCCTAGGTAATCTTCACGTTTAGCAGGTAGGTTACTTCCCTAAGGTCCTTAATCTTAAAGACCTCCTTAAACTATTTTGCGTTAGTCATCTTCTTCGCCCTAATTATGATGTTGTTAATATAGACAAGAAGTATGATCTCCTTCTTCTAATATATAAATAGACATAGATTAGCTTTGCTCTAGATGAAGCCTATTCACAAGATTTCCTTCTAGCATAGCTAATGCTAGTTACAAGCTGCCTGCTTTAGGCTATATAGGCTCTTAAGTAATCTTAGTACTTCCCCTTTATTAATAGATACTCCTAGTAGAGCCTTCATAAAGATACGCTCTTTAAGAGTAGATTCTATGAAGGCATTATTAACATCTACCTAGGAGAGCTCCTAGTCGTTAAGGGAAATGACTGCCATGAAGAGTCTAATAGTGTTATGTCTTATAGTTAGCGTAAAGGTGTCCTTAAAGTTAATCCCAAACTTCTGACTAAAGCCCTAGGCTAATAGTTAGGCCTTAAATTTGTTGACTAAATCGGTAGTGTTATATTTAACATTAAACACCTATTTTAAGGTAACTAGGTTAGTCTCTTTTAGTAGCACTATTACTTTAAAGGTTCGGTTTAACTCTAGTGCTATTATCTCTTGCATGACTACTTCTTCCTAGAGGTAGCCCCATTTTAGGTTAGTAACTACCTATTTATATGTCTGTAGAATCGGGATTTTCTTAGTTACCTAGACGCCTGACCTGACTACTAACGCTATAATGTCTATGTAGTCCTAACTAGTAGGGATCTAGGCATAGAGGGCCTACAGGTCTTCTAGCTTCACATCGCACCTGTTATTCTAGTTAGCAAGATCTAGGACAGTAGTTGCCTAGTCGTTATATTAAGCTTGTAGGCCCTAGGAGTTAGTGTCCTATTTAGTATTGTCTCCTACATTAACTCCTACTACATCCTAGACTAGTAGGAAGTTGTCTAAGGCTACGAGCGCTCTTATTAGCTTCTGCTTCTACCTGACTGTCTCTAGTCGCTAGTCTTTTTCCAAGCATTACTATTAGAGTAGCTTGTGACTTAGAATTCTTAGTTAGTATACCCCCTGTCTATGTAGGAATTAACAGGGCCTTAGGTTTAAACTGATCCTCTACTAGACGTTTCCTTTTGCCTAAGACTAGCTAAGGTGCGGCTAGTGCTCCTACTAGCCTAGGGTTACTCTACAGCTAAGCTCCTACTAAGCCTGAGTCTCCCTCTAGCTAAGACTAAATTAGTTGAGCTTCATCCTCGTGTTCATCGCTAGACAAGTCATAGCGCTTAACATCCTCGGTTATTAGCGTAACTAGTATCTCTACATGCGTAGCCTGGCGCCTAATTAGGACCCCTCTGATTAGGACCTTGTTAGCAGTTACTTTTCTTAGTCTACCTCTTAGGTTTCTTACTAGAACTATACTAGAGGCATGCTTTGTAGAAAGTCTATGCTATATATTACCCCCCTTGACGTCCTTAAAGAATTGCATAGTCCTATAGTAACAGACATCTTTTATATTAGGCAACTAAACCCTAAACATCCTTGTCGTGTTTTCTACATATCTAATGAAGATACCTACTTGTCTATAGTCTATTAGCTTGTCTTGTCTTATTTCCCTAGGAAGCGACTTTAGTTCTATATAGGTAACAATCTTATACCCCTATACCTAGATGTAGTCTACTAAGGGCATCGTGCTAGTCTATGCCTCTTCTAGAGACATGAGGACACTATCTATCCTTATTCCTAGTTAGTTCTTAACATGAAGGGTAGCCTTAAAGGATTCTACCTAAAATTTAACTAGAAGATTTGCTATAGACAGCTAGGCCCTTATTACACATTTATAGTCTTAAATGTGCTTTTCTGCGACTCTATTCATTAGGGACTTATATGACTTAGTAGGTTCTAGGTTAAACCTAAATTCTTTCTCCTAGCATTTAAAGATCTTTAGGATCTCCCCTGCGTTGTTAGATCTTCGTAACTAAGGTTTTAAGCTAGTTTGTAGCTTAACCTTCTTCCTCTAGATTTCTAGGGCAGAGTCTACGTCTAACTTTGCTTTTAGTAGGTTGCCCCATGATTTTTGGCTACAGTTGTCTGCAATGATAAGGAACTACTTAAAGCTAAGCCGTAAGGCTAGGAGAGGACTACAGGTGTCGACTAAAATCATCTCAAGGATACCCTTCTTATAGTTAGCTTCCTTTCCGTAGATCCGCTATATATTTAATGTTACGCAGACTACATACTAATGTCCCTTTACTACTTAGATTAGATTTTTCAGGGTTATAACCTTATGCAGGGTCTTTAGCTTATCAGGACTATAATGTAAGAGTCTCCTATGCTATAGCTTGTACTCTTGCGCTTCTCTGTTAGCATCTAAGGGTTCTCTAGTATTATGTCTTACATTATTTCTATCGAGCGCTAATAACGCTAGCAGTAATTTAGGGACATTAGTAGATGACTAGCGTAGGCATAGCTGCTTATAGACCCTGTCGAGCTAGTATACACCTTAAGAGGCGTAATATTCTAGTACTAAATCCATCTATAAGTTAACTATAAAGAATGCGCTCTGTTTTATTAATCTAAAAAGGTCAAACTCTGTTACTAACTTTTGTCCTGAAACTACTATAACTCTAAGCTTTAGAACAAAAAGTGCCTAAAGTACTAACTCTAATCCTAGTTAATCCCTAATAACTATTTCCCCTATTAACTAGCTCTTGATAAGTCCTCTACTAACCTTGATCCTTTAGGTCTTAGCTAGTATTAGGGACCTAAAGAGATCCTTGTTGTCAGACATATGGTTTAATACGCCTAAGTTAAGGAGGACTGTACCTTAGGACAATTTGTTCCTTGCCTTAGCTGCTAATTCTGCTACTTCATTGTATTTTTTGTCCCTGTCGTCTAACTAGGAAGAAGTAGACTTAGTAGTGTCGTCGTCACTTAAGCATAATAAGGAGTCTTTAGTATAAGCTAAGTAGGCCTTTCCTTTACAACTAGGATTCTTCTTTCTTGTAGTTAGCTTCAACTTTTTCAGTTTTCTGTCTGATTCTCCTCTCGACTAGTGCTTTCTACTAGTAAGCTTAAGCTCCTTTAGTTTCTTCTCTAGCCTGCAAACCTTCTCCTTAGGACTTATGTAACGCCAAGGCGAACTATTTCTCCTCGGCTTCCTGGCTAGTCCGTTGTTTACTACTCTCCTAGCTGCGTCTTGTAACAGGCAATCCCTGATGAAATGCCCTGACTTGTTACAGGGAAGGCAGTTTCTACCTCGACCTTGTCAGGTAGCAAGTGCTAATTCTGTGCTATTATAACGCGCTTCTTCTTCTAGTAGGATCCCCATGATTTTATTAGGATCAGTCTTGTAGGTTAAGTTAATCACTAGTTAGGCAGGGTTAAAACTTTCAGGCAGAGCTAAGAGTAGTCGTTAGATTGCTTCCTTATTAGTGTACATCTTAGCTAGATTAGGTTTGACATTAAGAATCTTGTCAGCTATTAGTTGTAACTGTTAGGACTACCTCTACACATCCCTCTAGGGTCTACCTACTAACTTACTAGCCCTGACTAGCTTAGCGTAGCGTGATCTAGCTAGGGTTATCCCTATTAGGACTAGCCTAGCCTAGCGTGATCTAGCTAGGTTTGTCCCTATTAGGACTAGCCTAGCCTAGGCATAGTAGGGGGACTCCTCGATTCCCTGACTAATCCTCCTTCCTTCCTTCTCTATTGATTTGAGTAGTCCTACTATAGACCTATAGTCTGTACTTTGACTAGCCTGTACTAGTCTTACTATCTTACACGCAAATCGATCCTACTAAGCATAATAGGCATTATATAGTAATAACAACTACAAGAAGTAGTGCTGCTAGCGCTAGTAGTACGTAAGGAAGCATAGGCTCTACATTACCTAGCGAAAACAGCGTAGCTAGTAGCTAGCTAGACCCTACTAGGCCGGATAGCGGCGTTTAGGGCGTAGGTCCTAAGAACTAGCTTGAGGCTAAAGACAGTAGGGGCCGTTTAACCCTTTCTAGCAAGCAGAGCTAACAGCGATAAGAGATTACAAACTAGATAGATCTAGATTAGGATCAAGAGTTAAAGAGGACAAAGCTAGGCTCCGAGTTATAGAGTAGAAGCTTAAACTAGCCTAAGCAGAGTAAGAGCTCTACTAGTTACAGGCGGAACTATCTAGTTCGGACTAGTATAGCCCGCCTAGGCGGGGATAGCCTAAGTATGCTAAACCTAAGGTCTTTAATAGGTATACGAGGGCTTATTATAACGAATAGGTCTGTTCTATAGAGCGTAAGTTCCGACGACACCTAGGTCTCTAGGACTAAGAGCATTAGAAGGTCGATATAGCCGCTAGCTATATAGGTACTAACTAAAATGAATACTAGGACATCTAGGTCTAGTTAGAGCGTCAGATCCGCAAAGCGCTACCCTATACCCTAATAACAACCTATAGGGCCTAGACTAGGCTACTATGAAGGATGTTATGCTTAACTCTATAGGCTAGCTAGCCGAGAGGTAGCAAGTAGCCTTCGATACCTTGAAGAAGCTGTAGCAAGGCACGATGTCTCTAAGCTAGCTCATTACAGAGATGAAGTTATACTAGGCCGAGATTAAAGAGGACTAGCCTGCTATGCAGATAGCCTCCTTTATGTCCTACTTGAACGCGGACCTAAAGAGAGCTATGTAGTCTAACTAAAAACTACCCGCCACGTTAATAGAGGAAGAGGATAGGGCTAGCTAGAGCTAGCGACTAGGAGTTAGGCAGTTATCTAGGCCTTCTACACTAAAGCATAGCTAGTAGGCCCCCTAGAGCCATAGAAGGAGGGCATCTGACAGCAGCGGGTCCTAGGATAGCAAACCGCAGCGTAAACGTACCCTAGAGTAGTCTACCTTAGGCTTGTCTACGCTGATCCTGTCTAGGAAGACTACATTGTAGATAGCTAAGCTTAAATGCCGTTAGTGTAAGCAAATTAGGCACATCGAGAAGTATTGCAAGCTGTCCTTAGAAGAAGCGGCAGTGTAGGAAAAAGCCGGGGCTAGCCTAGCGAGCTCTAAGCTGTAGCTAGCTACGTTTACTATACTAAGGAGCAGAGACAGGTAGTAGAGCCTAGGTATAGGTATAAAGGTACCTACTACTACCTGCTCTAAGTTAGAGCTACTATTTAAGGTCTACTTAGTAAGCGACAGGTTAAGGCGCTACTAGACAGTAGTGCATAGGACAATTCCGTCGACAGTTAACTTACTAAGGAGGTTAGGCTAGAAGTTACAGGCCCTCTAGTAGAAGAGTACGCTAGACTAAACGGCTAGCGCCTTAGAGTAACTAGTAGTAGCCCTATATAGCTCTAAATCCGCGACAGTATAGGCTAGCTAAGTAGCACTTAAGACTAGCTCTAACATGGCGACATTTATGGCGCTAATATAGTCCTAGGCTAGCCCTAGCTAGAGAAGTTTAACCTGGCCCTTAACTTTGCGACTAAGCAGATACACTAGCAGGGCTAGAAGGGCAGATAACGCGAACAAGTTTACATGGCGTAGGCCCGCAAGTACTTAGCAGACGTAAAGGACCTAGATACCCTTACCTTTGTCATGTTAGTAGCGCCTATAGCTAGTTTAGTCTAGAATAGGCTAAACGAGCTTAGGCTAGAGTACTCTGACCTCTAGGAGGTCTTCTTAGAAGACGCTGCTATGGAATTAGCCCCGCATGGGCCTTACGACCTATCTATTAACCTAGTTAATAGCAGCTAGCCGCTATAGGGGCTACTATACCCCTTGTCCTAGGCGGAACTAGAAATTCTGCGTGAATACCTCTACAAGTACCTCGAACAGGGGTAGATTAGGCCGTCTAAGTTACCTGCTAGTATAGGCATTCTCTTTGCGAAGAAGAAAGATAGCATACTATAGCTCTACGTTAATTACTAGGCCCTTAACGCCCTTATAGTTAAGAACCGCTACCTACTCCTGCTATATCAGGAGTCCTTAAACTAGCTTGCTACTAGGAAGATCTTCACGAAGATAGATGTACGGGATGCGTACTACTATGTCTAGATCAAGGAGAGCGACAAGTAGAAGACTACATTCAGGACTAGATATAGCTACTTTAAATACACTATTATGCCTTTTAGGCTATCTAACTCCCCTGCTTAGTTCTAGGCCTACATGAACTATGCCTTAGCGAACCTACTTAACACAATCTGTGTTATATACCTAGATAATATGCTTATTTTCTCTTAGAACGAGTCAGAGCATATCCGCTATGTACGTACTATCCTAGAACGGCTTAGGAAACATGGCCTATATGCTAAACTTAGCAAGTTTGAGTTCTATAAGGACAACGTAGAGTTCCTTAGCTTCATTATAGGCTAGGTGTCATAGGTTAAAGCACTGTAGTCTAAATCCTGACATGCGCATAAAAGAAAGGATCTGTTATGTAAGGATAGACACCTAGATCTATAGGGTTAGTCTATAGACTAACGGAGAAAGGATCTGTCACGTAAGGATAGACACCTAGATCTGTAGGGTTAGTCTACAGATCTAGAGACCTAGGTCTAATAGGTCTAGTAACAGGACTAACAGAGTAGTCATACCTCTCTAGTATATAGGAATAGCTTTAGGCTAGGCAGTTAGGAGCTTCGTGCTTAATCTTCTACTTTGTCAAGTATAGTCAGTTACAAGGTTAATTGCAATTATTAATATTCTTTACTACTCTTTAAGTCTAACACCTAATCCCCTTCCTACTATTAGCATCTACCCTTATGACATTTTTTGAGCACTACTTCTAAGGAAGTATTAGGGGACTTATTAAGCACTTGATATACGCCTATGTCAATTAGTTCTTTAGCTGTTAGTTTAACATCTAGTAACGACAGTTAACTGACACTATAAGAACAAGTTTCCGCTATACCTTAAATTACTTAGTAGCTTGAATCCATTTACCTTAGCAAGATAGCTCTAGTATCTATTGCAGGTTCGACTACCGGAAACGGACATAGTAATAATAGCTTCAAGATAGGAAGTCTAACAGAGTTCACAGGACAACGATCTTAAGTTAAGATGTTTATCCTCTAATGCTAGTTAGCATTTAACGTAGATACGGAATAGTTTACGACATATTATAAGCGAATGATGTATATTGTCTCTTACCTGAAAGGACTAGTGTTCGAATTCATCTAGCCTCATCTATCGGATTATCTGGACTACATTAGAAGTGTCGAAGCTAGGAAGACGACGACTAGGGAGATTGTCAACTTAGACAAGTCTTTGTTTAAGGCATTACGCAAAGCCTTTAGGCTTAGTAACAAACAACAAGAAGCCGAGAGAGCTCTCCTAGGAATCTAGTAGAAGGGTTCTGCTATTAAGTACTATGCGTACTTTTAGACCCTCTCTGCTTAAGTTAACTAGAATGACAATGCTTTAGCCGCTTAGTTCTACTAGGGACTAAAAGAGACAGTTAAAGACGAAATTGCATAAGGAGATCAACTAAAGACATTCAAAGAAATAAGCGATCTTGCGATTAGGATTAATAATCGCATCTAGGAAAGACAGCAAGAACGATAACACGCAAATCGCAGGCTAGCACAGGCTAACCATAAGGCCTAATAATTAGCGCCAAAGTAGCGAAGCAATTACTATGGGCTCTAACTAATAGAATTAGATGCAACTAAGGGACGTCTAAAGAATAGTCCCTAGGAAGAGCCACAGAAAGGCTCTTCTACCTAGAATAGTCTGAAGAAGCTATTCGACAAGTCTAACCTCGAGTGCTATAACTGTAGAAAGAAAGGACACTTTACACGCGAATGTTCTGTCAAGAAACAGCGTCATGAACTACTAAGGACACAACAGGATTACGCGACAACTTCGGCACCTAAGCAGACAGCTGCTACTACTTAAGTACTAGACTATGCCTTACTTACTTAGACTATGTGCTACGACAACGATTGTTAGATTCACACGAGTAACAAAGATAGTTCTAGATAGTACCCTAGCTATAGCAAGGCATAGTCTATCTATACGCTATAGGGTATACCTTCTAATGTAAAAGTCCTAAGACAACAGGAGCTAGTAGAAGAAGAAAGTTCTGACGACAACTACAAGCTCGTTAAAGCTGTTATTCCTGATTCTAAGGAAGACAAGAACACGGAGAGATAGTACATACCTCTGCATGACATTAGACTTAATATCATCCGACTTATTCAGAACTATTAGGCTTAGGCTTGCCTATAGATTAATAGAGTATAACATGTTAATTAGCTTCGGTATGATGAGCTAGCTAATAGCATGCGACAACACCTAAGGAGACTACTAGTTATAGCTTACCCTTATTCGCATCAGAAGATTGTCTAAGATATTATACCGTTCGGAATAGAGTTTACGCCCTAAGGAGGCTACTTTACCTACAAAGGTATTTAGGTTCTACAAACGTTACGACTCTAGGTTAATAGTTTGTAAATAGAGTACGCAAGAAACGCGCAGGAATAACGAGGCCGAGAGCAAGTGCTACCTCTTAGCTCGATTAGTAGTAATACTTAAAGAAGAATAAGCCGAAACTACATTATCCCTAAATTAGGCCGCGAAGAAAGCCATTCGGGAAACGACTAGGTCCGCTAGAATTAGACCTACAGACAGACTAAACAGGGCTGTAATAATGTGCTGCGATTAGTGTCAGATACGCAGACAACCTTAGAGTATAGGTGCACATTAACGAGACACTAGCCTAGGCCTTAATAGATTCAGGATGTACTAGAATCTTCATGACGCCCAAGTTTGCCAGGATAGCTAGGATATAGCTATAGGCAAAAACAAATGCTTTCTTGATACAAGCGATTAACAGAAAGCCGGTTATGTACAACTAGGGAATTGTTAACAAGGAGACCGAGATAGTACCTCTACAGATAGGACGCTACTAAGAGATAATCTAGTTTGACATCACAGAGTCGCCTAGCTCGGATATAGTGCTAGGGTTACTATAGCTAAGGAACGCTAACCCCTACCTCGACTAGAAGAACGAGAGGATCTAGTTCCCGGAACTCCTAAAATCGATACCTCTACCTGTAGTATACGACGTACTAGGCAAGATCAAAATATGTGCTATGACTTTAAAAGAGATAGTCGCTACTATCTAGGATCTAAAACAGGAAGTACACATCCTATAGGTTAAAGCAACACAGTCTAAAGTCAAGATTACGTTTATAATTCACGACAAATACAAAGAGTTTGCTATTCTTTTTAAGGAAGAACCTAACTAAGAGGCTCTGCTAGAACACTAGGAGTAAGATTATAAGATGCCCCTACTCCTAGGCAGAACGCTAACGAAGTAACTAGTTCGCCTATTATTAGCGGCTAAACTAGAGATACTCCGGAAATACCTCGAAGATAACCTCTAGAAAGGCTTTATCCGTAAATCGTAGTTACTAGCGAGATATCCGATTCTATTTGTCCTAAAGGGAGAAGATAACTAGCGACTTTGTCTTAACTATTATAGATTAAACTACATCATGATAAAGAACAGCTATCCGCTTCTACTGCTTTCTGAATTACAGGATTGCCTGTAAGGAGTAGTATAGTTCTTGAAGTTCGACATACTAGGAGCGTACATCTGACTCTAAATCAAGGAAGGCGAAGAATAGAAGACTACGTTCCGAACTAGGTTTAGACACTACGAGTATATAGTTATGCTATTTAGGTTAACGAACGCCCTAGTTACATAGTAGGCATTTATTAACAATGTGCTACGAGAGTACCTCGATGTCTTTGTAGTTATATACTTAGATGACATCCTTGTCTACTTACAAACGATCGAAGAACATAGGACTTATGTACATAAGGTACTTTAGAAACTTTAGGATTACAAGCTAAAGGTCAAACCTTAGAAGAGTGAGTTTCATAAGCAGGAAGTCTAATTTCTCGGCTATGTAGTAGCCTAGGACGGAATCAAAATAGACACTAAGAAGGTTAAAGTCGTGAAGGAGTAGCCTACGCTAACTAATGTTAAGGAAGTATAGTCCTTCCTTAGGTTCGCTAACTTCTACTAAAGGTTTATTGCGAACTATTCTAAGATTATAGCGCTACTTACGACGCTTACGATAAAGGATACACTATTCGTTTAGGACAAGGCCTAACAGAATGCCTTTAAGGAACTCAAGTAACAGTTTACAGATTAACTAATCTTACTTGTGTTTAACCCTAATAAGCCTATCATAGTCGAAACAGATGCCTCTGACATAGCACTTAGGGCATGCTTAAGCTAACTAGGACCGAGTAGACAACTACAGCTAGTCGCCTATTACTCGAGGAAGCTGTCTAGACCTAAGCTCTACTACGATGTCTATAACAAAGAGCTTCTAGCTATAGTAGACGCCTACAAGGCTTAGCGAGTCTACTTAGAAGGACCTAAACACTAGGTTACGGTCTACACGGACTACGAGAACTTGTAATACTTTACTACAACGAAAGAGTTAAATGGACGACAAGTCTAATAGAGTAAGGAACTCTCTAGCTTTAACTACAAGATTGTCTATTACAAGGGATCTAATAACGCACGCGCTAATGCACTTAGTCGTTAGACTGACTACATGAAGGGCGTAAAGAGGGAGAAACATGCCATTCTCTAGGAGAATAGCGATAGCATGCTCGGAGTTAACTAACTCGCGACTACAGCTATCGCATAGACTAGTAAGTTCTAGGACAACCTGAAGAATGCACTCGTCTATAGTCTAACTGTACTCGCTGTCCGTAACGACATTAATAGACAGGAGAACTAGGAAGACAAAGACAGAGTACTTCTCTTCTAAGGACTAGTATATGTGCTAACATCCTTATGTTCGGAGCTACTACGCCTCTAACATGACGTTCCTTAGGCAGGATACCTAGGACTGTCTAAAATGAAGCAAATTCTCTATTAAGAATATTACTTCCCTATAATAGGCAAAGTAATTAAGGACTATGTCTGTTAATATGTAACTTGCTAACAGAGTAAGCATAACTGTTACAAACTATATAGGCTACTATAACTGCTAAAGGTACCCTAACGGCTATAGGAATCACTCGCTATAGACTTCATCGTCAAATTACTACAGTCAAGAGAACCCGCTACTAATGAGTTCTTTAATAGAATCATGGTAGTAGTCAACTAATTTACTAAGTTCGGAAAGTTCATTCTGTATTGTGAAGACTTTAAGACTAAAGATATCGCACATGTCTTTATTAAGTAGGTAGTAGCATTACATAGCATGCTACGAGACTTAGTTACAGACCGAGGGTCCATATTTACCTCTAACTTCTAGAAAGCCCTAAAAAGACAATTCTAGGTTAAGCACTAACTTAGTACTTCCTTCTACCCTTAGATAGATAGACAAACGGAACGTCTGAATTAGACACTAGAATAGTACCTCTAATCCTATGTTAATAGGGATCAGAACAACTAGGTAGAGTTGTTACTAATAGCATAACTCGTATATAATAGTACGCTAGCGGAGTTAATAGGACTATCGCTATTTTAGATAGCGTATGGATTAGCTATAGAAGACGTTCTAGACATTTTAGCTAGTAATCTAAACCTAGTAGCACTTAGGCGGGTAGAACAACTCTACTAACTATAGACTGAAGCACGACTTAACCTGTAGTTCTATTAACAAAACATGGCATAGTACGTAAATTGTAAGAGAATTCAGGGACTAATTCTCAAGGAGGGGGACAAGGTGTATCTCCTCTACTATAACATCAAATTAGACAAGCCGAGTAAAAAACTAGACGCTATGAAACTAGGACCCTTCTAGATTAAGGCTAAGAAAGGACTAGTTAATTTTAAGTTATAGCTACCTAAACAGATGAGAATACACCCTGTGTTCTACATATCTCTGCTAGAACCCGCCGCGCTAGACGCCGCACTACAAACAGAACCTTTACTATTTAACCCTAAGGTCGAAGAACTAGAGTATACTGTCGAGAAGATTGTTAGCACTTACTAGGTAGGCGGACAGCAAGAGTACTTAGTAAAATAGGAAGGATACGGTAGTACCGAGAATACCTAGGAACCCCTAGAATACCTACGAAACTGTTAGCAGAAGATACGGAGTTTTAAGCGGAAAACGAACCTAGGAAGAACCTTATAAACTACGACTAGGCCCCTGCGGGACGCTATCGACAGGCTTGGCTACTATACTATCTAGGAAACCCTAATACAATGCGTTAGCAAAACCGTCTATTACACTCTATGTCGTAGGACTAAGCGCAAGACCCGCCGAAGGATCTAGATCAAGGAGGAATCTAGTCTGCTAAATAGCCTGCTCTTTAGCCTCTTCCTCTTCGATCTCACGCTCCTTAAGAGCACGACTATTCTCGACCTCATAGTTAACTGCATCTAACTGTTTCTAAAGACGTATCTCTTTTACATGCGCCTCTATTATCTTTTGCGAAGCCTCTATAAGAGCAGCCTTTACATGATCGAGATTAGTAATTAGTCTTTTCTGCTAATTACCTAACCTTTTCTATTTAACCTCTATTACCTTCGCGTCGTAACTTTGACAGTTGCTAAAGTAACAGTACAAGCATTTTCCTGAGGAAATGTGCACGCGACAAACGAGCTTTAGCTCTTGACACTAAGTACAAGACTTTATGCTTTCTTTACCCTAGCGATAGATTTAATTCGCGTAGTGTTTACGTTTCTACGTTAAAGGGGCGTTAGTGTCAAGAATGACACAATGTAGTAACGTAGAAAGGGAAGACATTACTACGCAAGGGGAATAGCAAGAGAAACCCTGCTACTAATAAGGTAGCTTAGGGACAAGCTAGGCTAGGAGGGGGATAGTGTTATAGGTTAAAGCACTGTAGCCTGAATCCTAACACGCGCATGAAAGAAACGATCTGTCACGTAAGGACAGACACCTAGATCTGTAGGGTTAGTCTACAGACTAACAGAGAAAGGATCTGTTACGTAAGGACAGACACCTAGATCTATAGGGTTAGTCTACAGATCTATAGACCTAGGTCTAACAGGTCTAGTAACAGGACTAACAGAGTAGTTACACCTCTCTAGTATATAGGAATAGCTTTAGGCTAGGCAGTTAGGAGCTTCATGCTTAATCTTCTACTTTGTTAAGTATAGTCAGTTATAAGGTTAATTGCTATTGTCGATATTCTTTACTACTCTTCGAGTCTAACACCTGATCCTCTTCCTGCTATTAGCATCTACCCTTATGACACTAGGACGGCATCGCGATGGAACTAGAGAGGGTGTAAGCGATAGCAGAATAGCCCGAACTAGCCTTAATCTAGGACATTTAGGTCTTCATTAGGTTTGCTAACTACTATCGACAGTTCATTAATAGATTCTCCTGTATTACGGCGCCGCTTAATCGCTATACTAAGGGCTAGCGACCTAGGGCACAGCATACTAAGACTAGGGCGCTTTAACTTAATGTAGTAGCAAAGTAGTTATTTACTAACCTAAAGTATACCTTTATAACTTTACCTGTCCTACGCTATTTTAACCTAAAATGGCCTATTCGGGTCGAGACTAATGCCTCTAGGTACGTAGTTTCAGGCGTTATAAGCTAGTAATAGGAATTCCGCAGCAAATTGTAGTAGTACCTAGTAGGATACTTCTCAAAGAAGATAAACAGCGCTAAAAGGAACTATGACACCTATAACTAAGAGCTTCTTAGCATTGTTGCTACCTTCAAGTACTTCCGATACTACCTTGAGGGCGCTACCTACGTAGTAGAGGTCCTGTTAGACTATGCGAACCTCTAATAGTTCATAATAACTAAGGAGCTTTCCTGATAGCAGGTATAGTAGGCCGAGTAGCTTTCTACCTTTAACATTCAGATTACGTACAAGCCTAAAAGTTAGAATAATCGCAGTGCTATAGCAGTGCCATAATAAACCTCTAGCTACTTTGCACGTACCCTAGAACTAGTGCAATGTAACTACTACTAGCCCTAGCTACGCTAGTACGTTAAGGACTTTGTACATACCTGTTAAGCTTATACCTAGGCGAAGCTAAGAAGATACTAGCTATACGGCCTACTACACGTAGAGCTGCTATCGCTAACCCTATAGGCGGATCTAACCCTAGACTTTATTACTAAACTGCTACCTAGCTGTCTACTAGGACAGGTATATAACTCTATACTAGTAGTAGTCGACCGTTATACTAAAATAGCCTATTATGTCCCGTGCTAGAAGAATATAATAGCAGAATGCCTCGTAGACATGTTCCTTAGGGAGATAGTGTAACTGCATAGGGTACTAGCTACCTTAACCTCTAACTGCAAGCCTATACTAACCTCGAAGTTTTAGTTAATAGTATGTTTCTACCTTAGAGTCTAGCGGAAGCTAAGTACTACGTTCTACCTACAGACAGACAGATAGATAGAGCGGCAGAACTAGACGCTAGAGTAGTATCTACGCACATACTACAACTTTAAGCAGGATAACTAGGCCTGCCTGCTCTCTATAGCGGAGTTTGCGTATAATAATAGCTAACATGTAGCTATAGGAGTTATACTATTCTAAGCAAACTAGCTCTAGGACCCGAGGAGAGCAGCCTAGCCTAAAATGGCCTGAACGGCAGGTAACTCAGCCTAGGCGGAGGAGCTAGTACGCGAAATACTAGCAGCTTAGTAGAGCATAAGGGAGCGGCTTACTAAGGCGAAGTAGTTACAGGTAAAGTACTATAACTAGCATCATACTAACGTGTCCTTCGCTGTTAGGGATGAAGTATACCTCTCTATAGCTAACATTAGGGGCATGCGGCCTAGCAGGAAGCTAGATCACAAGTAGATCAGGCTATATAAGGTCCTAAAAGTAGTAAACAGGGTAGCCTATACCTTAGACTTGCCTAGCGACATGCATATCTACCCTACCTTCTACGTATTACTCCTTAAACTAGCTGCTAATAGCCCGCTCTAGGCTAGACTATAGTTAGATTAACAGAGATTCGAGGCGGATACAGACAGTGTGTATGAAGTAGACAACATTAAGGAGAAACAGGTCGATAAGTTTAGTAATTAGTCCTACCTAGTATTTTAGAAGGGGTATAGTAGCAAAGAGGATACCTAGGAACTAGTAGTACATATTAGCAAGGCGGCCATAGACGCTTATTAGAAGAAGCTAGGCGGACATTGTCCTCCTTAGGGCAAGAGCAAGCAGATAGGGACACCTTGTTACAGGGGTACCTAGAGGGCAACTAAATAGGCTAAACTAGACTAGACTAGTAGGGACTAGACACAAGTGTAGTAGACAGCTAGAAATTACAGCTATCTACAGCCGCTAGTACTTTGAACAACAACAGGGGCTAGATATATGCTAATTAGCACCTAACTAAGGTTCTCTAGCGCCCTTACTAGCTGTCTAGCCTCGCCTAAACTACACTCGCACTACTTACGCCTAGACTATACTAGATCGGTCTATTCCGGAATAGACTAGCCTAGTCGCTATCCTTATTATCCTCATGACCCTCATTTAGGGCCCTGCCCTCTAACTCGCAAGTAGTCAGGACAACAAGCATGCCTAGGAGGTTAGACTTAGGCCTACTATTCTTTATCTTGCTAATACAGGCAGAGATGTTCTAAAGCGAGGTCGCTATCTCCGTAATACGCGTATTACTAATCCGCTTAATGTGTTTAAGGCGCCTACTAGCCAAGGTATGCTCGATTAGGAACTTTTAAGCCCTTAAGCTTCTAGATAGGGTTAGTACAGACCGGATTAGACTAAGAGGGACCTAACACTTACATTCGGGGTTAGAGTACTCCTGTTACAAACACGCTTTGCTACCTTCTTGCTAGATTAGTCCTACCTCTCCTGCCTAAGGTGCTGTAATAAGCCGCTCTCGCTACAAAGGGTGTTACCTAGCTCCCTGCGATCTAGTTAGCTCTAGTCTAGGCTAGAGTGCCCTAATATAGCACTTACAGAATCGTAGTGCCTACGATCTTCCTAATGCGGCGCATAATAGCCTCCTTCTTGTCATTGCTAGCATCATCGGCTAGGGCTTCGATCTCGTAGCGTATAGCCTTCTACCTGTCCTCTTTCGAGGCTAGGAGCTACTAGAGTTAGCTATACTGCACTAGACTAGACTAAAATGGACTAGGTTAACCTACCTAGAAGTAGTTCTTGCTACTTAGGCAGTTGCCGCAGTTAGGAGTAATGCTAGCAGGGACAGGCTTGTTCATAATAGGACAAAGCTTCTTGATGTTAGCTAGGTTAGGGTCCTTGTAGCAGCTATAGCACAGATTAGCTAGAAACAAGGAAGTAGTTCCTAGGTCATAGTTATACTCCTTATGCATAACCTTAGCGGCTAATCTCTTCCTGTTCGCCATTATATTAAGCCGGCTCGGGCTAGACAGAATTGTTCACAGGTAGTACTACAGGACTTCAGGGGCTTTTGCGGGACTTTAGGGACGTTTAGGGGCTTTAGGGACTACATGCTACTATTAGTACCTAAATGCCTAAACTGCTGCAAATTAGAGTAGATTAGACTAATCTGTCCTATTCTTGCTAGCCTAGAGATTTCGCATCTTACTTACTAATTAGATGTAGATGTAAGTTAGAAGGTTAAAAATTAAGCTTTAAGTTATTTTGTTATTATAGGTATGACTTATTACTAGTAACTTCCCCTTTAGGACTAGTTAATACTACTAAGTTCTATACCTTTCTACTACTTTCTACCTATATTAATTATGGATTTTGACACCATTATGCGGGTTTTAAGGACAAAACCTAGGGGAGAGGGGGTAATGTCAGGACTACCTCCGCATATCCCTATAGGGTCTACCTACTAACTTAATAGCCCTAACTAGCCTAGCGTGGCGTGATCCGGCCGGGGTTGTCCCTATTAGGACTAGCCCGGCCTTGGCATAGTAGGGGGACTCCTTAGTCCCCCTGACTAATCCTACTTCCTTCCTTCTCTATCGATTCGAGTAGTCCTACTATAGACCTATAGTATGTACTTTGACTAGCCTGCACTAGTCTTACTATCTTATAGTAACTTAGTCTACTCCTCTTAGACTAACATGCTATTATCTACTAAGAAGGTGTAGTATCTCTCCTAAGAATCTCTTACATTATACTAAAGTTTCTTCGTGTATTTAGAGTGTAGTTATTCCTAGGCTTTTACTGCTAAGGTATAGGGTATTATGTATCTCCTGTCGTCTTTAGAGATACATCGATTAATGTAGTACTAGACACTAGCGTCTGCCTTAATATACTCTAGGTAAGTTTTTTCTAGTAGAACCTAACTAGTCCTCTAATAGCGCCTAGTCGCTAATTTACTTCTAGTTGTTTTAGTGGCCTTCTCTTTTGTACTTAGTCTAGCTACCCCCTTAGTTAGATATAGGTATAGATCCGGAGGATTACTAATGACTACCTATGAGCCTACCTTGAAATTCTTAGTTAGTAGGAGGTTTAGGTCAATAATCTATATGACATCCTACATAATCAGGATCCTCCTTAAGGCAGGAAACTAGTAGCGGTAGTTTAGCCGAGTTAGTGTATTAAATAGTTGTCTCTTCGATTCGGTTTAGGGCTCTATCTTTAGGGTAGCTAGTAAGTCGTTAGAAAGTAGAATTTTGTAGATAATGTAGGTATGTAGGTTCTCTCTCTAGAGGTTACTACTAACTCTATTCTTAGCTAATAGCTACTAGGCACTTTCACGACTTATCTGTATCTTTAAAGCTATGCTCTAGTCTCCTAATATAGTGCGGTAGTAGCCTCTAGTCTGCCCTTAATTAGTTAGTAGATTAGCTATACTCTTCTAGTCTAGCTTAGCTCTTCTAGCTACAGGCAGAACCTAGGCTTATAACCTGTTAAGACAAACGGTTAAATCGCGCTTAGGAGTAGCAACTTAAGAGGTACTAACTAGGTACAAGTATTATACATCTATGTATTAAGTATTACATCTTGTCCTAGTTAGAGGTAAGAAGAATCTTCACCTCTGCTAAGATTATAGGGTTACCTAACTAGTCTTAGTCGCTGCCTAAGGCCACGCATGACTTAGGTGCTACCTAAGGCTCCTTATAGCCTAGGCTAATCCTTTCTCCTACTAGCATGCAACTGCCTAATTTAACATCTACTTAGTATAGATATAGTACATAGATTTTTATAGACATTTATACTATAGTTAATAGCTAGCTTTTATGTTCTTACTAGTAATATAATATAGTTAATACTATTAGAGGGTATTAGAGCTAAACATACTCTAGTATACTACTCTTAGCATACTATAGACTCTGTCTATTATAGCAGGTATCCCTTTATATGCTAACTTATATATCCTATGTCCTATAGGCTTACTACCTAAGTATAGGGATGTAAAAGTCCTACGCGCTACCCTCTCTATAGTACCATAATAGGGATTCTTAAGCCCTATAGTATCCCTATAGAATTAGGCGTAGACATGCTTTACTAATTAAGGGGCATTAGGGGATATAAGTACCTCTTACGCTACCTCTATAATAAGCAGAAAGTAGCACTATCTTGTACCTATAATAATATAGATGTACATACTACATAGGGGAAAATTTCTAATTAGGAAAGCATGTCTAAGCCTAACCCTATAGGGGTACTATAGGGTCAGGAAACCCCTGTAGGGGTACTATAGGGTTAGTAGTATAGGGGCATCCTATGTCAGGCATTAATCCTACTTAGATGACATACAAGCTAACGTATGTACAAAGGACCCCCTTACTATGCAGCAGGGTTAGTACATGCTAAGGGTAGGCATTAGAACCTATGCAGCTCTAATAGCCCCCTAGTATTAACCGTATTACTACCTCCCCTCCTATGAGGATGTCCCTAGCCTTACTAAGTAATACATGTAGAACGCATAGGGTATAGGATATAGTATACTTACACTACACAAGAGTAAACAGGTAGATAGCCTACATAACATATGTTATATGTATGCCTTAATATCTTCGTAGTAAATACAGGACAGAGGTTACTAACCTAAGGGCGGATATTTAGATCTGTTACATGTTAGGCAGCTTCGTAACACCTTTAGTTTACATGCGGATTAAGATGTCATGAAACTATAATTACGTACCTTAGTTAATCTTTAAAATGATAGGGTAAGCATACGCGCTAGCTTTGCCAAGTAGCTTAGCTATCCCTATTTAGTCATAACTATCAAGAAACACGTTGCAGAACCTTAGGGCTAGTAGGAATGTATGCGGATACTCTGCGCATACTACTTAAAACAGTAGGAGCGTACTCCTAGCGTAAACCTTGTCACATTTTCATGCTAGTAGACTAGTATAAGTATAGTTAGCATACATGTGTGTTAGCTACGCTATCTATTCTTGCATTATTTAGTCCCTATGTAAGTTAACTAAAGGCAGGTACTCTGTGCATGTACTTTAAGTTACTAGCTTGACAGTTATAGTAGGTAACAGGGGGGCTACTAGAGGGTATAAAAACCTCGTTACTTCCCTAAACAACCTGTTCTAAAACACTGACATTAACTCTACTTCTACCTCGCTTAGCCTTTGCTTCGCTATGTCTACTTGTCTAACCTAGAGCTTCTTCTTCTTTAATTAATCAATTAAGATTAATTAACTACCTAGCTTAGCAATAATAGCTTATATGTTACAGACTAAGTTTAATGCTACTTACTCTGCCCGCAATTGTTGCTCATGCTAATAATACCTTAACAACCTTAGTAGCTAGGCTGCAAACATTCCTCCTCTACGTGTTAGTAAGGCGTCCTCTACCTACAAGGTATGCGTGTCCTATACTAACCTAAATGTAGCTAATATCTGCGTTAGCGGGTTTAATAAGGGTAGTGTCTACTATAACTATGTAGATTGTAATAGCAAGCATCAAAAATGCTAGGACCTCCCTAAGGAGGTATATAGCGAGTACAATTAGCTCTACTATAACATTAATGACTTCTAGAACGCACGCGACAAGGGCATTGCTAAAGGCTCTCTAATTATGAACTAGCTTTAGGCTAAGTACTACAAAACGCTTTCTTATGCTTTACTAAGAAGAAGAAGAAGAAGGCTAGGGCTAAGATTAAGGTTAGCGATAAGGAAGCTAAACCTTCCCTACTTGCGATCCGCACTATGTCTAGTAAGACGCTAAAGTACAAGCCTCTAAGCAAGATCTTTGAGGAGGAGGAGGATAATTAGGATACCTTTGATCCTAATGTAATCCCTATGCGCTATAGTGTTACCATACTAGTTACGCTAGAGGAAGACACTAAGTCTAAGGATGTCATTAACACTTATGCTAAGAAGCGCAAGATAATCTTGCGGGCTACGCGTAAGAGCCGCAAGTACGCCCGGGTCTCTTTGCCTTCTGTCGCTAAGGAGGAAGAAGATGAAGTAGTTGTTACAACTAGACGTAATAAGGCTGTCGCTAGCTCTCTAGCTACTATAGGCTCTAAAGACAAGCTCTCTTGCAACCTACTAAAGAAGAAGATGCTAGCTTCTCTTTATAGCGTTGCTACTCCTGTTACTCCTAGTCGCTTTAGGGTGTTTAGTAGTGCCCGTGTAGGTAGGTAGTCCTTAGCGGACCGTAACAAGAAAGACTCTTCTACTTCGGGTTTAGTTAGGAAGCCCTTAACTAGTAGTCGCTAAGTATTAGCTACGAAGCTAATCCGAGTATGTCTCTTTTCTTCCTAGGTTCATTTTAGGCGTGCCTTTAGGCATTAATAATGTATAAGTAGGGCGTTTGTTTCTTGTTGTTACTTCGCGTAGCATGTACTACATACACATATTAAGAACTCTGCTCTAAAACTCTTATCTTCCTACAATTTGACCTTCTTAGGCCCTACTTATAACTCCTTTGTTCTTCAAACTCACGAATAGCTTCTAGAGCGTTCTTGTAGTCCTTAGCTAGAACCTATTATATGTACTTAGGTAGGTATCCTTTCTACTTTACTAGATAGTACGTTATGCCTTTATGCTAAATACTGTCCTTAATACCCTCGACTTCCTACTCTTTGTTCTCTTCTACTACTAGCATTAGGTCCGCAGGCTCTTTGCCCTTACGCTATACCTATAGTTTAAGTAGAGATATGTAGAAGACATTATGCACATAATACAATAATAGTAACGATAGCTAGTACGCCTGTAAACCTATCGCGTTACGTATCTAGAAGGGTCCGACAAGCCTTAGCATCATCTTCTTATTTAGAAGTTTTAGCTTAAGATTCTTTGTTAATAGTAATACCTTTATACTAACTACATACTACATTAGTTTAGCACGGGCGTTTTATGTTTAATCTAGGATTCTAGGGCCCTTTTCTAGTGTTCTTTTAGCACTAGATGTACCTTGCGCATACGCTATGCTAATTCTATGGCAGCCGGCACCCTCTCCTTAGAAGATTCGTCCTAAGGTAGTTCTAGGTATATTTCTAAATTAAAGTCATAAAGAATCTGAAATAGCATCATGCGTATAGTAGCATGTACGCTATTATTAACTGCAAATTCCGCCATAGGAATTACGTCAGCCTAGGCATCCTAGTTCTTAGCGTAGTAGCACTAAAGGTACTACTTAAGCGTCTAGTTCATATGTTTGGTCTAACTATTAGTCTGTAGATAGAATGCTATACTTAGGCGGTACTTAACACGTGCCTTAAACACAAATTCTTGCTAGTATTTACTAGTAAAGACAGAACCTCGATCTAATAGAATACTTCGGGGTATACTAAAGCGCTATACAACTTCGTCACGAAGTAGTTACGCAAGCTTACTACTTATGCACTTTTTTGTACATAGGATAAAGACATTCATCTTCGAGTATTAGTTAACTACTATAAGGACAGTATTAACTATATTGCCTCTCTACTTTGCTAGTAGCAAGTTAGTAATGAAATCTATAGTCAGGTCTTGCTATAGTCTCTCTAGTAGTAGGAGCGCCTAAGTATCGCCATAGGGGTAATAGTACCGAGATTTGCTAATCTAGTAGGTCTAGCAGGATTTGACATAGTTAGAAACATCCTGTTCTAGCGTTAGTTACTAGTATTTATATCTGAGAAGCGCATTCGTCTTCTCTACGCTAAAATAGCCCGCAAGTTTATTGTCATGATAAATACAGAGGAGCTATAAACAGAGTACATAGTTAGTAGGCACGTAGAGCCTATTCCTAAAGTACTACAAGTTGCCTGACTTAGTCTAGTACTTCGGACCGCCTACAGTATCCTAGAGGGCTACACCCTTATTAATTAACTCTAGTTCTCCCTCTTGTAACCGCTAAACAAGTCTCGAGACTTCTTTAAAGAGTTCTTTAGATATTACATGCTTACTACATGTAAGCTAGTTAACTGCTATACAGAATAAGCTAGACATAGTTGCTACAACTACTAGATAGGAGAGTTCATCGCTAGCAGAGGCTATAAGGCCCTACTAGGCCTGTAGTTAACCTATAAGAGGAGCTAAGAACAGGTCGCTACCCTAAACTACAAGCTTTGTCTATAGCATAGGGAGGAGCTATTAGTTACCCTACTCCCTAGTATTGTAGTCTAGTTGTCATAAAGGACCGTTAGCTAGATTCGTCTTCCTAGATTAATAGTAGATAATGAAGTTAAAGCTAGCAAGGAAAGTCGCCTACCTTGCTTACTAACTACTTTGCTGCTTTATACCTATAAAGCTACAAAGGTTGTTATAGTTAGTAAGCACCTTAATAGGGTGCGCTATGCCTCTAGGGTAGTATTAGTACTCCTTAAAGCCGTTAACAATAGCTAAAAGCGCTTAGTCGTAAGTCTCGTAATTAAGCTTAGCGCCCTGCATCTTCTGTAACTAGAAGGCAATTAGGTACTATTACGTACTACCTTTATGTAACTAGAGCTACAATGTAATTACGGCTATTACGAATTTTGAAGCATTAGTCTCTATCTAGATCTTTGTAGTAGAGTTAAAGTACTAAAGTATAGGCGTAGTTTAAAAGCTGCTTTAAGTTTAGAGAAAGCCTTGCTCTAAGCCTCCTCCTTAGGCACTATTCCTAGCTTTTTACCTTAATTTGCACCTTTTACGAGAGCCGTAAGAGGAGCCACGATCTTCGAATAGGACCGTAAAAATCTATAATAGAAGTTCATAAATCCTAGGAACACCTGTGCTTCTTAGGGGGTAGTTAGTCGCGGCTACTCTACGATTATAGACAACTCCTTTCATAGAGACAATTTATCTAAGAAACTTAATCCTATCCGTAAGTAATAAGTACTTCTTTAGGTTTGTATATAGAGTAAACTTATAGAGTCTTTTAAGTACTATCTTTAGATGCTAAATTTGCTCCTCCTTTAGGTTAGAGTAAACTAGTATATCGTCTAAATATACTACGTAGTAGGTATTAACAAGGCCGGCTAGGGCCCGATTAATATACGCTTAGAAAGTCGCTAGTGCATTAGTTAATCTTAATAGCATCACTATATACTTAAAGTGTCTATATGTTACGGAATGTTCTAGGGCTAAGCTTTAGCTAATCAGAGTCTACATAACAAGCAGGGACAGCGCTATAGAGTGCTCTACTACTCTGTAGTACTCTGTCGAACAGAGTAATAGAGTAGCATAGAGTACTAGGTATAGCCGCTACAGAACGCTCTACTATTCTGTAGTACTCTATCGAATAGAGTAATAGAGTAGGACAGAGTACTAAAGAATCTCTTATGTATTTAGGAACGTTAAGATGCCCTTTTAGCTTCGATGCGTTTAACTTATGTTACATACTTACTACTTAGAGTTACCTTTATACTAATCATTCTGTCTTAGCTCCTGCTTATGTTAGCTCTCTCTAAAGAAGCCTTAGCTTGCACGTAATAAGAAGTTACCTAACTACCTGTCGCGAGTAACTGTAACACTTTAAACACCCCTAGGATAAGCGCCTTATTACAAGTTAGAAGGGGAACTCCTGCCCCTAGCGAGACAAGTAGTACTTAACGTACTACTACTAGTGCTAGCAACATACTAGGAACCTATGCTAGAAACGATTCTCTTAAGATTAGAAAGCTAGACTACTACTATAGCGACTAAGACAAGTTTAATACCTAGGTTAACTAGATAGACATGTACTTCATGTTTAACTAGGTTTAAGATAACTTGAAGCTAGTCTTTACAACGACGTTTATGTAAGGTAGAGCTTAGCATTAGGTTAAACCATTTCTTAGGACCTATCTAGACAGTAACGGAACCGATAAGTTAAATAGAGTTTTTGCAAGCTACAAACATCTTAAGCATATAATGAAGAAAGTCTTTAGATCTTTAAACGAGGTTACTACTATAGTTAGAGACATCTAACACTTGACTTAGAAGGGGTTATGTGCTAACTATGCCGCCAAATTTCAGGAGTACGCCTAGCTTACTAATTAGGATGATAAAGCTCTTATGACAATGTGCTAACAAGGTCTTAAAGATAACGTTAAGGATAAGCTTATACACGATAGCAGAAAGGTAGATAATATAGGAACATTAGTTAAGGTTATAATCGATCTTGACAATAGGCTCTATAAACAGGCTTTAGAATAACACTCTAATTCTAAGACTTCTAGAAAAGCAGGTTTTGCTCCTAGGTATAGCAGTCGACAAAACCATAGTACCTACAATAAGCCAAAGGAGAATAACTACTATAGCGCGCAACTAATAGAGCTAGACGCTATCTAGAAGGGTCAAGCATTTAAAGGAAAGAAGGGTAAAAAAACCCCCTAGGAAAGCAGGAGGATTAATTTACTATGACTATAGTAAAGAAGGCACGTAGCAAGGGACTATGATAGCAAGAAAACAGTGCGACGCGAACAGTTTAACATGATGTAGCAAAATGACTTAGACAGAGAAGGCTACAGAATAATTAGTACACTAAGCTCTGTTAATAAAGCGCTAAGGACCTACGTAGAGGTAGTTGCTAGAAAAACCCCCTACATGAGTAATAGATCACGATATAGAACCCTTAATTAGGAACTCTGCAAGGATCTATAGTACGATATCCACGAAGAAGACAAGGAACTCTGTAACTACAAAAACAAAGTCAAGTTAGAATTTACTAAGTTAGGAATATTACCTAAGGGACGCTTGCTAATTCTACTAGAACTACACGGCACATGCAGAGCTCTACTAAAGCACGAATTCTGTATAATAGCAAGAAGGAATAGGCACGCATGACTAAGCCTTACACGAGAAGACACAAGCCTTAAAGAAATTAACAAGTCTTACTCTAATAATGACGACGAAGAGAACCGAGATCCGAGAACTTCATTCCCTTAAGAGGAGGAGCCTGAAACAATTCAGGAAGTTCCGGAGTCCCCTCTACAAGAGGAGGATTAGCAAGACAAGTTAGAGGAAGAATATTCTAATAATGAATCTAACGACACTGTTAAATTAATGTCTTATACAGGCAACGAATTTACGCATAGGAAGTAGCTACAGAAGAAATGTATTATGTCAGGTATTAAGTATATTAACGAACGTGATAGATAGAAGAGAAGAGGTAAAAATTCTTCTCTTCCTAGCTAGGGTCAGATATACCTTAACCCCTAACCTGAGTCAGAGAGGTCAGAGTTAGGGTCCTGCCTAACTCTGACTCCTACTAATTCAGTGCGGCTAGTATGCGACTACCTATCACAATTTAACACTCCTACTTAGACACATACTAGTATACTTAGCGTAGTCCTACTATCTTCTAATCTATGGTTTGTCTAACTAGTGAAGATGTTTGTCGTAGCATGCTCGTGCTACTAGATTAATGCTCTTATGAAAGAGAATAATGCGCTAGAGTATTCTCGCTTTACATGTTTGTAAATTCATGTGTTTACTCTACTTTTATAGGTAAGTCCGACTTTGTATAAAGTCGTCCTTCTCCTTCTTAATTGTCCTTCTCTTTCTCATCATCATTAATGACTAACTACAGCTTCCTTAACATATTAAGATAGCTCTATAGAGAGGTATACTACTAATCCTACTAGATAGTACTTTGTTTAACATAAGGCTCGCATGGATTATTAAGCTCTAGTAGGTTATCTAGTATATTTAGCTTCTCTAACTATAAATAACTTTTAGTAGCTCTGACAACTTAAGGTATCCGACTCTTAATCTTAGTAAGCTCTAGGCGTGTATTACTTCCTTCGCAAAGCTTATAACTTTAGCTGCTTTAACAAGATACTATCCTTATTTAAGAACAAAGTAACATAGTACTATGTCTCTAATTAGAGTACTACCTTCATGAACGACCTAGGTCCTTAATATAGATGTATATGCTATATGATATAAAAATATCTCGTAGTATAACAGAGTAATCCGACCTTTTAGTAGGTATAAGACAGCGCTGCTTTCTGCTTATTACAGAGGTAGCGCTAGAGGTGCTTATAACCCTAGGCGCCCCTTAGTCTAGGAAAGCATGTCTAAGCCTAACCCCGTAGGGGTACTATAGGGTCAGGAAGCCCCCGTAGGGGTATTGTAGAGTTAGCGGCGTAGTAGCATCCTACGTCAGGCATTAATCCTACTTAGACGACATACGAGCTAACGTATGTATAAAGGACCCCCTTACTACATATAGTAGGGTCATTACATGCTAAGGGTAGGCATTAGAACCTATGCGGCTCTAATAGCCCCCTAGTATTAACCGTATTACTACCCCTTAGGATATCCCTAGCCTTACTAAATAATGCATGTAGAATGTATAAGGTATAGGATATAGCACGCCTATACTACGTGAGAGTAAACAGGTAGGTAGCCTACGTAACATGTATCGTATGTATACTTAACACCTTTGTAGCGAGTATAGGGTAGAGGTTACTAACATAGGCGGATTTTCAAATCCGTTACATGTTAGGTAGCTTCGTAACACCTTCGCTTTACATGCAGATTAAGACATCAGGAAACTACAAGTACATACCTTAGTTAATCTTTGAAATTATAGGGCGAGTATACGCGCTAGCTTTGCTAAGTAGCTTAGCTGTCCCTATTTAGTCGTGACTATGAAGAAACGCATTACAGAACCTTAGGGCTAGTAGGAATGTATGTAGATACTCTACGCATACTGCTTAAAAGCATTAGAGCGTACCCCTGACGTAGACCTCGTCATATTTTCATGCTAGTAAACTAGTAAACTAGCATGAGTATAATTAGCGTACATGCGTAATAGCCGCGTTATCTATTCTTGCATCATTTAGTCCCTATGTAAGTTAACTAAAGGTAGGTACTCTACGCATGTAGTTTAAGTTACTAGCTTAACGGTTGCAGTAGGTAACAGGGGGGTTAGCTAGTAGGTATAAAAACCTTGCTGCTTTCCTAAACTTCCTGTTCTAAAACACTAACATTAACCTCTACTTCTACTTCGCTTAGCCTACGCCTCGCTATGTCTGCGTGTCTAACCCGGAGCTTCTTCTTCTTTAATCAATTAATTAATCAAGATTAATTAGCTTATCTTAGCAATAATAGCTTATATGCTACAGACTAAATTTAACGCTACTTGCACTGCCTACAATTGTCGCTTATGTTAATGATGCCTTGATAACCTTAGCAGCTAAGCTACACACATCTCTCCTCTACGTGTTAGTAAGGCGTCCCCTACCCGCGAGATATGCGGGACTTATACTAACTAAAGCTTAGCTAAGATCTATGTCAGCAGATTTAATGAGGGTAGTGTCTACTACAATTATGTCAACTGTAATAGCAAGCATCAAAAATGCTAGGACCTCCCTAAGGAGGTGTATAGAGAGTATAATTAGCTCTGCTATAACATCGATGACTTCTAGAGCGCGCGCGACAGGGGATTACTAAAGGCACTCTAACTATGCGCTAGCTACAGGCTAAGTACTAAGAGGTACTTGCCTGCCTGCTCGGCACTCTCTCTTGCTTTACCGCGACTACTAACTATTCTTATGGCAGTATTTGCTTCGACTCTCTACTAACAGGCAAAAACGTTTGTCTAGGTCTAATCGCAGACTTAGTCTAGAAGATCTTGAAGGTACTAACTATTAGAGTTGAGACCTTCGCCATAGTACGTATATAGTGCAGGTACCCTCTAAGAATAAATGCTAACTTCCTCTGCTAGACTTAAGTAGGCGTCGCAGACTACCTGACTAGCCGCTAGCGTTAACAACTTAGGGCCCTTACCTCTATTAACGATGACTTTAAGACGCGGATAATCCGCAAGAAGGTTATCAAGCAATTTACCGTCCCTACTACTAAGGCTACGCCCTAGCGCTATACCGCAAGGTAGCCTGCCTCTAAGCTAGTCTAGAGGACTAAGATGTAAGTTATTTACTTAACTCCTATTACGTGCGTATAGCTAACACATTGTAGCGCTACTACCTATGCTGCCTTAACGCTACTATCTAAGAAGAAGAAGAAGGCTAGGGCTAAGATTAAGGTTAGCGACAAGGAAGCCGAACCTTCCTTGCTTGTAATCTGCATAGTGTCTGCTAAGACGCTAAAGCATAAGCCTCTAAGCCAGATCTTTAAGGAGGAGGATAATGACGTCTAGGATACCTTCGATCCTGTTGTGATCCCTTTACGCCGCGGTGTTACTATACTAGTTACGCCTAAGGAAGACACCGAGTTTAATGATGTTATTAACACTTATGTTAAGAAGCGCAAGATAATCTCGCGGGCCGAGCGTAATAGCCGTAGGCGCGCCTAAGTCTCTTCGCTGTCTCATGCTAAGAATAAGGAGGAGGTAGTTATGGCGACTAGACGTAGTAAGGCTGTCGCTAGCTCTCTAGCTACTACGGGCTCTAAAGACGAGCTCCCTTGTAACCTACTAAAGAAGAGGATACTAGCCTCTCTTTGTAGCGTTACTACTCCTGTTACTCCTAGTTGCCTTAGGTTGTTTAGTAGTCCTATGCGGGTAGGTAGTCCTTAGTAGACCGTAACAAGAAAGACTCTTCTACTTTAGGTTTAGTCAGGAAGCCCTTAACTAGTAGTTACTAAGTACTAGCTATAAATCTAGTCTTAGTATGTCCCTTGTTTTCTCTTCCTTAGGTTCATTCTAGGTGTGCCTTTTAGCATCAATGATGTATAAGTAGGGCGTTTGTTTCTCTTTGTTACTTCGCGTGTTATGCGCCACATATGCGTATTAAGAACTCTGCTTCGAAACTCTTATCTTCCTACAAATTAACCTTCTTAAGCCCTACTTATGCCTCCTCCGCTCTTCGAACTCACGAATAGCTTCTAGAGTGTTCTTACAGTCTTCGGCTAGAACCTATTATGTGTACTTAGGTAGGCATCCTTTCTACTTTACTAGATAGTACGTTACCCCTTTACGCCGCATACTATCCTTAATACCCTTAACTTCCTACTCTTTGTTCTCTTCTACTACTAGCATTAGGTCCGTAGGCTCTTTGCCCTTACGCTATACCTATAGTTTAAGTAGAGATACGTAGAAGATGTTATGCACATAATACGACAATAGTAATAATAGCTAGTACGCCTGTAAACCTATCGTGTCATGTATCTAGAAGGGTCTGACGAACCTTGGCGTCATCTTCTTACTCGGAAGTTTGAGCTTAAGATTCTTTGTTAATAGTAATACCTTTATACTAACTACATATTACATCGGTTTAGCATAGGCGTTATTATGTTTAATCTAGGATTCTAAGGCCTTTTTCTAGTATTCTATTAGCACTGAATGTACCTCGCGTATACGCCGCGCTAATTCCGTGGCGGCCGGTACCCTCTCCTTAGACGACTTGTCCTAAGGCGGTTTTAGGTGTATTTCTAGATTAAAGCCATAAAGAATCTAAAATAGCGACATGTACATAGTAGTATGCACGCTATTTTTGACTGCAAATTCCGCCATAGGAATTACGTTAGCCTAGGCATCCTAGTTCTTAGCGTAGTAGCACTAGAGGTACTACTTAAGAGTCTAGTTTATACGTTTCGTCTAACTATTAGTTTATAGATAGAATGTTATACTTAGGCGGTACTTAACACGTGCCTTAAACACAAATTCTTGCTAGTATTTACTAGTAAAGACAGAACCTTAGTCCGATAGAATATTTCAGGGTATACTAAAGCGCTATATGACTTTGTTACAAAGTAGTCCTACAAGCTTGCTACTTATGCACTTTTTCGTATATAGGATAAAGACATTCATCTTCAAGTATTAGTCGACTACTATAAGGACAGTATTACCTATATTGCCTCTCTACTTTACTAGTAGCAAATTAGTAATAAAATCTATAGTTAAGTCTTACTATGGTCTCTCTAGTAGTAGGAGCGCCTAAGCATTACTATAGGGGCAATAGCGCCGAGATTTGCTAATCTAGTACATCTAGCAGGATTTGACATAGTCAGAAACATCCTGTTCTAGCGTTAGCTACTAGTATTTGCGTCTAGAGGGGCGCATTTGTCTTCTCTGCGCCAAAATAACCTATAAGTTTATCGTCACAATAAACACGGAGGAGCTGCGAACAGAGTACGTAGTTAGTAGGTATGTAGAGCCTATTAGTAAAGTACTATAAGTCGCTAGACTTAGTCTAGTACTTCGGACTGCCTATAGTACCCTAGAGGGCTACACCCTTATTAATTAACTCTAGTTCTTGCTCTTGCAACCGCTAAATAAGTCTCGAGACTTCTTTAAAGGGTTCCTTAGACACCGCATGCTTACTACATGTAAGCTAGTTAACTACTATATAGATCAAGCTAGACATAGTTGCTATAACCGCTAGATAGGAGGGTTTATTGCTAGCAGAGGCTATAAGGCCCTATTAGGCCTGTAGTCGACCTATAAGAGGAGCTAATAACAGGTCGCTACCCTAAACTACAAGCTTTGTCTACAGTATAGAGAGGAGCTATTAGTCACCCTACTCCCTAGTGTCGTAGTCTAGTCGTCGCAAAGGACTATTAGCTAGATTTGTCTTCCTAGAACGATGCTAGATAAAAAAGTCAAAGCTAGCGAGGAAAGTCGCCTACCTTGCTTGCTAACTACTTTGCTACTTTATACCTATGAAGCTACGAAGGTTGTTATAGTTAGTAAGTACCTTAATAGGGTACGCTGCACCTTCGGGATAGTGTTAGTACTCCTTAAAGCTATCGACAATAGCTAAAAGCTCTTAGTCGTAGGTCTCGTAATTAAGCTTAGCGCCCTGCATCTTCTGCGACTAGAAGGTAATTAGGTACTATTACGTACTACCTTCATGTAACTAGAGTTACGATATAATTATGGCTATTGCGAATTTTGAAGCATCGGTCTCTATTCGGACCTTCGTAGTAGGGTCAAAGTGCCGAAGTATAGGTGTAGTTTAAAAAGCTGCTTTAAGTTTAGAGTAAGCCTTACTCTAAGCCTCCTCCTAAGGTACTATCCCTAGCTTTTTACCTCGAATTGCGCCCTTTGAGAGGGCTGTAAAGGGAGCCACGATCTTTAAATAGGACCGTATGAATCTACAGTAGAAGTTAGTAAATCCTAGAAATACCTATACTTCTTAGAGGGTAGTTAGCTACAGCTACTCCGCAATTATAGACACCCTTTAGTCATCTATGATAACTCCTTCTGTTAAGACAATGTATCTAAGGAACTTAATCCTGTCCGTAAGGAACTTAATCCTGTCTGTAAGGAACTTAATCCTGTCTGTAAGGAATAAGCACTTCTTTAGGTTTACATATAGAGCAAACTTACAGAGTTATTTAAATACTATCTTTAGATGCTAAATATGCTCCTCCTTTGATTTAGAGTAGACTAGTATATTGTCTAAATGTACTATGTAGCAGGTATTAACGAGGCTAGCTAGGGCCTAATTAATATACGCCTAGAAAGTTACTAGTATGTTAGTTAATCTAAACGGCATTACTATATACTTAAAGTATCTATACTACGTTTACAACGCGGTCTTCTACTCGTCGCCCTTTCGGATAGGTATCTAGTAGTAGGCATCCTTCAAGTTAACAGACAAGAAGATAGCAGCGCGACTAAGGCGGTCAAGTGTCTCGCTAATAAGTAGTAGGGGGCAGCAGTTCTTCTAAGTTACTACGTTAAGGCCCCTGTAATTAACGCATAGCTAGAGCGTGTTATCCTTCTTCAGGACAAACATTACTAACGCTCTAGCCTCGCTGTCGCTTCGTCAGATCTACGCGTTCTTTTACGGCTTGTAGAGATAGTCTCGAAATATTTCGAGCTAGGATTCTGACATAGGATATAGAGGTCAATGCGGAGGATTATAACCCTCCTTAAGGTTAATCGCATGCTCTGCGTCTAGGGCCTAGGCATAGGCCGCAGCCTCTACGTCAAAAATATTGGCGTATTCCTCTAACTTAGGCAGAAGGGTAACGTCTTCCTTAATGTTCTATATGTAGACCGCATACATATATTAGACCTTCTTTATGTCCTTGTAGAAGCTATGTACGTCATGCATCCTTACTATAGGAACTTTGCCTATAGAGCTATAGAACTAATTATTAGTAGCTCTATTAATAACGACTCCCTGCTTGTAGCGCTAAGGGCGACCTAGCAGGAGCTCCTTATTAGGAACGTCTTTAGCGTAGAAGACTTTGTTAGTCTTGCGCTCTTCTCCTAAAGAGTCCGCGAGTTAGAGGCGTACATTGTACGCGCCTTAAGCTGCTATGCCTTCGCCCTAAAAGGACTTCATAGTAGGCAGTAGGGCTCCTAGAATCGGCTTCAAATTAAGCCGTATAATTACCCGCTAGGGTATCACGTTAACTTCCGCAAGGTTGTCTAACATGTAGTCTACTAGCTTAAGTAAGCTATTAACTCGGACTATACTAGGTAGGCTCTAGGCAGGCTACGAGTCTACACTATTAGTAACAGACAGCTTAGACACCCGTAGTAGCTATTTAGTTACCTCGGCCTTATCTTTCTTTCGCTTCCTCTCTAGGGAGGTTTTAAACACCTTGTTTACCTTCTTCCTATTACTTCGTTTAGGATAGCGAGCTGCCTAGTAATCCTTTACTCTACAGATGTAGTAGCTACTTAGAGGCTTCTCGCTACTGTCCTTAGGCTTAGAAGGTTTAATCCTCTGGAATAGACCGCTACGTTAGACTTGACTCTTAGGGCGCTTGTAATAGCGGCCCTTTAGTAGGTCTTCAGGGCTTAAACGCTTATTATCCTTGCTGCTTAATCGTCTATTTCGCTTCAGGGTAATCTCCATACGTGTCGCAAGGGACATGAGGTCTTGCTAAGTTGTTAGAAGTTTATAAAAAGTCATGATTATGTTCTGAAGATTGTTGTCAAGCTTGACAAGTAAGTGCCGTATGTGTTACGTCTTAGTATAGGGTAGCATCTGTCCCTTAAGCGTAGCGAGATAGGTAGCAAAGCTAGAGGTAGTTTGCCTCTTCTCCTACTTAGCCTTCTTATACTTGACAGACATAGTAAGGGCATAGTTACCTAGATCCTTAACCTAGTCGACATAGGACTAGCGAAAGTCTGCCTACATATACGTTCTATTGTAGACCTACATAAGGTCATACTGCTTATGCTAATTATTACGAGGTTCCTTCTCCTCTTCGAGCTACATTACACTAAAGGCGACCTATTCGCCCTCTATGGTATATCCGCGTAGGTTAAGCACGAAAACTACCTTACACGCCTGTAAGAAAGTTCGAGCCTCCTTTAAGGTGTCTCCCTTAAACAGCTTTAGGTTACATGCGTTACGACTACCTCCTAGTTAGCCTGTTATAGCCCTGAATTTAGGCACTATATTCGCAGGCATATATAGAGGATCTATGCCTGCTAGTACGTTGTCTTCGCGGGTCCCTAGAGTAAAATGTCGCTAGATTTCTTCATCTACTAGTTCATTAGTACTACTTATAGCGACGTCTTTGTCGTCCTCGCCGTTGTCGCTACTAGAAGGGCTTTAGCTCTAGTTTGCAAGGTAGTTTGTGACCTAGTCGACAATTATAGCTATAAGGGCCAAGTTAATAGTCGCGGTTAGCTGTAGTCCCTATGCGGGGGATAAATTGCCTTGTCTGCTACGTAATTAGCCTCTAGTAGAGCCGTCATTTAATGTAGTGTTGCTTGTAGGGGGTACTCCTACAGGCTAGTTACTTAGGCTAGCTTCGCTATTACAGGCCCTTAGGATAGCGCTCGCTACGCGTTAGTTACAAGTTCGTAGTACTCTAGACATATCGTAGTATTCTCTACTAGACTGTAAAGCAGAGGGGAGAAAGCAGAACTAATGTAGATGTATATGCTATATAATATGAAAATATCTCGTAGTATGACAGAGTAATCTAACCTTTTAGTAGGTATAAGACAGCGCTGCTTTCTGCTTATCGTAGAGGTAGCGCTAGAGGTACTTATAACCCCTAGCGCCCCTTACTTAGGGAAAGCATGTCCGAGCCTAACCCCGCAGGGGTACTATAGGGTCAGGAAGCCCCTATAGGGGTACCGTAGGGTTAGCGGCAAAGTAGCATCCTACGTCAGGCATTAATCCTACTTAGACAACATACAAGCTAACGTATATACGAAGGACCCCCTTGCTACATGTAGTAGGGTCATTACATGCTAAGGGCAGGCATTAGAACCTATGCGGCTCTAATAGCCCCCTAGTATTAACTATATTAGTCCTATGTATTACAACTTAAACACTCTGATTAGTACTACGCTAATCGCTACTAGCTTCGCTAAGGCTAGCTCTAATTAGCGCATGTACTAGCATTAGTGTACAATTAGGTCTAGCGGATACTATAGTAAGCTATATAGTATATGTACTATGGATCCAAGTAATCCATATCTTGAAGGCTTATGTACTAATTGCTTTTAGAAGAATCAGAAGAGGTAGTGTTTACTATATACTAGGTTAGACAAGCTAGGTAACGATCTAGCTAATCAGAGTGCTTTACTACCTAGTAGGAAGAGTCTTAGGCTACGTTCTAATCTACTACCTCTGCCTACCCTTTAGCAACCTTCAAGGCGCCCTCGTCAGAATTTCGATGAGGATAATCTCCCTTCTCTAGCAGTCCTTTAGCGACCTACTTAGAGTGACATTAAGAGACAGCATAATCAGGAACTACACTACTACGATTAGTATAAGGAGTATGTACATCGTGACCTACTCCTTTATGTCAATAATCTGACTAATCCGGTTACTAATTATGACGTAGAGGACTTCTTTATCAAGTAGTTTGGAGAGAGTCTCTAGCCTACTAGGCCTCATGTAGCGCTAGGTGCTAAGTCAGAGTATAACCTAGAGGATCTTATTACTCGTAGGACCCTTGTCTATCTTCGTCAGGTAGAAGAAGCTTACGCTAAGCAGAGTATTTTTAGCAGGGAATTAACGGTCAGCGATTAGGCAACTAATTGTAGCTTAAACTGCCTTAGTAAGAGAATTAATACTCTGACTTGTTAAGTCTAGGGTAGGCATTATCTGCCTCCTTGCTACGCTTGCACTCCTATCCTACTAATCATGAAGGATAAGTCGCTATTAAGTAAGGGGCCTACTATACTACAGTAGTTATATTAGACCTAATCTGTTCTAAACATAATGCTCTAGAATATAAGCCTTATTTAGAGCCCTACGTCTAGTTATCAGAGTATAACGTCCTCTAACGTTATTAGTCGTCTACTTGCTAAGAGTTAGGAGCGAATAGTAACTTTGTCTCTAAGCCCCTTTACTCCTCTAACTAGGCGTTAGCCTACGGATACCTACATGACTAGCATGAGCCTAACTACTTATAGGAGCCCGAGTAACTAGCGTGTTAGCAGTATTTGCGACTAGTACTCTAGCAACATCAGAATGCTGTCTCCTGCTTAGCTGTCTACTAAGCTTAAGCTAAACTTTCCTAGGATTAGTTAGTATGCTACTAGCCGTAGTACTCTACTTTAGAGTTAGAGTCTATACTTAGCGCATTAAAGTTCGCATTCTGCGAGTCTAAGCCCCCTAGCTACTATGTAGAGGCCTAGGCTATAGTTGCCTTTAGCTCTTTAAGCTCCTCCTCCTTAATTCGGTCGCATCGATCCATTATATAGGATTACTAAGGCTAAATGTCGAGAGCGTACTACTACATATAACAATTCGCAGGATCGTCATCAGGTTACGCTTACTAATCTGTTAGAGGTCTCTAACTCTCGTCAGATTCGTCTAGGTACCTCTAACTTGTCAGACATTTTCGAAGCAAGCTTGTGTTATCCTAGTAATAGGCCTCGAGCTAGCGGGAATCCGGCCCTTACAAGCTTGCAGCCTAGTAGTTAGTGTTCTTAGCCTTAGCGTAGTAGTTAGAGCTCTTAATCCTAGCGTAGTAGTAGTAGTTCTCGTAGTCCGGGTATAGGTTACAGGTAATGTAACTTGTTAGGCAGAGATTTTAGTTGACATATAAGATTCCTAAGATAGCAGGTTATCTAGCGTATTCGTAGTACTACTATATAGTAGCAGATGTATGCATAAGAAGAACTAAAAAGCTACTTCCTTAGCTAGAGCTACTCTACTACTCTGTTAAACTAGGTTCCTAGTTTTAGCTTTGTTAGACTATTAGCAACTATGTTAGAGGTCTTAACATAGCTAATAGATATGATTCCCTTCTTGCACAGATCACATTAGTAATAGTAGGCTACGTTCATATGCTTTGACCTCTCGCTTACGTAAGCATCCCTAGTAAGGGTAATTGACGCTTAGTTGTCTCCTCTTAGCTACACTATAGGTAACCTAATCGCAAACTTCATCTCCTCCTTAATAAGTAGGCTCTAACTTATGTGTTACTCTATCTTCATATCTTAGAGAATCTGACATAGGAACTATAACTACTTTGCATATCTTACTATTACTATGTATTCTGCTTCTATTGTAGATCTAGCTACTAACTTCTACTTCTTACTTGCCTAAGATATCAGACCTCCTACTAGTAGGTAGACATTACCTAGGACTAATATATGATCTGTCTTGTCTATTACATAGTTAGAGTTAGAGTATCCTTCTAGTTTTCTCTAACCCTTCGCTGTATAGACAATCCTAAGGTCCTTTGTCGAGCGCATGTATCTTCCTAGCTTCTTCAGAGCTTGCTAGTAATACTAAGCTAGGCCTAACATGTACTAGCTTAATCTTCTAAGCGCGAACATAATGTCTAGTTAGGTTAGAATGCCTGCGTAAATCTATCTCCTAATACCCTCCTAGTACTCCTTATAATTCACTCTGGCGTCGTCAGGCCCTAATAGTCTAATCGCATTATAGCTGTCTATTAGCGATTAGGTTAGTATAGCGCTTTCCTAAGTCATTATGAGCTTGTCTAGAACTTTGTCAATGTAGTGCGTCTAATCTAGCTACAAGGTACCTGCTTTTTAGTCTCTAACTATTCTGACATTTAGCAGGTCTTTTACCTTACCTAGGTCCTTAATCTTAAAGAATGTCGCAAACTTGCTCTTAAACTAATTCACATTGCCTATGCTCTTAGCTCTAATTATGATGTTATTAACATAGACTAAAATCATTAGCTTTTAAGTGTTATAGATAAAAAAGTAGAGGTCTGCCTCATTAGCTTTTAAGTGTTATAGATAAAAAAGTAGAGGTCTGCCTCATTAGCTTTTAAGTGTTATAGATAAAAAAGTAGGGGTCTGCCTTACTCTAACAGGAGCCGATCTTCTTGATCTTTCCCTTGCATAGCTAGTGCTAGTCTCGAGCCGCTTGCTTTAAGCTAATAGACTTTTTAGTAGCTTTAATACTTTGCCTAGGTTAACCTTTATACCTAGTAGAGCTTGCATCAGAATGCGTTCTTTTAGGACTAATTCGGTAAAGGCATTATTAATATCAACCTAGTACAACTCCTAGTTATTCATGTAGACTATAGCCATAAAAATCCGGATAGTATCATGTCTAACTATTAGAGCAAAGGTGTCCTTAAAGTTAACTCCAAGGATCTAACTAAAACCTTTAGCTACTAGCTGCGCTTTGAACTTGTTAACCGATCTATCCGTGTTATATTTCACATCGAAGACCTATTTTGATGTAATCAGGTAAGCATCCTTTAGTTTAACTATTGTTTTGTATGTCTAGTTACCCTCGAGTACTCTGATCTCTGCTTAGACTACCTCTAACTACAGGTGCCCCTATTTCTTGTTAGAGATAGCCTACTCGTATGTCTTTAGGACAGGTATCTTCTCTGATAGTCGCATTCTGGCTCCTACTACTACTAAGCCATATTCTTTGACCTATGCGGTAAATGTAACCTAGTTACCCTCATACTAGTAGGTGTCCTCATCTATGCTTGATTTAATCGTAGCATCATAGATTGCAATAAAGCTGCAGATAGTCTTTATTATCCTTTTTGCCTTTTCTTGCCTACTATCGTTATTCTGATCGCGACCTCTCTTGCTAGTAACCTCGCTTAACTATCTTGGATTATGTACCGTATCTCTAACTCTAACGCTCTTAGATGCCGCTAACCTTGCTCTTGTCCTCTTGCTAAGTATTATAGGTAGTATAACCGGTAGGTTTAGTCCCTTCGTATGCTCTGACTAATGCTCTTTTACATGCTCTGACTTGTGCTCTAACTTGTGCTTAGAGTTAAGATCATGTCTCTTAATGACCTTGCTAGTCTTAGGTTTAGGTAGTACCTAGACATGTGTTGTAATCTTGCGGGTTGTCTATAGGTTTATGTTACGGTTTAGTCTAAGCCGTACGTGCCTAGACTAAGGCCACTAATCGTAGGCAAGGCCGAGAGCTACAAGCAATTAGTGTGGACAAACTAAGCAGGACTAAGCGCAACTAAGCAACGTGCGATCAGCTAAATTAGTAGCAATTAGTGTAGACAAACTAAGCACGATTAAGCGTAACTAAGTAACGTGCGGTTAGCTTGATTAGTAGCGATCAGTTCTCCTATGTATTTAGGAACGTCGAGATGCCCTTATAGCTTCGAGGCGTTTAACTCATGTTATCTACTCACTAATTAGAATTACCCTTGTACTAGTCATACTGTCTTAGCTCCCGCTTGTGTTACCTCTCTCTAAAGAAGCCTTAGCTTGCATGTAATTAAAGTCACCTGACTACTATCTCGAGTAACTATAACACTTTAAACGCCCTCAGGATAAGTGCCTCATCATAAGTTAGAAGGGGAACTCCTGCCCCTAGCGAGACAGGCAGTACTCGACGTACTACCTCTAGTGTTAGCAGCGTACTAGGAACCTATGCTAGAAACGATTCCCTTAAGATTAGGAAGCTAGACTTCTATTATAGCGACTAAGACAAGTTTGACACCTAGGTTAACTAGATAGACATGTACTTCATGTTTAACTAGGTTTAAGACAACTTGAAACTAGTCTTCGTAATAACATTCATGTAAGGCAGGGCTTAGTATTAGGTTAGACTATTTCTTAGAACCTACCTAGATAGCAACAGAACTAACAACTCGAATAGAATCTTTGTAAGCTATGAACACCTTAAGCATGCGATAAGGAAAGTCTTTAGATCTTCTAACGAGATTGCTACTATAGTTAGGGTCGTCTAATACTTGACTTAGAAGGGGTTATGTGCTAACTATGCCGCCAAATTCCAGGAATACGCGCAACTTACAGATTAGGACGAAGAAGCTCTTATGACAATGTATTGACAAGGTCTTAAGGACAACGTTAAGGACGAGCTTATAGGCGATAGCAGGAAAGTAGATAATATAGGAGCGTTAGTTAAGGTTACGATCGATCTTAACAACAGGCTCTACAAACGAGCTTTAGAACGACAATATGATTCTAAGACTTCTAGAAAGGCAGGTTATGCTCCTAGATACGACAATTAACGAAACTATAGTACCTATGATAAGTTAAAGGGGAACAACTATAGCGCGCAACTAATAGAGCTAGACGCTACCTAGAAGGGTCGAGCATTTAAAGGAAGAAAGGGCAAAAGTTCGCCTAAGAAAGCAGGAAGATTAACTTGCTATGCATGTAGTAAGGAAGGCTATATAGCACGGGACTATTACGGCAAAAGCATAGTGTAACGCAAACAGTTTAACATGATACAACAAAAGGACCTAGGTAGAGAAGGCTACAAAAGGATTAGTGAGCTAAGCTCTATTAAGAAAGCGCTAAGGACCTACGTAGAGGTAGTTGCCTAAAAACTCCCTACACAAATAATAGATCATAGTATAGAGCCCTTAGTTAGGAACTCTGCAAGGATCCATAGTACGATATCTATAAAGAAGACAAGGAACTCCGCAACTACGAGAACGAAGTGAAATCAGAATTTGCCAAGTTAGGGATATTACCTAAGGAACGCTTGCTAATTCTACTAGAACTCTACGGCACATGCAGAGCTCTGACGAAACGCGAGTTTTGTATGATAGCAAGAAGGACCAGGCTTGTATAACTAAGCCTTACATAAGAAGACGCAAGCCTTAAAGAAATTGATAAATCTTGCTTTAATAATGACAACAAAGAAAACCGAGATCTGAGTACTTCATTTCCTCCTAGGGAGGAGTTAGGAGCCATCCTAGAAGTACCGGAGTCCCCTTAGCAAGAGGAGGATCAGCAAGAGGACTTAGAGGAGAGTCTAAACACTAAGGAAGAAACGACAGATGAAAAAAGTAAAGACAAATTCAGGATTAACGATAATATAATCCTTACATTCATGATAGATACACTAGCAGCCGCACGAACTATTGCCCTGCATCTAGTACGCAAGTACAAGGAAATGTTTCTAAAGATTAATAGATAACAAAAGGTTAATCCTATCTAATTCGACTGTTTTTAGATAAGTCTACAAGCAAAGTTCTAGAACTACCCTCGAATATTAATGGACTATGCGTACTATAACTTCATCACGGAACAAGTACTAATAGGAAGTACAATTACACCCTACGGATACGTCCTACCTAATAACAGGACAATTGTTACTCAAGAAATGCGTCAAGTAGTTTAGCAAGTAAACTAGTAATATTAAAAAGCTATAATAGTATAAGGACAAAACGTATGCAACAATACCCTCGAAGAGAAACTATATGCTAAAGAAGTACAGACAGTAGGACTACGAATCCGTGACTAGCTAGAGTAACGTCAGGCTAATAACTAGTTAGGAAATAGATTAACTCTCTAGATTAGAGTGTTCTAAGAGAGTTCCTTAATACAGAAAGCGCTTAAGCATTAACAGCAGTCTTCTACACTAAGATTATTGTTAATAGGCATCTAACAAGTACATTAAGAGATTCTGGATTAAGTAGGAATTTTGCCTCCGAATCATTCGTTAAGAGCTAAGGGATCGCAACCTGAAGTAGAAGAGAAGGAGCGTATGAACTCATAGTAGTAGATAGCTTATTACTACCTAGTGTAGAACAGGAGACGATACCGTTACTACTAGCTATCTAACAGCACTACGAGGAAATTGTCTTAGACGTCACTAACATAGCTAGTCATGATGTTATGCTAGGCATACCTTAGTTAAGAAAGCATAACCTAGTTATAGACTAGAAAAGAGGAGTACTCACATTTAAGGAATGCGATTACATGATTAGCATTTAACCTGTATAGCGGCAGCATTTGCAGACAGATAAGATTAACAAGTGCAGGATGACTCGTAAGACGTTTGCATTGACAGGAATTACGGACAACTGTATCCAACCTAGATCGACACTACCGTTAGGTCAGGAGGGTCACGATAATGATCATGGGAATAGTAGAAGTTATGCACTATCGAAGAATGAAACCAGAATCTCGGACCTAGACATTCCTAAGGAGTATAGCAAGTAGAAGCGAGTCTTTAAAGAGGAGAGAGGTAATGCGGCCTTACCTAAACATTAACTATAGGATCACAAGATACACTTATAGCCTAGGAAAGAGCCTCTATAGGGACCCCTATACGTAATGTCTAAGAAAGAGCTTAAAACCCTAGACGAATAGCTAAAAGAGAAACTAGAGAAAGGCTAAATACAGAAGTCGACATCCTTAGCAGCCTTACTAGTAATGTTCGTTCTGAAAGCAAATAGGAAACTACAACTAGTAGTAGACTTTAGACGACTTAACGACATCACAATTAAGAACTAGTATCTATTACTAAACATCGAAGAAATGCAAGACTAATTAACTAGATCAGACTAGTATACGAAGATTAACTTACGCGATACGTTTTACGTAATACGCATAGTAGCTAGATATGAATAGATGACAGCATTGCGAACAAGATATAGACTTTACGAGTTCTTAGTCATGCTAATAGGACTTACTAACGCCCTAGCGTCATGCTAGGATCTTGTTAACGAAGTCCTCCGAGAACTTCTAGACATATGCGTTATAGTATACATAGACAACATCTTAGTTTACACTAAAGGAAGTCTTGACAAGCATATACGACAAGTACAGGACATCTTCGAACGACTTACTCGAGTAGGATTTAAGACTATACTAGAGAAATGCGAATTCTACAAGAAAGAAGTCAAATTCCTAGGATTTATTATTAGCATAACCGGAATCAGGATCGATCTAGAAAAGACTAAGTCGATACAGGAATAGCTAACACTAACATGCGTCAAGGACGTATAGGCGTTCCTAGGACTAGCTAACTATAACAGGAAATTCATTAAAGGCTACTCTAAAACATCGGTACTCCTTACGGAGCTTATAAAGAAAGACAAGAAATAGAACTAGAGCCTAAAGGAAGACTTAGCGTTTAAGCGATTAAAGGAACAATGCGCTTTAGCACTAACGCTGTAATTATTCAATGGAAACAAGTCGGTCTAGATAGAAACGGACGCGTCAGATAGAGCTATAGGAGCATGTCTCACGTAAGAGCACGATAGGAAACGACACCTAGTAGCCTATTACTTAAGAAAGATGTTACCTGTAGAACAGAACTACGACATCCATAATAAGGAGCTACTTGCGATAATTGCATTACTGTAATACTAGCAAGTATATGCGGAAGGAGTACTAAGTCTTACGATTCTCTCTAATCACAAGAATCTGACTTACTTTACTACGACTAAAGTACTAACCTAAAGACAGGCCTGCTAGTCAGAGCTGTTAGGGTAGTACAAGTTCAAAATCTGCTATACCCTAGGACGCGAGAACAGAAGGGCCGACATACTAAGCCGCTATAGCGACTATATAGAAGGTCAGGAACTAGTACAAGAGAAAATACTTAAGGCAAATGAAGATAGAAGCCTTAGTACTAACACTAAGGAGTTTAATACTATTATGCAAGTTCTTTAAGATGACGAAGAATAGTTCCTAATCGAACATAGGAAGTACTAAGTACCTAAGGAACGAGTTACAGAGTATATATGACAACATTATAACAGGCCAGAAAATTGACACCCTAGAGTTTCTAAAACAATGGAACTAGTTAAGCGAAGCTTCGGATTCCTATACATGTGACAAACAGACACATTTAAATCTCGAAAACCTAACCCCTAAGTAGTACGAAGTACGAAGAGTAGACTAAGTAGAGCCGAGTTAGCTAAGTAAGTACTAGTAGTATACTAGTAGTATCTTACTAGCTCGGCCTACTTGGCCCTACTCCTAGCTACTTGATTTACGGGCTCGTTAGCCTTCCTACTTATGCCTACTTGTAGGCATGCTTTTTTAACGGCTTTCTACTCGATCGCTACTTACCTACACTCGTACGCTCCTCTAATGTGTATGTCTACTTAGCCCTACTCCTAGCCCTGCGATCTAGCGACAGGCATCACTACTAAGTGTTAGCGATATGTAGTAGTTAGAACATACACTACTATAGCTACTTGCCTGTAGTAATTAGCTACTATTCTAATACGTAGTCTATAATAGGCTAAAGAACAGGAAACAGCATCGTTCTTAGGGTGTCGATATCAAATATAGGCCCTCTTAACTCACGAGCTTAGCTTGTTTGTCACAAAATACACCTTTTTGTCTACTGCTAAATAAACAATTAAAACAGACCCCTAGGCTGTCTACATCTTATCCCTATGTCATCTACACTATTACTGCAGCCTATACTACAATCTGCGTAGGCCCCCCTCATAACAGGGTAGAAAGGTTACTAACTACTCCCTTCTTCCTACTATAATGCTCGTGAATAAAACTTGTCTTTAGACTGCCGTCTCTCTTACATAGCTCGTTTACTACACTAGCTACTACGCTGCTATCTCTGCGCTATAGGTAGTCTCCGAAGCCTTCTATAGTCGACGGCTATAGCTTGTAAGTCGTCTACATCCTCCTATGCCTTTCCTTATACGCTAGGAGGCGCATCTAGTCCGCAAACTATTCGACGATATTGTCTTCGACCTCTACGCTCTCTAACATTCCCTTATACTTCTTGACTACTAGAAACTAAAGTCGAGGTAGCCGAGCAGCCATAATAGTCATGTAGAGTACGAACTACTTAGACTACATGAAACTACAGAGGTCCGCATTAATGTCATCTAAATTCTAGTAAATACATACATACCTACCCGCTATGTTAGTAGTAGCTAAGTAGCTACTACGACCAAAATATGCTACTGTCGAATCATATCTACCTGCTATTACTGTATTAAATCAATAGGGACTATAGCTCTTACTAGCATGCTAGTCTCATAGGAGCTAAGAAACAAGTAAACTATAAGTAATACTATCTCTGCTAGCTCGCTAGACTTTAGGAAACATGGCTAGACCCCCCTTTAGAACACTACTATGTCCCTATGCCCGCCTGCTCGCTAGCCTACTATGGCCTCAGAAACATGTGTTAGTATGCACATATGCACTTGTTAGCGCATCTCGTCAAGTTGTTACGGGCTCCTGCGACGACGTCGCCAAACTCGCCCTGTAGACACTGTCTAAACTATAGAGAGAACTCGTCGTACGATGGCTCTATGTCGTAGGTATTCTACAGGCCTTAGTAGAATGCCTAGGTATACTAGTCTTCTGTCTTGTACTCGACATTAACCTTCTTTTACCCTGACTAATTAGCATCTTCTGTCTTTATCATAATGAAGACGACCTTCCTATTCCTTTTGCTCCTAAACACACGGACCCCCCTAACACTAATCTAAGGGGCGTTAGGGGTCCCTATGTAACTGACGACAATTAGCCTGCCAAAGAAAAGCTTATGTGTACCTAGCAGTCTAGTAAGTAGCACTTTAAACACCTTGTTCGTAATTAGGGGCAGTATACTATTAGCCTACTCCCTTGTCGCGCAACTCGCTATGTCCTCCCCTTTAAAGATCTTCTTAAACGGCAGGATTTTAACGTATCTAGTAAACATGAAGTTAGTAACTAGTCGTCATATCTCAGGGTTAACTGTATACTGATTCCTATTCTAGGTTAGCCGCTTAGCGCAGCTGTCCTTGTAGTTGTTATGCTAGTCAATTATCTGGCAATTCTTGCTGTAGTAGGCTACTACCTACATGGGCACTTCTTAAGCAGGCTGTCGATGCTATAATTAGCGCATTAAGCGACTATACTAGCTATAGTCTTAAATGGTAAGATAGAGGGTTAATTGATGTTACTACTACTTGTGTGTATTAGGCAAGTCTTCGAAGTTAGTTAATACAATTAGTAAAGAGTTAAAGTAGAAGAGTAGTAGTAGATATAGATATCTCTTGCTGCCGAGTACACGTGCTACTACCTAGCTAGCGCACATGAGGCCGTCGCAACTGCCGTCTAGATCAGTTAGCTGCTACATGCCGCTATGTGCTACATGTAGGTAGTTATGCGCTCTTAACAAAGAAGTAGTAACTATGGCGACATCTATCCTATGCAGCTGTATCTACTAAGTACACATGCTGCCGTTAAGCTAGCGTTAGTGTAACTATGTCGCGGTTACTACTATTCCTAATGCCCCTATATAGTAGTAGATAAGGTTAGTAGGTCGTAACTACGAGGATCATTTTTTACTGCCTTTTGAGGCAGAATTGCCTAATATCGTGCCTTCTTCATTTAGTTATGTGCCTAGGCAGCAGTATGTGATATTAAACCGAATCTGTGACAGCGTCACGTGCCTTCCGTTTCTAGCCATTTTTTAGTCAGTAGCGTCATGTGCCTTCTATTTCTAGTCATTTCTCAGGCAGAAGCTAATAATGTGACGATGTAACGTGTGCGGTTAGTAACTATGTAGAGTACATAACCTATAGATGCTAAAATACAAAAGAAGCTTAGTACTTCGAATTTCTTTCTTTTAAACAACTACCTTATCTAGTACTCGGCTTCTTCTTTAGCATCTATATAGATACTAGTACACTAACAACACTACGGCATGTAAGCATTATATGCTCGTATGACAAGACTATGTACTAACGCGCTAGTAGATTCCAAACCTACTATGTCGACTAATCCGACCCTATACCTAGAGCCGGCGATTAGTGTAGGTTCTAAGCATGCCAAGTTTGCGGCTAACTATGTCCGTAATACTGTCTAGGTATTAGAAGCCGCCGTCGCGCTACAGAAGGCATATCCGGACTTCGATGCCTACGAGGATCTCGTTAACTACGCCCCTTAGGTAGAGCATAGAGCTAGGGACAAGGTGCTTGACGTCGCATGCGGCAGTAGCCTGATTAGCCTCCTAGCAAGTGCAAAGCTAGCTACGCTAGATAGTATATACTTCCTAGACTTCTGTGCTAAAATGCTAGATAAGAGCTAGGAGTATGTGTTATAGCTAGGCCTTAGAGGCAATACTGTTACTAACTAATCTCTAGTACTATACAGGACTACTAGGGAAGTGTAGACTTGTAGCGCTTTATCTAGGCGAGGCTTAGTCGCACTCCTATAGCCCGCATCAAGCAGGCTGCTAGATGCCCTAACGGCTTTTAGATAGTATTTGCAAAGGGCGTGCTAGAGATGTTCGAGCTACAGGTCTATTTAGGGCTAATCTGCTAGCTACGCAAGCTAGTTAGTAATAACAGCTAGCTAATCTTAGATTAGAAGGAGCCTGCTCCTAGCTAGCAGCTACTTTTGCACTAACTAAGCGAGGCTACTTCTATGGCCTATTAAGAGTACACTATGACAGACTAGGCCTTGTTGCTATCGCGTATCTAGAATGTTTAGTACCCCGCCCTACTAAGTCCCGGCTTTAACCGTCTAATCACGTAGTATACTATGATTACTCGCTAGGACGAATTAGCGAGGGCGCGGAGATCTATGCTTGCTTTCTTCGCTAAGCCTAGTATAGTAAGTAAGGTGTCCCTCTACGTAGACTTTCTGACCTACTACCTAATAGATCAGTTAACTGCTCTCTACGGCTTATTTGTCGAGCGAGCAAGAACCCGTGTCAGCTATCTAACCGCGGCGTTAGAGGTTAAAGTCGACATGGCGTGGCGTGAATAGCTTAATAGCAAGATCGGTAGTACTACTCCTAGGCAGAGGGGTTTCTAGGTCGAGCTCTTATATACTCTCCTCATTAAGCCTATAGCTATAATACCTCTTAATCAAGTCAAACGGGAATTGTCGCGCACAGAGAGACGTGCGCTAGAACGATAGGTAGCGAAGGCTCTACAGAAAGGGCAGTAAATATACGAGGTAGATAAGCTAGCTAGCTGCCTAGACGCTAGCTAGTAGAGAGATGTGCATGTAATGAGAGACTTTCGGCTAGTAGCACTTACTGCTAATCCTGCGGCATAACTAATAAGTAGTTATGCACGTAGGTAGAAGACCTGCTTGCGGCTATAGCAGGCGGTAATTCATGACTTTCTTGAGGACTTACTAAGCATCTACCTCTTAGCGATGTGCCTGCTGTCAAAAAGAAGCTCGCAGCTATTATCGCTAAACACAAGTTTCCCTTTCTCAAGGTTAGTAGCCGCGATTCTGACTAATCATACATACATATGCTAACTAGTTGTTTTTCTAGCTCCTAGCTAAGCTTCGTAACAAGATCTACGAAGGAGTTATCATGTCGCCTACCCTGATTAGCATCATGTTCAACTACGGCATAGGTTAGCTAAGTAGCTAAGTCGTCAAGTCTACTAGCGCTAGCTAGAAGAACTGCGTGCTAAGAGCCCTCTAACTACTATAGTTATGTCGTCAGATTTATAATGAAGTAATCTTCATGTTATATAGCATGAATACCTTCTACTTTAGCTCTAGCCTAACTATAATTAACTTCTTCCGTAGTACTAGCCGCGGCTAGTATGTCTATAGCATCATTATAGGCATAGAGGGTTCGGCCCTAACGTAGTCTGTTACAGATACGCTTATATAGTATAGTATTAGGCTTAGAGACATTACGTAGAGCATTAAGGCTAGCTTGAACGAAGACACATACTACATGATTAGAGCGCTTATAGAGTCCGAGCTAGTAGAGGACTGTCCTACTATAGTAAAGAAGATAAGATTTATGCCTTAGGAGAGTAATGCCGCTATGTGTAGGGCTAAGATGCCAAAATGGCTTGCTAAGGAGATCGAGCGCCGTGCTCGGTCCTAGGATGCTGTAATGTAGGAAGAGATAGTAGAGGCCTTAATAGCAGATAGAGTAATCGCTAAAGGCTCTATATAGACCTTACATGCATTAGATCGGAGAGGGATAGATAGCAGAATGCTGCCATAGGGTCGTGATAACAATTTGTTTTAGCACTTTGTTGCTTTAGTTAATGCGGGACATGCGTATAGGTCTAGGGTATTCGGTAATCTTGGTATTAAGTTGTTCTAAAGGGCTTATATAGTTTTTGCTAGAGAGCTTGTTTATTAGCACATACTCTCTACTATCTGCATTAACGGTAGCGTATAAACTACAAGTATTACTAGCTACTTAACAATCTAGCATGGCAGCTATACTAATCCATATTGTCTTTCTAGTAATATTGCATTACTAGTAAGCTGTCCTCATATTAAATTTTGCACCCTAAGTAGGAGTACGGGCCGCGGTTAATATAGTGCTAGCTATAATAAGCTTAATACGGCTACATGCTACTACCGGAATACTATCAGCAGTTTGTAACTACTAGCAGTTTATAGCTTAGGAAACCCTTCTTAATAGGAGCTTACTCTTCTTAGTATCCCATGAAATTGCAGGTAAGATGTCGACGCCCTTAAGCTGTATATTATAGCTTCAAGGTCACTAAGACGAGTAATTATTAACTATCTGCAGGTATGCTATAGCTTGATACGAAAGGATCTTACTCTTCTTAGCATCTTATGAAATTGCAGGTAAGATGTTAACGTCCTTAGGCTACACTTCGTAGTCTATTAGGCCCTTATAGAGACTAAGCATATTAACCTCGCTACAAAGGTATACTCCTTAAACTAAAGCGGTAGTAGAAGGGATGCCGCTAATACTAGATGCCCTAGGTCTAGTATACCTCGCCCTAGTAGTAGAGGCGTAGGTTGCGAATAGCATGACATTAGCATAACATCTATCTATTACTGTATATTATAACTATGTAGCAGATCCTCCGGCCCCGCCTCGATTCCGATGAATCTCATAAAGACTAGGAGGACAAGTTACTATGCAAGAAGGCTAAGGGCAACTCTAGTTAGCTGCTTAGTACCCTGTCAGATTGTAGCAAAATGTGCTAAACGGCTAACCGGAGTTACCCTTGGCCTTCTTGCATAGTAACTCGTCCTCCTAGTCTTCATGAGATTCATCGATGCCATGCGCTCTATTAGTTAAGGCTAGAGCTAGCGACAGACCGCATAAACTATCTACCCTAGCCGCGTTCGAAAGTGCTAGCAGTATACCTATAGTACCTTCCTCTACCTGCTGTCGCCAGATCCGCGAGATAGGGTAACAGCATACTCGACCTAGCCGCGACTAAAAGTGCTAGTAGTATACCCGTAGCATCTCCTTCTATCTGCTGTTACTAGATCCGCTAGATAGGGCGACAGCATACTCGGCCTAGCTATAACTAAAAGTGCTAGCAGTATACCCGTAGCATTTCCTTCTATCTGCCGCTAGTATTTCTGCAAGATAGGGTAATAGCACATTTGACCTAGCCGCGACTAAAGGTGCTAGTAGTATACCTGTAGCATCTCCTTCTATCTGCTACTAGTATTTCCGCGAGATAGGGCAATAGCACACTTAACCTGACCGCGATCAAAAGTGCTAGTAGTATACCTATGGTACTACAAGGCGTCTCTTGTGATTTACTACTAGTAGTTTTATCATAACGTCCGCAGGTCTAGGGCTAGCATTTAACCTACTAGTAGTATGCTTCTAGTACTCTCGACTACTTCTTGCGTACATCTAGCATCCTGACCCTTGCTCTTATTCTTCTAAATAGTCGAACTAGTAGCGCTAGTTACAGAAGTATTGCTTACGCTAGGGCTTGCGGCATGCTACCTTCATCGAGCTTACTAGTATAGCATTTGTTCTGCATGTCATGATTGTTTACGTTTGTTTCTCCTCGATTAGTCCTAAGTAGAGCTGCTAGTAACGCCACGCTTAAGTAATAGCAGCCCTCCCTTGCTAGTAGCCGTAATATCGCGCTCCTTAGCTATATTCAGGTGATGTAGCTTATGTTTAGTTACTACCTTAGACTCTTGTTCCTCCTAGTCCGCATTATATATGAAGTTGTAGGTCTCAAAGTCAGCAGTGTTGTTAATGTACATGTCACATTAGCCGGAGGTGTCATATTCGTCTGTTAGTATAACGTAGATACTATAGTAGACGCTAGTAAGCCTATAGATGCGGCGACCTTACAGAGTACCTTCCTATAGGCTAGAACGTATCGCTGTAGTTACAGTCATGCTATGAACATCGTCTGCTCTTCTAGCTAGATCCTTTAGCTAGAACAGGTCTACAAACACACCTATATAGGTTAGACGTTTATTATGTGCTAGTATTATGTAGTTATAGCTATCTACTATGACGCGCGATTTCTTGTCTTAGAAGGTTATAACATACAACAGGTAAGTAGGCAGCTAGCCCTCGAAGGCAACTACTAGGTCGATTTGTCTATTAACGCTAGTAGTCTCGTCCGCAACTAGTAGCACTTCGTTCTTCTAGACCTAGAGCTAGTCGTTACGGCAATTGTCCTAGATTCCTTGCTAGTTTAGTATACATCTAACGACGTCTGGCTTAGTTGCAGATAGATCGTTAGGATCCTTATGATGCATCTTCTAGCACTATATACTAGCATAGAAAGATACCTCTAAATTGTCGACCTAATCTAGTCTTCCCTCGATCCTGTTAGGATTAAGACGCATTGTATTCGACGTCGATGTTGTATTAGACGACGCCTAGCACTCTCTAACAAACACTATAGTAGCACAACAGAAGTAAGGCCCTACCTCTAGCCCTATGTGTGCTACTACATTACTAACTATCCTCTATATGTCTCTACCTACTAACGATTAGCTAGATCTTAGCCTTTACTAGCTAAGGAAGGCTTCGACATCCTTCTGCTCTGTCGGCTAAGGCACTTCGCGCTTCTAAGCCTCTTGACGTTCGGCCTTAGTCTACTGCTAGAACGTTAGGCTAGTATCAAAGAATGTAAGCATAGTAATCTTTCGCTAGAAGTGCTCTATAATTTAGTCCTCCTATCTGTTCTTCTTGTTAGTTAATTTGAATAGCTTCTTAACGTATTCGACATGCTTGTGTTCGAAGTAGCTAGTGTCAAGGTCTAGCGCGTTGCCAAAGAGCCGTATTATGTCTATGTAGTATGTAAGGGCATAAAACTTAGGAAAATTAAAGTGCCCTTATAGTTTACACACATTGTCTACTATCTTAGGCTCCTCCGCTCGCTCTGTCTACGCTTTGTTCTTTCTTAGCTCTCCTTTACTTATGCGGTACTCCCTAAACTCTTCTTTATACTAGTTACATCAGAACAGGGCGAGGACTATAAACCGGAGCGTTTTGCTATTATGTAAAGGATATTGCGCTAACTAAGAGAAGTCTACTATCGCCTGTAAGAACCAGATAGCGCTATGTGCCTTAGCCTCTTCTAATAGTAGCATGAAGACTAGGAGTAACTGTCGTAGCATACTCTTCTATTCCTAGCCTGTCTATTAGCCTACTACAGACATTTAGCTAAACACCTAGAGGTTCCTAAATGCAGGCACTGCCGCAAAACGACAGTTAATAATAACATCTAGTTAATGATCTATAATAGTCTTACCTTTGTTACTCTTTCTTGCTACTTTATGCTAACTCTTAGCTTATAGGAGTACCACTCTAGCTTGCTTCGAAGACAGAGGTAGTCGACTCTTAAGCAAATCTCGCGTCTAATCTATGACGTATATTAATACGCCCTTGAAGAGTTAGTAGAGCATGTCTACTATTAGCGTCTTGTAGATATTTTGGCTAGGGTGCCTAAATGTGAAGTTTAGTAGGTCGTGTATGTAGCTACTCTAGTCCTTCTTCGCCGCTTACTAGAGCATAATTTGTATTTACGTGTCCTTATATGTCCGCTATAGCGTAACTACTTCAAGGTCTTCGCGTTTTTCTAGATTGATTATACATATCGTGTAGTAGTAGTTATTCTTCACGCCTGTGATTATTACCTGTTCTTAGTAGTCGCTTGCGTATACCGCGATATTTAGGAAACATTGCTATGTCTCGCTATCCGCACATAAGACGTCGAGGCCCTCGCCTGCAGCGAGCTTAGTAATAGGGTCGAACATTGTCTTTATATAGCGATAGTATAGCTTGTCCCTAATGCCTCCTTTTCCGCCTTTAACTACTAGTAGCATCGCTAGGAGCACGCTACCTAGTCGATAGTTAGAGTTACGAACCGATCTAGGCAGGTTGCTAATTGTTAAGTATACTAGCTATGCGATTAGGTTACCTTGATGATTAGTAACCTGTGTCTCGTCACTAGCAAGAATTAGTAGCACAATTGTCGCTCTGTCTATTCTAAGCTCTTTCTGTTTGTCCTACTACTAGTCTACAGAGGCCATGTCCTAATAGATCCGCCTAAGCTAGTCATCTAGAGTCTCGAGGTAATAAGGCGCGTACATAAGATCATTCCTGAAACCCTTGTGCCCTATAAGAAAGCGCATAACGTCTTCGACTTTCTAGTGCCTTAGAGGCACTGTCTTAACACTAGAGGTCGACTATAGAGATTCTAATTCGATGTTCGTAATACTCTACTTTACAATGAATAGTAGTTAGTAGGCACTTACTTCTCGGATCTTGTCCTTAAGCTCTATGCCTAACCGAAAGCTAAGTAGTTCGTAGATCTTCTGTAGCTAGGGATTCTTGAGTAACCGATCGATAGCATTGCTCGAAATGCCTTTGTATAAGAGCTAGTATGCGAATACTACATCTGCATTACTTTAGAAGAAGGCATAGCCCTATTCGTTAAGTTCCTTATCTGTCTGTTCGTTAGACTAGGTCAAGGTTATTACTAACTTAGTAGGATTGCGGCTTAACGTACACTTTGATTAGCCTACCCGCTATGAGACTACCTACGCCGAAAGGTGTCCGCTTGTATAGTTGCTTATATCTAGCAGATAACAGCCTACTAGCGCGCATATAGATTAAAGCTAAGCTATGCTCGCTCATGACGCCGTGTAGCCTACCCGCTTAGCTGCTATTCGTGTCTCTATATCGTCTATCTAGAGATGTGGCGTCTCTTGTAAATACTGCTAGGTCGTCGTAGAGACTAAGCGCGTCAATGTTACTACTGTTATTGTTAATTGCCCTAGCTATCGCTACTATCTCCTTCTCTTGCATGTAAGCCTCATTAAACACAGGCTCGACGACTATGACTAGTTCCTCGTTTGTAACATACTGCCTATCTACTCCTGTAGCGTCGTCGACTAATGTCCCCTCCTTATAGGCAAGGACATTGTCTGCTAATAAAGTTTCGACTCTGTCGTTTAAGTCTAAGGAGATGTTCGAATCTGACGCGTATTTCTCGTCAGGTCTAAGATCCATAGTACTCTGATTAATGAAGTGCTAAAACTTCGCTACTATGTAGGTAGGAACATGCTAGGCATGACTACTATGACCTTTTAATGCCTTGCTGTAGCCTGTGTAGTATAGTATACGCTATGAAGCCATTGTTAACATAGTATGTTGTAAAGGCTACGGCGCTTATAGACGCGTCAATTACTATAAACACCCGGACCCTAAGCCCTTAGTAATGTTAATACTTACTGTAAAGGTACGCGTGCCGCGCGGGTAGCTGATTACTACTTAGACAGTTCATCATGTTAGCTAGCTATACGTGTGTAGGGTTAGTGTTTAGGTTAATAGAAGAATCGAGTGTTATTAGAGTGTAGTAGTAAAGGAGGGCCTAGAGTAGACGAAAATGGATGTGCTAGTAGTATACTAGCGGCAGTTATTATTAGCTAACTCGTTCTGTTGATCGCAGGTAGTACAAGCGCGATTTTGGCCAGGAATCCCAAATTTCGAGTAGTTTCATATATAAATCTAAAGTGTATAGTATTTATATGCACAAAGTCATACCCTATATTACTAGTAGCTTAGATGTGTAGCGTAGACATAGTAGGAGTGCTACTAGTATACTACTAGCAGTTATTGTCTGTCGATTGTAAGGGTTCAAAACGTGTAGTAGTAATCTATAGGTCGGACCTTGACGTAGTAGTAGTAGACATACCGCTAGTATACTACTAGCATTTAGTAGTCGTTAAGTACATACGAATAGACGAGATAATCGGTGTTATGCATATACTCTATCAGATGAGGCGCTTGTGTAGTTACTATCTAAAACGATACTACTCGCGCATGACTACTAGCATTACTCTATCATAATATTGCAGTTAAACCCTAATCAATCTGTTATCTCGCGCTAGCCTGCGTAGCCCGCACGATCCTATGCCTCTCTACTCGCCCTGATCCTTACGCATGATATTAATGAAGTCGTTACTAGTCTGCTAATAGTTTATAGTCTATTCTCTGAATTAGCTCTATAGCGCAACCTAGTAAAATCTTATTGCCTCTGTGAATTGCGCTAACTACATTAATCTAGTGCGACTAACCCTGCTATAGGCTTGCCTAGTCGACTACTGTTTAAAGTTGTCATCTAGTATCATGATAGCGTTAGTAGGTACAAGAGTTACGCTACTCTTAATTTTGTTCACGGTTAATATAAGCAACTAAGGGTCGTCTTAGTAGCCTTTAACGAAAGGATTAGTAGTCACAAAGTCCTCTATAATCATGGCCTTATCTTTCGACCCGCAATCTAGCCTGATGAACCTAGCTATCTTGTTAAATCTACCTAGGATGTAACTATTCTCTACTACCTACTAGAGATACTAGTTAAAGTTAGTACCTGTTAGGCAAGGAAACAGTTAAAGATACTTACTAGCTTTACTAACGCTACATTTATTAGCTTATACGCGACTACGACGTGTTTACGTAGCTTACTAAACGCATTCGTCTAGCTCCTTACACCGCGCAGGATCTCTAGGAGCTGTTACATCGCTAGCATTTGATAGATCTCGTCTATGTAGTACTATACACGACTCTGCTTCCCCCGCTTCAGGATCTGCTCTGCGGCTTAGCTAGAGTACATAGTATCCTTCTACTCGTCCTTGTTATATGACATTTCGGCCATGAGTTCTATGTCGAGTCGGCACTACTTATGTAGACAAGGAAACAAGCCTAGAACACGCCAAACATGCACCTATGTAAAGAAGGATAGTAGCTTCTTCCCTTGCCTTAATCCTTGTCGAACACACTCGAGGTAATATGTTCGCAGACCTTAGTAGTTCGCCTAATTAGCGTTATTGTCATCCTAATCTTTGACATCGCTATCGCGAACGGGGCCCTAGCTGTCCTCCTAGAGGTCCTTAGGGATTAGCATGCTAATGTCGAATGTAGCATAGGGTAGTATCTCTGTGCCTAGGTACCCCTTCTTGTTAACACTCTTCATAGGTTACTACATAAAGGAGTTACTATATATGATCATAAATGAACGCAGCTAAGGCGCGACAACATTAAGATGTAGTTACTACGACTTCTTAAGGGCTCTAAGCTCTGCCTCTAGATCGTCCTTCTTAGCCTCGTTAAATGACCCGATCTTTTTCGCGACTAGATCTAACTAGTAGATAGCCTCTGTTTTACTAAGTAGACTAGAATCCTCTACGAACTTCTTCGTCTTAGGTTTAAAGTCCTTCCTCTACTACTATGCCTTACTAATAGCGAATCCCTTCTAGTTAGACTCCTTAGACATAGAAAGTAGCGATTAGCTTGTGTTGTCCTCCTTCTTGCCTATCTTGAAGAATCGGCTAAACGTATACTACATGATCGGCCGCAGATCCCTGACGTGCCTATATAGAGTAGCGCTTAGGCTAACTACACATAGTTTACTAGGTAGTCTAGCGATGTTTAGCTAGGTAGTTTCTACGCCTCTTAACTCGTAGAACTTATCGAATAGAACTAAGGACTAAATAGAGCGTAATAGTTTCACGGAAAATCTAGCTACCCTTTCCTTCTAATCCTATTGGCTAGTATTACGCTAAGCGATTAAACCGATGTATGACTTCTAGGTAATAACAGTCCATTTAGCAAGCTACGATTAGACTTTCTTATTAGTACTTAACATAGTCAAGAGTTTGTGTACTATTAGCTTAAAGTCGTCTTTGTCCTATAACGCTAGTTCTTCCTTAGACAGACAGGCTTCTAGTTTATCACGTTTTAGCTAGTCCTCGTCGCGAACAGCCTTAGCCTAACTGTTATAGACACTAAAATCCTCTAGTGCCTACTTGAATGTATCAGATTATGTGACTACAATTTTAATGAAGCCCTTCTTAAGGAACTTTTTGTAGTCGTTAATCTACTACTTAATGACAGGCGTGACGACGAGAGTAAGCCCTAGCCTGACGCGAGGCTTACCTCCTACTAGCTAGGTAAGGTTGCTGTATAGGTTAGTGTCTAGGTCCACAAGTGCCTATAGCTTATTACCGTCTAATTTGTCCTATACCTTGTAGTCTGTAACGTTAGGATAGTAGTACTATGCATGCTTCTAACTGTAGATGACATCCTAACCTACACAAGTCTTCCTAAACCCTATGGTAGCAGCAATAACGACTAGCGGCAAACCCCTCGCTAGACGCTATAAGGCCTAGGCGGAGTTTAAGAACTATGGTACCTGTTAGGGAAACTTCATTAACTAATCCTTGCTCTTTACACTTGACTTAGGATGCTACTCGTTAGGATCGAAGTAATTGTATGTATAGGCTGCTTTCTACATGTCATCTAACAAGTAAAGGTCTTCTGTAGTCTCGTCCTAGTCGCTACTAGGTATCCCTGTAGCGTGACTAAGCTACGGAGAACGCCTCTAATTACTACTAATCGTGATGCTCGGGCTTTTAGGTATATCCTCTCGTTCGGGGTTGTTCGCGGGATTCTATACGACTATGTCTAGATAGGCTGTCTGCTACTTGACTAACGTAATGGCGACATTAGCGCCCTCTAGCAACTCCTGAGGAGGGGTAGCATGCCGCCAAGTAGGGGTAGGCGTACGAGAGTATGATTTAGGCAGGGGCTTAGTAGTAGCGCTAGGATCTACTACCGCTATACTACTAGCAACCCCGCTAGTCTTACTATACTCCTCCTGTTAAAGACGTTACGCTATCTACGCGTCTGTTTCGGCGATTATGTCAGATTCGAAGCTAACATAGCGTAATTAGTTCTTGACAGCTAGATCATATATGTCTAGCTTAAATTTGCGCGTAGTAGGCAGAGCGCTATAACCTGCGAAACGTTAGTATCTAACTACAGGTTAATCGTTACACGAACGCACGTCTGTAACAGGGCGTAATTAACCGCATAAGTCTGTCGTTACCCTCGCACTTAGCCGTAAAGACCGCGATTAGATAAGCGCCGCCATAATCAGGCATAGCCGCATGTAATTGCCTTAACGCGCTAATTAACATGACGTCTAATTCCCCCTCACGCTACTATGACAAATCTCTAGTTACTATAAACTAGTAGTAAGAACAGTGTTTATTAGTTGTGTATTATTCTGCGACTATGCGCGGTTTAAGACAGTTAGAGTTTAAATTCCGCATCAGGCTAATTTCGAGAGGCACCGCATTTAGAAGCAGCCTCGACTAGTCCTTAGTGTAGCCGACTATATACAGGTAGATGCTAACTTCAAGGAAAGATAGTTTCTAGACATGCTCTATGTCGCGTATCTCTACATCTTGATCTAACTAACTAGCATTAGTGCTAGCCTTCGAGAACGCGAACTCCTTAAACATCTTGTTTAGTGTCTATGCTAAAGCCTGTAAGTCATGCGAAAAAGTACGCTTTAATCCTACTAATTTAGTCGATAGTGTAATAGAGCGCGTATTAGCCGCTACGCCTAGAGTAACAGAGCCCTCCTTAGTATAGTCTTTTTTCTATTTCACTATGTCCTTAGCCATACTAGCAATGTACTACTATAATTCTAACCGAAACTTGATCTTGTCAACTTCTGCGGGTAGCTAATTATAGTCGCTGTCAAGACTAGGGATGTACTACGCCTCTAACAAGCGATCATGTTTGCCCTTAAACAACTTAGCGACCTTAGGATCTTTATCATTACATAGCCTATCTTCTAGTTTCTTCAGGTTTGCAGACAGAGGGTTTTAGTATCTAAACTAACGCAGGATGTAGGGCTAGCCTTCCCTGTCCTTGTCGATTAATTCCTCTACCCTTAACACGTTTTAAATGATATTACTTGCGTCCTAAGTGTCTTGAGAGTCCTATCCAAAATACGACGGAGCAAAATTACCTGCCTACACTATAAAATCCGTTTAGACTAGGTAGTATTTAAGCTGCTCTTTCATCTAGGTCTCGGGTCTCTACTAGTTAGCTTGTTAGCGCTTTTAAGAGACCATTAAAGCAACTATACGACTAATCACGGCCGAATCGTGAAGGTAGAACTAGTAGTGTCGATATTAGCATAGTACTAGTATGCGATTATCTGTCCTGTAGTCATAAATATCGACCTGTTTGTTTATTTAGTAGGGTTAATAGTACGGATAGTAACTAAGCGGCTAGGAGGTACCTACAAGCAACGAGTAGTGCCGCTAAACTGCCCCTCGATTGCTAGTAGTATACTAATAGTAGTTACGTACGTGCAGGGATTCTCTGTAAGGTACTACTAATAAGCCTAATTAGCAGAAGCGCTAGAGAGCGACTTTAGTACTTACCCTATATAGCTAGCCTAATTAACTAATAGCATGCTAGCGGCATGTAGTAGGCGTACTACTGTTATTTTATAACTACAGGTTAAGCAGACACATCTAGAAGTATGCAAGGTATGCGCGTAGAAGCGTAGCTTTGCCCTCGCGATAGCGGCGCTAGAGCTTATTAGCAAGGATGTCGAAGCGATGTTAAAAGGATTAGATAGCGAAGGCGATTTTTTTATAGTAGTAATGCAGGTAACAGCATTATAAGGACTATATTATCTGACGTTTGCTACTAGTTGTTACATGTGTAACACTATTATTAATTAATGATAATAGCAGTGAAAACAGAACGGGCGAAGTAAAGACAGCTATAGCTCCTAAGATACCTATCTGTAGCACCTAACTAAAGCTAGGTAGCAATTGCCCTGTGCTTAGACGAAAAGGTCTTCTTTAGGGAGCTCTTCTGTTACTAAGTCCCTATTCGTATGTAATCGCCCATGTATCACAAGGCGATTATAATCGACTAGGTAGGAATACTCCTAGAGGTATACTATAGTGACTTAGTCCTCATCTATGGCGGATACGGGATTCGCGGCCTCGTTGTCGCAATACTTAGCCTAGTGTCATAAGGGTAGGTGCCGATAGCAGGAAGGTAACCAGGTGTTAGACTCGGGAGCTGTGAAGAATATCGACAATGGCAGTTGACCTTATAACTGACTCTCCTCTAAGCAAGAGAGGATTGAATTAAGATTGAGCACGAAGCTCCTAACTGCCTGTCCTAAAGCTATCCCTATATACTAGAGAGCGACAGAGCAGCTCTGTTAGATCTGTCGACAGACCCGACAGATCCATGTCTGTAGATCTGTAGACTAACCCCACAGATCTAAGGGTCTGTTATTACATGACAGATCCCTTCTTCCTTGCAAGCCCATGGATCTGTAGACTAACCCTACAGATCCGGGGATCTGTCCTCACGTGACAGATCCTTTCTTCTATGACTATGCCTATGACTCATAGTACTCCTATAACAGTACTATGACTCATAGCACTCAGGACCTACATGATCCTGTATCCTACAGTACTCCGGACAGTACTCCTGACACTCATGACACCTAGAACCTTAGCCCTGAATATCTCTTAGACACTAAATACAGCCTTAGTAAGTTACAAAACTTGAATACTAATGCTCTTACGTAGGCGCTAGCTTGTCGAGTAATAATCATAAACAGCTCATGTTTGTGCATATCTACTACTACCCTCCTGACTCTTAAGAGCGGTACATTGACGAGACAGGGACGCCAGAATAGAGCCGTCTGCGATAACCCTTCTTAAGGCCCGACATACGATGCATTCTTAGGTAGCGGAGGAAGCGAAACTTAATGTGCTTTAGGCCTGCGTCTTAGGTCGATTAATAGGATCCTTTGAAATGCTTGATTAGCTATAGCACTAGTTATTACTAACATATGCCTAGTTAGCTATAGCACGAACGTGTTCTTTGATACTACTAAGTCGTCATCTATAAGGAGAACCCCATGATAGTGACAAGGGCAGCTTGTAGTTTAGGCAAGGATATAGCTTCTGCTAATCCTTGTCATAAGGGTAGGTGCTAATAGCAGGAAGGTAACTAGGTGTTAGACTCGTAGAGCTATGAAGAATATCGACAATAGCAATTGTCCTTGTAACTAACTATCCCCTAGGAAAGGGAATTAAATTAAGTACGAAGCTCCTAACTGCCTGTCCTAAAGCTATCCCTATATACTAGAGAGACAGAGCAGCTCTGTTAGATCTGTTAACAGACCTGACAGATCCGTGTCTGTAGATCTATAGACTAACCCTACAGATCTAAGGGTCTGTTATCTCGTAACAGATCCCTTCTCCCCTATAGGCCTGTAGATCTGTAGACTAACCCTACAGATCCGGGGATCTATCCTCACGTGACAGATCCTTTCTCCTATAACTATGCTTATAACTTATAGCCCTTAGGACCCTCACGATCCTGTGACTCGTAGCACTCCTAACACTTATGACAAAGGAGCAGGAAAACTAACTTGCTATGCCTATAGCAGAGAAGGCTACATAGCAAGGAACTGTCGCGACAAGAATAAGGTACGATGTAGACAGTTTAGTATGATGTAATAGAAGGACCAAGGCAGAGAAGGCTACAAAAGGATTAGTAAGCTAAGCTCTATTAAGAAAGCGCCGAGGACCTACGTAGAGGTAGTTACTAGAAGAACTCCCTACACAAATAATAGATTATAGTATAGAGCCCTTAATTAGGAACTCTGCAAGGATCTATAGTGCGATATCCATGAAGAAGACAAGGAACTCCGCGACTAGGAGAACAAAGTTAAATTAGAATTCGCTAAGTTAGGGATATTACCTAAGGAACGCTTGCTAATTCTACTAGAACTACACGGCACATGCAGAGCTCCGACGAAACGCGCATTTTGTATGATAGCAAGAAGGACTAGGCACGCACAACTAAGCCTTACACAAGAAGACGCAAGCCTTAAAGAAATTGACGAATCTTGCTTTAACGATAGCGACAAAGAAAACCGAGATCTGAGAACTTTATTCCCTTAAGAAGAGGCACTCAAAGTAATTCGAGAAGTTCTAGAGTCCCCTTAGCAAGATAAGGATTAGCAAGACGAGTCTAAGGAAGAAAGTCCTAATGAATCAGACAAATCTAATGAAGAAATTAAGGAGGGAAGTAACGACGAAATCCTTACGTTTACAATAGATGCGCTAGCACTAATACGCGTATTGTTACTACACATTATAAGACAACATGAAGAGATATTCCTAAGGATAAACAACAAGCAACGAAGAATAAACCTAGTATAGCTTAACTACGCATAGATAATGCTATAAGCTAAATTCTGGAATTACCTACAACTAAAGATAGATTACACTTGTCATAACTTTGTCATAGAACAAATACCTATAGGAAGCACAGTTACCTTACATAGATACCTTTTACTTGACAACTAAAGCGTAGTAACTAGGGAAATGCAGGATGTAGTCAGAAGATTAAACTAACGATACTACAAGGCAATTACCGCATAAGGATAATACGTACGTAACGAAACCCTTAAAGAGAAACTATATGCGCAAGAAGCGCTAAGGACAAAACAACAGATCCTAGGATAGTTAGAGTAACGTTAGGCTAAGAACTAGTCAGGAAACGGATCTACTCTCTAGATTAGAGCGTTCTAAGAGAGTTCCTTAACATTAAAAGCGCTTAAGCATTAACAGTAGTCTTCTACACTAAAGTTATTGTTAACAGGCATAGGACAACTACCCTTATAGATTCTAGAGTGGACAGGAATTTTGCCTCTAAATCATTTGTTAAGGGCTAAGGGATCGTAACCTAAAGCAGAGAAGAAGGAACGTATGAACTTACCGTAGCAGATAGGTTACTATTACCTAAAGTAAAGCGAGAGACAATACCGCTACTACTAGCTATCTAACAGGACTATGAGGAAATTGTCTTAGATGTTATTAACATGGCTAGTCATGACAACATGCTAGGCATGCCTTAGTTAAGAAAGCATAACCTAGTAATGTACTAGAGAAAAGGAGTACTCACATTTAGGGAATGTAATTACATGATTAGCATTCGTCCTACGTAGCGGCAGCATTTGCTAGTAGATGAGATTAACAAGCGCAGGACGACATATAAGACGTTTACATCGATAGGAACTAGAAGTTCTCGAAGGACTTTATTAACAAGGTCCTAACATGACGCTAGGGCATTTATTAGTCCTATTAGTATGACTAAGAACTCGTAAAGCCTGTATCTTATCCGGAATGTAGTCATCTATTCGTATCTAGGTGCTATGCATATTACGTAAAACGCATTGCGTAAGTCGATCTTTATGTACTAGTCTAACCTAGTTAATCGGTCTTACATTTCTTCGATGTTTAGTAATAGGTACTAATTCTTAATTATGATGTCGTTTAGTCGTCTGAAATCTACTACTAGTTGTACTTTCCTGCTTGCTTTTAGAACAAACATTACTAGTAAGGCTGCTAAGGATGTCGACTTCTATATCTAGCCTTTTTCTAGTTTCTCCTCTAGCTATTCGTTTAGGGTCTTAAGCTCTTTCTTAGACATTACGTTTAAAGGTCCCTATAGAGGCTCCTTCCCTAGCTGCAAGTGTATCTTATGATCCTATAGTTAATGTCTAGGTAAGGCGGCTTTGCCTCTCTCCTCTTTAAAGAGTCGTTTCTACTTACGATACTCCTTAGATATGTCTAGGTCTAAGATTCTAGTGTTATCTTTTAATAGTGCATAACTTCTATCCTTCCTATAATCATCATGTTAACCCTCTTATCATGTAAGAGCATGACAGGAAATGACACCCTGTAGCCTATTACTTCAGAAAGATGTTACTTGTAGAACAAAACTATGACATCCATAATAAGGAGCTACTTATAATAGTTGCATCATTGTAACACTAGCGAGTATATGCAGAAGGAGTAAGGAGTCTTACAATTCTTTCTGATTACAAGAATCTGACTTACTTTACTATAACTAAGGTACTAACCTGAAGACAAGCCTGCTAGTCGGAGCTGTTAGAGTAGTACAAGTTCGAAATCCGCTATACCCCAGGATGCAAGAACAGAAGACTCGACGTACTAAACCGCTATAGCGACTATATAGAGGGTCAGGAACTAGTGTAAGAGAAAATAATTAAGGCAAATGAAGATAGAAGCCTTAGTGCTAACACTAAGGAGTTTAACACTATTATGCGAGTTCTTTAAGATGACGAAGAATAGTTCCTAATTAAACATAGGAAGTACTAAGTACCTAAGGAACAAGTTATAGAGTGTATATGACAACATCACGACAGGCCAGAAAATAGACACCCTAGAGTTTTAAAGACAATAGAAATAGTTAAGCAAAGCTTTAGATTCCTACACATGCGACAACAAGTTCTAGAGTACATTAAGAAATGTCTATAATGCTAACAGAACAAGGCTAGTAGACATAGCCTATATAGACATATTTAGTTTAGGACACTACTAGAACAACTATAGGACAAAGTCATAATAGACTTTATCACAAAACTACTAGAGTCTAAGGACCTAGTCATAGGA
>JADDMT010000104.1:0-104662 GCA_021401465.1 Teratosphaeria epicoccoides
GTCGCTTGAGTTCCTCGAAGGCATTCCGTTAGGCGTCGTCCTATACGAATGGTGTATCCTTCGTCGTAAGAGTCGTAAGTAGTGCCGTGATCTTCGAATAGTTTGCCACAAATCTCCTGTAGAAGTTAGCGAATCCAAGGAAGGACTGTACTTCCTTAACATTAGTTGGCGTAGGCTACTCTTTTACGACCTAGACTTTCTTAGTGTCTATCTTGATTCCATTCTATGCTACTACGTAGCCAAGGAATTATACTTCCTGCTTATGAAACTCGCTCTTCTGCAGCTTGACCTTTAGTCAGTAGTCCTAGAGTTTCTGAAGTACCTTGCGTACGTGAGTCCTATGTTCTTCGATCGTCCGGGAATAGACGAGGATGTCGTCTAGGTATACAACTACAAAGACGTCGAGGTATTCTCGTAGCACATTGTTAATAAATGCCTGCCATGTAGCCAGGGCGTTTGTTAACCTAAATGGCATGACTATGTACTCGTAGTGCCTAAACCTAGTTCGGAACGCGGTCTTCTATTCTTCGCCTTCCTTAATTCGAATTCGATTATACGCTCCGGGTATGTCGAACTTCAAGAACTACATTGCTCCTTGCAGGCGGTCCTGCAATTCCGAGAGCAAAGGAAGCGGATAACTATTCTTTATCGTGATGTCGTTTAATCCACGATAATCTACGCAGAGTCGCTAGTCATCTTCCCCCTTAGGCACAAACAGGATTAGATATCCGGCTGGGGACTGCGACTCGCAAATGAAGCCTTTCCGGAGGTCGTCTTCTAGGTATTTCCGGAGAATCTCTAGTTTCGCTGCTAATAACGGGCGAACTGATTGCTTTGTCAGTGTCTTGCCAGGGAGTAAGGGTATCCCGTAGTCCTACTCCTAGTGTTCTGGCAGAGCTTCTTAGTCGGGTTCTTCCTCGAAAAGAGTAGCGAACTCTTTATACTTATCGGGAACTGTAAATTCGACCCTGACTTCCGATTGCATTGCTTTGACCCATAGGACGTGTACTTCCTGTTCTAGATCCTTGATGGCGGCTACTATCTCGCTTGAAGTCATAGCACATATTTCGATCTTGCCTAGTATGTCGTGCACTATAGGTAGAGGTATCGATCTTAAGAGTTCTGGGAACTAGATCCTCTCATTCTTCTAGTCGATATAGGGGTTAGCGTTCCTTAGCTATGGTAACCCTAGTACTACATCCGAGCCTGGCGACTCCGTGATGTCGAACTAGAGCATCTCTTAGTGGCGTCCTATCCGCAGAGGCATCATCTCGGTCTCCTTGTCAACTATTCCTTGGTTGTACGTGACCGGCTTTCTATCGATCGCTTGTAGCGAGAAAGCATTCGTTTTCGCCTGTAGCTTTATCCTAGCTGTCCTGGCGAACTTGGGCGTCATGAAGATTCCAGTACATCCTGAATCTATTAAGGCCCTGGCTAGCGTCTCGTCGATGTGCAACTATACTCTAAGGTTGTTCGCGTATCTGGCGCCGATCGCGGCACATCGTTACAGCCCTGTCTAGTCTGTCTGTAGGTCTAATTTCGGCGGACCTCGTCGTTTCCTGAATAACTGTCTTCACGGACTAGTTCAGGGATCGTGCGGTCTCGGCTTCTTCTGTAAGCGTTACCGTTTTCTAGCCTAAGAGATCGTTCGCGTTCTTGGCCTCGCTGTTCCTGCGCGTTCCTTGCGTACTCTATCTTTAAATGATAGACTCGGAGTCGTAGCGCTCGTGGAATCTGAATACCTTCGTGGGTTAGGTAGCCTCCCTAGGGCGTGAACTCTACCCCGAACGGTACAATTTCTTGGACAACTTTCTGATGCGCGTGAGGTTAAGCTACGACCGGTAGTCTCCTTAGGTGTCGTCGCATACGGTCGGCTAGTTCGTCATACTGAAGCTAGTCGACGTGTTGTACTCTATTAATCCATGGGCAAGCCTGAGCCTACTAGTTCTATATGATCCGGATAATGTCGAGTCTAATGTCATGTGGCGGCATGGCTGTCATAAGGGTAGGTGCCGATAGCAGGAAGGTGACCAGGTGTTAGACTCGGGAGCTGTGAAGAATATCGACAATGGCAGTTGACCTTGTAACTAACTCTCCTCTAAGCAAGAGAGGATTGAATTGAGATTAAGCACGAAGCTCCTAACTGCCTGTCCTAAAGCCATCCCTATATACTAGAGAGCGACAGAGCAGCTCTGTTAGATCTGTCGACAGACCCGACAGATCCGTGTCTATAGATCTGTAGACTAACCCTACAGATCTAAGGGTCTGTCATCACGTGACAGATCCCTTCTTCCTTATAAGCCTATGGATCTATAGACTAACCCTACAGATCCGGGGATCTGTCCTCACGTGACAGATCCTTTCTTCTATGACTATGCCTATGACTCATAGTACTCCTATGACAGTACTATGACTCATAGCACTTAGGACCTACATGATCCTGTATCCTACAGTACTCCGGACAGTACTCCTGACACTCATGACACTATCCCCCTCTTAGTCTAGCTCGTCCCTAAGCTACCTCATTAGTGCAGGGTTTCTCTTGTTTCTTCTTTTAAACTATGATGTCTTCTCTTTCTACATCACTGCCTTGTGTCATTCTAGACACTAACGCCCCTTTAACGCAGAAACGCAAACGCCGCGCGAATCGAATCTATCGTTAGGGCCAGGACAGCATGAAGTCCTGTACTCGGTGTCAAGAGCTAAAGCTCGTCTGTCGGGTACACATTTCCTCGGGGAAATGTTCGTAATGTCACTTTAGCAACTGTCGGAGTTGCGACGCGAAGGTGACAGAGGTCGAATGGAAGAAGTTAGGCAATTAGCGGAAAAGACTAATTGCCGATCTCGATCGTGCGAAGGTAGTCCTAGCCGAAGCTTCGCAGAAGATGCTAGAGGCGCATGCGAAGGAGATGCGTCTTCGAAAACAGTTAGACGTAGTCGACTAGGAGGTCGAAGATGGTCGCGCTCTCGAGGAGCGCGAGATCAGGGAGGAGGAGGCCGAGGAACAAGCTCTTGCGCAGGCCGGGTTTCTTCTTGACCTAGATCCTTCCGCGGGTCTCGCTCTTAGTCCTACGACATGGAGCGCAATAGAGGGTTTCGCTAACTCCTCATATTGGGGTTTCCTGGATGGCGTGATAGCCGAGCCGGTCGACGGCGTCCCGCAGGAGTCTAGTCGTGGCTTAGGATCTTCTTCCTAGGTTCGTTCCTTTCTCGAAACTTCGTATCTTTTGCTAACAGTTTCGCAGGTGTTCTAGGGGTTCCTAGGTGTTCTCGGTACTCCCATATCCTTCCCATTTTACTAAGTACTGTCGCTGTCCGTCCTGCTAGCGAGTGTCGATAATCCTTTCGACAGAGTACTCCGGTTCTTCTACTTTAGGGTCGAGTAGTAAGGGTTCTGATTGCAGTGCGGCGTCCGGCGCTGCTTGTTCTAGCAGAGAGACATAGAACACAGGGTGTATTCTCATCTGCTCGGGTAGCTGTAATTCAAAATTGACTGGTCCTGTCTTAGCCTTAATCCTGAATGGTCCTAGTTTTACAGCGTCTAGTTTTTTACTCGGTTTGTCCGATTTGATGTGACGGCAGAGGAGATACACCTTGTCCCCCTCCTTTAGAATTAGTCCCTTAATTCTCTTACGATTCGCGTACCGTGCCATGTTCTGCTAATAGAACTGCAGGTCGAGTCGTGCTTCTGTTTGCAGTTAGCGTAGATGTTCTACTCGTCCGAGTGCTGCTAGGTTCGGATCACTAGCTAAGACGTCTAGAATGTCTTCTATAGCTGATCCATACGCCATCTGAAATGGCGAGAGTCCTGTCGACTCTGCTGGCGTACTATTATACGCGAGCTGTGCCATTAGCAACAACTCTACCTAGTTGTTCTAGTCCCTATTAACATAGGATCGAAGGTACTGTTCTAACGTCTAATTTAGGCGTTCTGTCTGTCTATCCGTCTAAGGGTAGAAGGAAGTACTTAATCGATGTTTGACCTGGAATTGTCTCATCAGGGCTCTCTAGAAGTTAGAGGTAAACACGGATCCTCGATCCGTTACTAGGTCCTGTAGCATGCCGTGTAATGCTACTACCCATTTGATGAAGACATGCGCGATATCTTTAGTCTTGAAGTCTTCGCGGTAAGGGATAAATTTCCCGAACTTAGTGAATCGGTCGACTACTACCATGATCCCGTCGAAGAACTCATTAGTCGCGGGTTCTCTCGACTGAGGTAGTTTGACGATAAAATCCATAGCGAGCGATTCCCATGGCCATTAAGGTACCTTTAGTGGTCGTAGTAGCCCATATGGTCTGTGACGGTCGTGCTTACTTCGTCGGCAAGTCACACATCGACGGACGTAGTCCTCGATTGCCTTGCTCATCCTAGGGAAGTAATATTCTTGTCAGAGAATTTGCTTCATTTTAGACACTCCCGGGTGTCCTACCTGAGGTACGTCGTGTCGGAGGCGTAGTAGTTCCGATCGTAAAGACGTTAGCACGTATACTAATCCTTGAAACAGAAGGATTCCGTCTTCGTCTTCCTAATCCTCCTGTCCATCAATGTCGTCGCGGACAGCGAGTGCGGTTAGGTCATGGATTAGGGCGTTCTTTAGGTCGTCCTGAAACCTACTAGTCCATGTAACAGTCGTGGCCGCGAGTCGGTTGACTCCTAGCGTGCTATCGCTATTTTCCTAGAGAACAGCATGTTTCTCCCGCTTCACGCCCTTCATGTAGTCCGTCTGGCGGCTAAGTGCATCGGCGCGTGCGTTGTCGGTCCCCTTGCGATAGACGATCTTACAGTTAAAACTAGAGAGCTCCTCGCTCCACCGAACCTGTCGTCAGTTTAACTCTTTCGTCGTTGTGAAGTATCGCAAGTTCTCATGGTCTGTGTAGACCGTGACCTAGTGCTTAGAACCTTCTAAGTAGACCCGCCAGGCCTTGTAGGCATCTACTATGGCTAGAAGTTCTTTGTCGTGGACGTCATATCGGAGTTCCGGTCCAGACAATTTCCTCGAGTAGTAGGCGACTAGCTGTAGTCGTCTACTTGGTCCTAGTTGACTCAAGCATGCCCCGAGTGCTGCGTCGGAGGCATCTGTTTCGACTGTGATAGGCTTATCCGGGTCGAATACAAGTAAGATCGGCTAATCTGTAAATCGTCGCTTAAGTTCCTCGAAGGCATTCCATTAGGCGTCGTCCCATACGAATAGTGTATCCTTCGTCGTAAGAGTCGTAAGTAGTGCCGTAATCTTCGAATAGTTTGCTACAAATCTCCTGTAGAAGTTAGCGAATCTAAGGAAGGACTATACTTCCTTAACATTAGTCGGCGTAGGCTACTCTTTTACGACCTAGACTTTCTTGGTGTCTATCTTGATTCTATTCTATGCTACTACGTAGCTAAGGAATTGTACTTCCTGCTTATGAAACTCGCTCTTCTGCGGCTTAACCTTTAGTCGGTAGTCCTAGAGTTTCTGAAGTACCTTGCGTACGTGAGTCCTATGTTCTTCGATCGTCCGGGAATAGACGAGGATGTCGTCTAGGTATACAACCACAAAGACGTCGAGGTACTCTCGTAGCACATTGTTGATAAATGCCTGCCATGTAGCCAGGGCGTTTGTCAACCTAAATGGCATGACTATGTACTCGTAGTGCCCGAACCTAGTTCGGAACGCGGTCTTCTATTCTTCGCCTTCCTTAATTCGAATTCGATTATACGCTCCGGGTATGTCGAACTTCGAGAACTACATTGCTCCTTGTAGGCGGTCCTGCAATTCCGAGAGCAAAGGAAGCGGATAACTATTCTTTATCGTGATGTCGTTTAATCTACGATAATCCACGCAGAGTCGCTAGTCATCTTCCCCCTTAGGCACAAACAGGATCGGATATCTAGCCGGGGACTGCGACTCGCGAATGAAGCCTTTCCGGAGGTTGTCTTCTAGGTATTTCCGGAGAATCTCTAGTTTCGCTGCTAATAACAGGCGAACTAATTGCTTCGTCAGTGTCTTGCTAGAGAGTAAGGGTATCCCGTGGTCCTACTCCTAGTGTTCTGGCAGAGCTTCTTGGTCGGGTTCTTCCTCGAAAAGAGTAGCGAACTCTTTATACTCATTAGGAACTGTAAATTCGACCCTGACTTCCGATTGCGTTGCTTTGACCTATAGGACGTGCACTTCCTGTTCTGGATCCTTAATGGCAGCTACCATCTCGCTTAAAGTCATAGCACATATTTCGATCTTGCCTAGTGCGTCGTGCACTACAGGTAGAGGTATCGATCTTAAGAGTTCTAGGAACTAGATCCTCTCATTCTTCTAGTCGATATAGGGGTTGGCGTTCCTTAGCTATGGCAACCCTAGTACTACATCCGAGCCTGGCGACTCCGTGATGTCGAACTAGAGCATCTCTCGGTAGCGTCCTATCCGTAGGGGCATCATCTCGGTCTCCTCGTCAACTATTCCTTAGTTGTACGTGACCGGCTTTCTATCGATCGCTTGTAGCAAGAAAGCATTCGTTTTCGCCTGTAGCTTTATCCTAGCTGTCCTGGCGAACTTGGGCGTCATGAAGATTCCAGTACATCCTGAATCTATTAAGGCCCTAGCTGGCGTCTCGTCGATGTGCAACCATACTCTAAGGTTGTTCACGTATCTGGCGCTAATCGCGGCACATCGTTGTAGCCCTGTCTAGTCCGTCTGTGGGTCTAATTTCGGCGGACCTCGTCGTTTCCCGAATAACTGTCTTCACGGACTAGTTCAGGGATCGTGCGGTCTCGGCTTCTTCTGTAAGCGTTACCGTTTTCTGGCCTAAGAGATCGTTCGCGTTCTTGGCCTCGCTGTTCCTGCGCGTTCCTTGCGTACTCCATCTTTAAATGATAGACTCGGAGTCGTAGCGCTCGTGGAATCTGAATACCTTCGTGGGTTAGGTAGCCTCCCTAGGGCGTGAACTCTACCCCGAACGGTACAATTTCTTGGACAACTTTCTGATGCGCGTGAGGTTAAGCTACGACCGGTAGTCTCCTCAGGTGTCGTCGCATACGGTCGGCTAGTTCGTCATACTAAAGCTAGTTGACGTGTTGTACTCCATTAATCCATGGGCAAGCCTAAGCCTACTAGTTCTGTATGATCCGGATAATGTCGAGTCCGATGTCATGTGGCGGCATGGCCTATCGCTCTATGCTCTCGTCTTCCTCGGAATCAGGAATGACGGCTTCGACAAGCTCGTAGTTGTCGTCCGAACCTTCTTCTTCTTCTTCTAGTTCCTGTTCTCTTAGGACTGTCGTACTAGAAGGTGTACCCCTTAGCGCACAGATCGACTGTGCCTTGTTTCGGCTAGGGTACTATCCGGAACCATCTTTATCACTCTTGTGAATTCGACAATCGTCGTCGTAGCACGTAGTCCAAGTAAGTGCGGCATGGTCCGGTTCTCGAGTAGCGGCGACCTTTTGCTTAGGTGCTGTCGTTGTCGCGCGAGCCTGCTCTATCCTAGGCAGCTCTTGTCGTTGCTTCTTAGCAAAACATTCGCGGGAAAAGTGTCCTTTCTTTCCGCAGTTGTGGCACTCGAGATTACTCTTGTCGAATGGCTTCTTCAGACCATTCTGGGGAGGAGAGCCCTTCCGCGGCTTTCCTCGGGGTCCATTCCTCGGACGCCCCTTAGTCGCATCTAACTCCATAGGTTAGAGACCGTAGTAATCGCTTCGCCATTTCGGTGCCGATCGTTAGACCTTATGGTTAGCCTGCGCCGGCTTGCGATTTCCATGTTGTCGTTCTTGCTGTCGTTCCTAGATGCGATTATCGATTCTAATCGCGAGATCGCTCATTTCCTTGAGTGTCGTTAGCCAATCTCCTCGGGCAATTTCATCTTTAACCGTCTCCTTCAGTCCCTAGTAGAACTGAGCGGCTAAAGCGTTATCATTCTAGTCGACTCGAGCAGAGAGGGTCTAAAAGTCCGCGTAGTACTTCGTGGCAGAACCCTTCTGCTAGATTCCTAGGAGAGCTCTTTCGGCCTCTTGTTGCTTATTACCGAGCCCGAACGCTTCGCGTAATGCCTTAAACAAAGACTTGTCTAAGTTAAGAATCTCCCTAGTCGTCGTCTTCCTAGCTTCGGCGCTACTAACGTGATCTAGATAATCCGTTAGATGAGGCTGGATAAACTCGAACGCCGGTCCCTTCAGGTAAGAGACAATGTACATCATTCGCTTATGATGTGTCGTAAACCGTTCCGTATCTATGTTAAATGCTAACTAGCATTGTAGGATAAACATCTCGACTTAAGATCGTTGTCCTGTGAACTCTGTAGGGCTTCCTATCTTGAAGCCGTTGTTACCGTGTCTATTCCCGGTAGTTGAACCTGCGACGGATGCTAGAGCCATCTCGCTAAGGTGAATGGATTCGAGCTACTACGTGATTTAAGGTATAGCGGCAACTTATTCTCGTGGTGTCGGTTAACTATCGCTAGAGCTTGAACTGACAGTTAAAGAACTACTTAACATAGGCGTATGTCAAGCGCTCGCTGAGTCTCCTGATGCTTCCCTAGAAGTGGTGCTCAAAATGTCATAAGGGTAGGTGCCGATAGCAGGAAGGTGACCAGGTGTTAGACTCGGGAGCTATGAAGAATATCGACAATAGCAGTTAACCTTGTAACTGACTCTCCTCTAAGCAAGAGAGGATTGAATTAAGATTAAGCACGAAGCTCCTAACTGCCTGTCCTAAAGCTATCCCTATATACTAGAGAGCGACAGAGCAGCTCTATTAGATCTGTCGATAGACCTAACAGATCCGTGTCTGTAGATCTGTAGACTAACCCTACAGATCTAAGGGTCTATCATCACGTGACAGATCCCTTCTTCCTTACAAGCCCATGGATCTGTAGACTAACCCTACAGATCTAGGGATCTGTCCTCACATGACAGATCCTTTCTTCTATGACTGTGCCTATGACTCATAGTACTCCCATGATAGTACTATGACTCATAGCACTTAGGACCTACATGATCCTGTATCCTACAGTACTCCGGACAGTACTCCTGACACTTATGACAATACTGTCCTTAATACTCTCGACTTCCTACTCTTCGTTCTCTTCTGCTACTAGCATCGGGTCCGCGGGCTCTTTGCCCTCGCGCTGTACCCATGGTTCGAGTAGAGATACGTAGAAGACGTCATGCACACGATACGACGATGGCAACGATAGCTAGTATGCCTACGAGCCTATCGCGTTGCGTATCCGGAAGGGTCCGACGAACCTTGGCGTCATCTTCTTGCTCGGAAGTTTTAGCTTGAGATTCTTCGTCAATAGTAACACCTTCGTACTAACTACGTACTACATCGGTTTAGCACGGGTGTTATTATGTTTAATCTAGGATTCTGAGGCCTTTTTCTAGTGTTCTATTAGCACCGAATGTACCTCGCGCATACGCCGCGCTGATTCCGCGGCGGCTGGCACCCTCTCCTTAGAAGACTTGTCCTGAGGCAGTTCTAGGTGTATTTCTGGATCAAAGCCATAGAGAATCTGAAATGGCGACATGCGCATAGTAGCATGCACGCTGTTATTGACTGCAAATTCCGCTATAGGAATTACGTCGGCCTAGGCATCCTGGTTCTTAGCGTAGTAGCACTGAAGGTACTACTTAAGAGTCTAGTTCATACGTTTAGTCTGACCATTAGTCTGTAGATAGAATGCTGTACTTAGGCGGTACTTGACACGCGCTTCAAACACAAATTCTTGCTAGTATTCACTAGTAAAGACAGAACCTCGATCTAATAGGATACTTCGGGGGACACTAAAGCGCCGTATAACTTCGTCGCAAAGTAGCCGCGCAAGCTCGCTGCTTATGCACTTTTTCGTACATAGGATGAAGATATTCATCTTCGAGTATCAGTCGACTACTATAAGGACAGTATTAACCACATCGCCTTTCTACTTTGCTAGCGGCAAATCAGTAATGAAATCCATGGTCAAGTCTTGCCATGGTCTCTCTAGTAGTAGGAGCGCCTGAGTATCGCCGTAGGGGCGATGGCGCCGAGATTTGCTAATCTGGCACGTCTGGCAGGATTTGACATAGTTAGAGACATCCTGTTCTAGCGTAGGCTACTAGTATTTGCGTCCGAGAAGTGCGTTTGTCTTCTCTACGCCAAAATGGCCCGCGAGTTTATTGTCATGATGAATACGGAGGAGCTGCGAACAGAGTGCGCGGTTAGCGGGTACGTAGAGCCTATTATCAAAGTACCACAAGTCGCCTGACTTGGTCTAGTACTTCGGACTGCCTGCAGTGTCCTAGAGGGCTACACCCTCATTAATTAACTCCGGTTCTCGCTCTTGCAACCGCTGAATAAGTCTCGAGACTTCTTTAAAGGGTTCTTCAGACATCGCATGCTTACTACATGTAAGCCAGTTAACTACCGCACGGATTGAGCTAGACACGGTCGCCACAACTGCCAGATAGGAGGGTTCGTCACTAGCGGAGGCCGTGAGGCCCCATTAGACCTGCAGTCAACCTACAAGAGAAGCTAACGACAGATCGCCGCCCTAAACTACAAGCTTCGTTTGTAGCGTAGGGAGAAGCTGTTAGTCACCCTCTTCCCTAGTGTCATAGTCCGGTTGTCGCGAAGGACTGTTAGCCGGATTCGTCTTTCCGGAACGATGCTAGATAACGAAGTCAAAGCTAGCGAGGAAAGTCGCCTACCTTGCTTACTGACTACTTAGCTGCTTCATGCCCATGAAGCCGCGAAGGTTGTTATAGTCGGTAAGCACCTTAATAGGGTGCGCTACGCCTTCGAGGTAGTGTCGGTACTCCTTGAAGCTGTCAACAATAGCTAAAAGCTCTTAGTCGTAAGTCTCGTAGTTAAGCTTAGCGCCCTGTATCTTCCGCGACTAGAAGGCAATCAGGTACTATCGCGTACTGCCTTCGTGCGACTAGAGCTGCGATATAATTGCGGCTATTGCGAATTTTGAAGCATCGGTCTCTATCCGGATCTTCGTAGTAGGGTCAAAGTGCCGAAGTATAGGCGCAGTTTAAAAAGCTGCTTTAAGTTCAGAGAAGGCCTTGCTCTGAGCCTCCTCCTAAGGCACTTTCCCTGGCTTTTTTCCTCGAACCGCGCCCTTTGCGAGGGCCGTAAGGGGAGCCACGATCTTCGAGTAAGATCGTATGAATCTGCAGTAGAAGTTAGTAAATCCTAGGAACACCTACACTTCTCGGAGGGTAGTCGGCCGCGGCTACTCCGCGATTACGGACACCCTTCAGTCATCCATGATGACTCCTTCCGTGGAGACGATGTATCCGAGAAACTCAATCCTATCTGTCAGGAATGAGCACTTCTTTAGGTTCGCGTACAGAGCGAACTTGCGGAGCCATTCGAGCACTATACTTAGATGCCGAATATGCTCCTCCTTCGAGTTAGAATAGACTAGTATATCGTCCAAATATACTACGTAGCAGGTGTTAACGAGGCTGGCTAGGGCCCGGTTGATATACGCTTAGAACGTCACTAGTACGTTAGTTAAGCTAAACGGCATCACTGTATACTCGAAGTGTCCGTACTACGTTCGGAATGTAGTCTTCTACTCGTCGCCCTTTCGGATCGGTATCCGGTAGTAGGCGTCCTTCAAGTCGATAGACGAGAAGATGGCGGCGCGACTAAGGCGGTCAAGCGTCTCGCTAATAAGTGGTAGGGGGCAGCGGTTCTTCTAGGTTACCGCGTTAAGGCCCCTATAGTTAACGCATAGGCGGAGCGTGTTGTCCTTCTTCGGGACGAACATAACTAACGCTCTAGCCTCGCTGTCGCTTCGTCGGATCCACGCGTTCCTTTGCGCCTTGTAGAGGTAGTCTCGAAGTGTCTCGAGCTGCGACTCCGACATAGGGTACAGAGGTCGATGCGGAGGATTGTAACCCTCCTTAAGGTTAATCGCATGTTCCGCGTCTAGGGCCCGGGCATAGGCCGCAGCCTCTGCGTCGAAAATATCGGCGTATTCCTCTAACTTAGGCGGAAGGGTAACGTCTTCCTTGACGTTCTGTATACGGACCGCATACACGCATTAGACCTTCTTCATGTCCTTGTAGAAGCTGTGTGCGTCACGTATCCGCACCGCAGGAACTTCACCTATAGAGCCGTAGAACTAGTTGTCAGTAGCTCTATCAACAACGACTCCCTGGTTATGGCGCTAAGGGCGGCCGAGCAGGAGCTCCTTATCAGGAACGTCTTCGGCGTAGAAGACTTCGTTAGTCTCGCGCACTTCTCCCGAGGAGTCCGCGAGTTAGAGGCGCACGTTATACGCGCCTCGAGCCGCTACGCCTTCGCCCCGAAAAGACTTCATGGTAGGTAGCAGGGCTCCTAGGATCGGCTTCAAACCGAGCCGTATAATTACCCTCTAGGGTATCACATTGACCTCCGCAAGGTCATCTAACATACAGTCTACTAGCTCGAGCGAGCCATTAACTCGGACCGCGCCGGATAGGCGCCGCGCAGGCCACGAGTCTACACCATTAGTAACAGACAGCTTGGATACCTGCGGTAGCCATTCGGTTGTCTCGGGCTTGTCCTTCTTTCGCCTCCCCTCCAGGGAGGTTTCAGACACCTTGCTTACCTTCTTCCCATCACTTCGTTTGGGACAGCGAGCCGCCTAGTAGTCCCTCGCTCTACAGATGTAGCAGCTACTCGGAGGCTTCTCGCTACCGTCTTTTGGCTCAGAGGGCTTGCTCCTCCGGAATGAACTACCGCGTTAGACGTGGCCCCTAGGGCGCTTGTAATGGCGGCCCTTTAGGGGGTCCTTAGGGCTTAGACGCTTATTGTCCTTACCGCCTGATTTCCTATTTCGCTTCAAGGTGATTTCCATACGTGTCGCAAGGGACACGAGGTCTTGCCGAGTTGTCGGAAGTTCATGAAAAGTCATGATTATGTTCCGAAGATTGTCATCGAGTTTGACGAGCAAGTGCCGCACGCGTTGCGTCTTAGTATAGGGTAGCATCTGTCCCTCGAGTGTGGCAAGATAGGTTGCGAAGCTAGAGGTTGTTTGTCCCTTCCCCTGCTTAGCCTTCTCGTACTCGACAGACACAGTAAGGGCGCGATTCCCCGGATCCTCGACCTGGTTAACACAGAACTAGCAAAAGTCCGCCTATGTATACGTTCTATCGTAGACCCGCATAAGGTCATACCGCTCATGCTAATTGTTACGAGGTTCCTTATCCTCTTCGAGCTACATTACACTAAAGGCGACTCGTTCGCCCTCTATGGAATATCCGCGTAGGTTAAGCACGAAAACTGCCTCACATGCCTGCAAGAAAGTTCGAGCCTCCTTCAAGGTGTCTCCCTTAAACGGCTTCGGGTTACGTGCGTTACGACTACCTCCTAGTTAGCCTACTATGGCCCCGAATTCAGGCACCAAGTTCGCGGGCACATGCGGAGAGTCTGCGCCTCCTAGTAAGTTGTCTTCGCGGGTCCCTAGCGTGAAATCTCGCTGGATTTCTTCGTCCGCTAGTTCGTTAGTACCGCTTATAGCGACGTCTTCGTCGTCCTCGCCGTTGTCGCTGCTAGGAGCGGTGCGGCTCTAGCTCTAGTTCGCAAGGCGGTTCGCGACCTAATCGACAATCATGGCTACGAGGGCCGGGTCGATAGTCGGGGTTAGCTGCGGTCCCTATGCGGGGGGTCTATTGCCTAGTCCGCCGCGTAATTGTCCTCTAGCGGAACCGTCGCTCGATACAGTGTCGCTCGCAGCGGGTACTTCTGCGGGCTAGTTACTCGGGCTAGCTTCGCTATCGCGGGCGCTCGGGATGGCGCTCGCTACGTGTTAGTTGTAAGTTCGTGGTGCTCTAGACATATCGTAGTATTCTCTGCTAGACTGCAAAGCAGGGGGGAGAAAGCAGAACTGATATAGATGTATGTGCTATATGATATGAAAATATCTCGCAGTGTGACAGAGTAATCCGACCTTTTAGTAGGTACAAGACAGCGCTGCTTTCTGCTTATCGCAGAGGTGGCGCTAAGGGTACTTATAACCCCCGACGCTCCTTAATTAGGGAAAGCATGTCCGAGCCTAACCCCGTAGGGGTACCGTAAGGTCAGCGACGTAGGGGCGTCCTACGTCGACAACTGATCCTACTTGGACGACATACGAGCCAACGTATGTACGAAGGACCCCCTTGCCATATGTGGCAGGGTCACTACATGCCAAGGGCGGCCATTAGAACCCATGCGGTTCAAATGGTCCCCTAGTATCAACCGTATCAGCGATTCCCCGGATCCTTGACCTAGTCGACATAGAACTAGCGAAAGTCCGCCTATGTATACGTTCTGTTGTAGACCTGCATAAGGTCATACCGCTCATGCTAGTTGTTACGAGGTTCCTTATCCTCTTCGAGCTACATTACACTAAAGGCGACTTGTTCGCCTTCTGTAGAATATCCGCGTAGGTTAAGCATGAAAACTGCCTTACATGCCTACAAGAAAGTTCGAGCCTCCTTCAAGGTGTCTCCCTTAAACAGCTTCAGGTTACGTGCGTTACGACTACCTCCTAGTTAGCCTACTATGGCCCCAAATTTAGGCACTAGGTTCGCGGGCACACGCGGAGGGTCTGCGCCTCCTAGTAAGTTGTCTTCGCAGGTCCCTAGTGTGAAATCTCGCTAGATTTCTTCGTCCGCTAGTTCATTAGTACTACTCATGGCGACGTCTTTGTCGTCCTCGCTGTTGTCGCTACTAGAAGCAGTACGGCTCCGGCTCTAGTTTACAAGGCAATTCGCGACCTAATCGATAATCATGGCTACGAGGGCTAGGTCGATAGTCGGGGTTAGCTGCGGTCCCTATACGGGGGGTCTATTGCCTTGTCTGCCGCGTAATTAGCCTCTAGCGGAACCGTCGCTCGATGTAGTGTCGCTCGCAGGGGGTACTTCTGCGGGCTAGTTACTTAGGCTAGCTTCGCTATCGCGGGCGCTTAGGATGGCACTCGCTACGCGTTAGTTGCGAGTTCGTAGTGCTCTAGACATATTGTAGTATTCTCTGCTAGACTACAAAGCAGGGGGGAGAAAGCAGAACTAATATAGATGTATATGCTATATGATATAGAAATATCTCGTAGTGTGACAGAGTAATCCGACCTTTTAGTAGGTATAAGATAGCGCTGCTTTCTGCTTATTGCAGAGGTAGCGCTAAGGGTGCTTATAACCCCTGACGCTCCTTAATTAGGGAAAGTATGTCCGAGCCTAACCCCGTAGGGGTACTATAGGAAGAGCGACATAGGGGCGTCCTACGTCGACAACTAATCCTACTTGGACGACATATAAGCCAACGTATGTACGAAGGACCCCCTTGCCATGTATAGTAGGGTCACTACATGCTAAGGGCGGGCATTAGAACCCATGCGGCTCTAATGGCCCCCTAGTATCAACTGTATCAACTCTAATACGACATCTATAACAAAGAACTTCTAGCTATAGTAGATGCCTACAAGGCCTAGCGAGTCTACTTAGAAGGTTCTAAGTACTAGGTCATAGTCTACACAGACTATAAGAACTTGCGATACTTCATAACGACGAAAGAGTTAAACTGACGACAGGTTCGGTAGAGTAAGGAGCTCTCTAGTTTTAACTGCAAGATCGTCTATTGCAAGGGGACTAACAACGCACGCGCCGATGCACTTAGCCGCTAGACAGACTACATGAAGGGCGTAAAGCAGGAGAAACATGCTATTCTCCAGGAAAATAGCGATAGCACGCTAGGAGTCAACTAACTCGCGGCTATGACTATCACATGGACTAGTGAATTTCAGGACGACCTGAAGAACGCGCTAGTCTACGACCTAACCGCACTTGCTGTCCGCGACGACATTAATAGACAGGAGGATTAGGAAGACGAAGACGGAATCCTTCTGTTTCAAAGATTAGTATACATGCTAACGTCTTTACGATCGGAGCTACTACGACTCTAACACGACGTACCTTAGGCAGGACACCCGGGAGTGTCTAAAATGAAGCAAATTCTCCGACAAGAATATTACTTCCCTAGGATAAGCAAGGCAATCGAGGACTACGTCTGTTAATATGTAACTTGCTAACAAAGTAAGCACGACTATTATAAACCATATAGGCTACTACGACTACTTAAGGTACCTTAACAGCCATAGGAATCGCTTGCCATGGATTTTATCGTTAAACTACCTTAGTCGAGAGAACCTACTACGAATGAGTTCTTCGATAGGATCATGGTAGTAGTCGACTAATTTACTAAGTTTAGAAAGTTTATCCCTTACCACGAAGACTTCAAGACTAAAGATATTACGCATGTCTTCATTAAATAGGTAGTAGCACTACACAGCATGCTACAGGACCTAGTAACAGATCGAGGATCTGTGTTTACCTCTAACTTCTAGAGAGCCCTAATAAGACAATTCTAGGTCAAACATCGACTAAGTACTTCCTTCTACCCTTAGACAGATAGACAGACAGAACGTCTAAATCAGACGTTAGAATAGTACCTTCGATCCTATGTGAATAGGGACTAGAACAACTAGGTAGAGTTGTTGCTAATAGCATAGCTCGCGTATAATAGTATGCTAGCAGAGTCGACGGGACTCTCGCCTTTTCAGATGGCATATAGATTAGCTATAGAAGACATCCCGGATGTCTTAGCTAGTAATCCGAACCTAGTAGCACTTAGACGAGTAGAATATCTACGCTGACTGCAAACAGAAGCACGACTCGACCTGTAGTTCTATTAGTAGAACATGGCATAGTACGCGAATCGTAAGAGAATTAAGGGACTAATTCTAAAGGAGAGGGACAAGGTATATCTCCTCCGCTGTCACATCAAATCAGACAAGCTAAGTAAAAAACTAGACGCTGTAAAACTAGGACTATTCAGGATTAAGGCCAAGAAAGGACCAGTTAATTTTAAGTTATAGCTACCTAAGCAGATGAGAATACACCCTGTGTTCTATGTCTCTCTACTAGAACAAGTAGCGCTAGACGCTACACTGCAAACGGAACCCTTACTACTCGACCCTAAAGTAGAAGAACTAGAGTACACTGTCGAAAAGATTGTCGACACTTACTAGCGGGACAGACAGCAAGAGTACTTAGTAAAATGGGAAGGATATAGGAGTACTAAGAACACCTGGGAACCCCTAGAACATCTGCGAAACTATTAGCAAAAGATACGAAGTTTCGAGAAAGGAACGAACCTAGGAAGAAGATCCTAAGCTACAACTAGACTCCTGCGGGACGCTGTCGATCGGCTCGGCTGTCACGCTATCCAGGAAACCCTAGTATAAGGCGTTAGTGAAACCCTCTATTACGCTCTATGTTGTAGGACTAAGAGCAAGACCTGCTAAAGGATCTAGGTCAAGAAGGAACCTAGCCTGCGAGAGAGCCTGTTCCTCGGCCTCATCCTCTCTAATCTCCCGCTCCTTAAGAGCGCAACTATCCTCGACCTCCTAGTCGACTACGTCTAACTGTTTTCGAAGACGCATCTCCTTTGCATGCGCCTCTATCATCTTCCGCGAAGCCTTGGCTAGGACCGCCTTCGCATGATTAAGATCAGCAATTAGTCTTTTCTGCTAATTACCTAACTTCTTCTATTTGACCTCTGTTACCTTCGCGTCGTAACTCCGACAGTTGCTAAAGTGACATTACGAACATTTCCCTAAGGAAATGTGTACCTGACAAACGAGCTTTAACTCTTAACACTAAGTACAGGACCTTATGCTGTCCTAGCCCTAACAATAGATTCGATTCGCGCGGCGTTTACGTTTCTACGTTAAAGGGGCGTTAGTGTCTAGGATAACACAAGGCAGTAATGTAGAAAGAGAAGACATCATGGCACAAAAGGAAATAACAAGAGAAACCCCGCACTAATAAGGTAGCTTAGGGACGAGCTAGGCTAAGAGGGGGATAGTGTCATGAGTGTTAGGAGTACTGTAGGTTACAGGATCATGAGGGTCCTAAGTGCTATAAGTCATAGTATAGTCATAGGAGTACTATAAGTCATAGGCATAGTTATAGGAGAAAGGATCTGTTACGTAAGGATAGATCCCTAGATCTATAGGGTTAGTCTACAGATCTATAGGCCTACAAGGAAGAAGGGATCTGTTATGAGATAATAGACCCTTAGATCTGTAGGGTTAGTCTACAGATCTACAGACACGGATCTATTAGGTCTGTTAACAGATCTAACAGAGCTACTCTGTCTCTCTAGTATATAGGGATAGCTTTAGGATAGGTAGTTAGGAGCTTCGTGCTTAATTTAATTCCCTTTCCCTATAGGATAGTTAGTTACAAGGTTAACTGCTATTGTCGATATTCTTCACAGCTCTACGAGTCTAATACCTGGTTACCTTCCTGCTATTATCACCTACCCTTATGACACTTCCTTATTAAGATGTACGACTCTATTACTTCAAGAGAGTTAGAGTATTTACTAAGTAGGCGCTTATTAATATTTGACGACTCTAAGTCGTTTGATCTAGCCTCTCTTGACAATACTACATTGTTCTTAGACTCGGAGCGTAATGCCCTAGCTAAGCAGGCAGAGCGCGTTAGTCTAGTAAAGGCGCTAGAGTCTGTCTAATCTATTACTAAGTTAGAAGGAGTAGACAAGACACTATTAGATGACTTAGACAATTTGACTAATATTAGTGTCATTATAGCTTGACTATATAGACTATAGACTACAGAGTAATAGGCAGAGTATAAGAAGTAGTAGCAAGTAGTAGAGGTAAAGGCTACATTTATAGCAAGAGTAGAAGCTAAGAAGGTTACGAAGCGAGCATGTGTTAGTGCTAACGAGGTAATATTAATTGATAATAATAATGATGATAAGCTAGTCGCGAACGTAGCCGCGAGTACTACGCTAGCAGAGATGCTAATTAAGAAAGAGCTAGGGATTAAGATTAAGCTAGGGATTAAGATCGAGCGCAAGCGCGTCTCTATAGAACCTATTCGGACTCTTATAGTATTCGCAGCTAAAACCGTAGCTTAAGTAGAGGAGGCTATAGCGCTAGAGGGGGGTTAGCTAGCAGAGATTATTATAGGAGCGCCTTAACTAGTAACTACTAAGAAGTAAAGGCAAGTGCTACTAAAGCTTAATGTAGATCTAAATCTAATTATATACTAGCTAAGACTAAAGAACTAGTTCGATTACAAGGCGATTAACAATAGGGGTAGTAGTAAGCATAGTACAAGAAGGTAGATAAGTAGAAGCTCGATTAATAGGGTACACTAATGCTACTTGCGCTACATTTGCGGTCTTATACCCTATTCTGCTACCCTTAACCTCATGCTATAAAGGGCTAGTTACTACGCTTAGCTATAGCAGACAAGTTGTAGCGCTAGTTATTAGTATACGCTAGAAGACTACTACTAAAGGTATCCTGCTATAACTACTATACCTATAGCTTTAAATTAACAATATGCTAACTCTACTATATAATATGCTCTAAGTAAGCGCTAATAAGACCTGCTAATTCCTTGACTTACGCCCTAATCGTACCTGTGTTTATGCTAACAACTATACTACTACCTGCATTATTAACCCCCTTGACTGCTACTAGCTTAGCCTCTATAGAATTAAGATTAGAATCTAGCTACACTACTTGCGCCTTACTTGCAGCTAGCCTCTACTTAAGCACCTCTATCTTCTCTTTAATTGTAGGCTTATATACTATTATAGCAGAGTAAGGACTCTTGCTAAAGTGCTTGTAATAGGTGTATGCCTTGTTAGACTAGTTGTTAAAGACCTTGTAGTTAAGCTTATGCTTATTATATTCATTGTATAGACTTAGTACTATCTTGCTATTATCTGTCTCTATGATATAGCTAGATTAATCGAATTTACGTACCTGCGCTAGCTTATTCTCTTAGATGAGGGCGTCCTAGTCAGACTAACTAATATACTAGAAGTTATAGGAGCTAGAGGTAGTTAGCTTGCATAATCTAAAGGCTCTATTAGCTAAATACTAGCGTGAATACACTGCGAATACTTACTGTTAGGCTATGTTAGCAGCAGTATTGCTAGTATCTTAGTAGAGGAGTCGTCAAACAGTGTAGGTAGATAGCATAGTAATAGCGAAGAAGGCGCCATAATCGAAAATATTTGTACCTACTAACATCACTTCACTATACAATCACAGGATACACAATCCTGTGCTATTCGCGCTGCGTTCGCAGTCACAATAGCGACAATACCATGTGAAAACACGAAGTGAAGTCCGAAAGTCGAAAACTCAGTAGTAATCTCACACTCGCTCCCAACAGCGCACCGCCCAGGTCCTGCCGCCGGAGAAAACGTGGGGAAGCTGCCGCGGAGGGGTCCTTGGGTAGGCACACGTGCTCGTGACTCTTCATGAAGCTGATGGTGATCAAGGACACGCAAGAGGTCTTGTTATTCGTGGGCTCGGTGGGGACTTGCCGAAGCGGTATTGTTGTTGATTTTGACATCTCGCTGATGGTCGCAGGTGCGGCTGGTGCCCGTCAGACACATGCATCACTTCCACGCGATCAGTCGACGACGGGGCACTTCAACTCATTGACTACTTCGTGTTGCATGAAACATGCGGACGTCGGCATCCGGACGACCGCGCGTGACGATTGATGTCAACAAGTGGACCTGTGAATGATCAGATGAGTGAGCGGCAGCCTGTGCACGTGAGTGGGGCCATGGCACCGAGAGCGATCAAATGAGAATCTGGTATACTCATACACTTGTAGATAGTACACAATTACTACATCCAGTCCAGAGCAGCTGCACCTCGGAGTCTCCGCAACGAGTCACGCTCTGTCCTCCTTTGACTCGCTCGTATCATTCATCGTCCGCACGCGCGCTCGGGGTGCGCCAAAGCTCGCCAAGCCCGGTGCTGGCGCAGGAAGCTAGATCCTGTGCAGCACTGGCATCGCTCGCCGGAAGTGCTGTGCAGCATGACAAGTTCACGGCCCAACTCTTCACTGTGATGAGCTGAGTCGCCGCGCGCTGACAAGTACGCTCGTTCTGGCACTTGGCTCTTGCCATCGAAAGTTGTCGGCGCAAGGTGGCTTGCCAGTCGATGGTGACTGGAGCCGGGCAGAATTCAATCATGGGTCACGAAACGCACAGGCGGTGAGAAGGTCATGCACGAGCTGATCGATCCACCTCTTCTCGGTAACCGAGCGCGCATGCACGGCCACCTGGTGTCCAGGAGACACCTAACCGGAGCCTAGCGCAGCGCCATACAAGCTATGATAGGGTGGTCAACAGCTTTGATGGATCTCCAACAAAGCTGCGCCTGAAGGCAACAATGTGAGCGGCAATCTTCTCGACGTCGCGACCATCGTCGGTGTTCCGAAGCTGCTTGATCAGAGTAGTGAGTCCTTCCCTCCACTTCTTCTCTTCGTCAGAGTTACGAGTGGCAGACTTGTAGGTTCCGAGCTCCTGTAGTATGCGTGAGTCTGGATTGTTAAAGATTCTTGTTAGCTTCGAAAGTCCGTCTCAGACGCTCGTGCAAGCTGTGCGAGGGCAATGAGGGATCGAAATTCGAAGGATGTCAGTGTGGAGATTGAAGCGAAAGTACCCACCAGTAGGTACCATCGATGCATAGTGCTGAAAGTTGCAGAATCGATCGGTACATTTTTCACCGGACATATCTTTCAGACAGATATGGTGAGACTCAGTTATGGTGTTGGAGTATGTTGGAGACCTGAACCCGCCTTTCACATGATTGAGGTAGTCCGGATGGAAGCGGTAATCGTGGAAGTACATCAGCGGGCTTCGATAAGGCTTGAAGAATCCCGTCGTCTTGAGGACGACCTGTTTGTGTTCCTTGCTCCTATGTCAGTTCAGCTGTACAAAGTCTCCGACCAGTCCGACTCTCCGCCTTCTGAGCCTTCACGCACCTCTTCATCAGAGCCTCGCTCGACCTTGGCTTGCTCATTTTGCGGCTGGAGCTCAGAGGCTAGGTCATCAGCCTTATTCTGCTGGTTTGGCGATGCATGGTCAGATAATATCAACGGCTGCGTCATCGCAGGAGCAATGAACCCGGGTTCGTAATCAGCCTCGTCATCTGAATCATCAGCGTCGGGGTCGTCACCATCATGTTCACACTCTTCACCGTCAGTGTCCATCTTGCCGTAAGAAGACGCATCAGAGGTATTGGAATCCTTCTCTTCGTCTGAAGAGAGAACGCCATCTTGGACCGCTTGAAGACCCTCAAAATCGCCAATGGCTCTCTCGGCTTCTTGTAGAGAGCTCTTGGCCTCTTCTGCGCTTGGTGTACTTGCGACGACCGTCTGCTCCTTGACTGGCTGCTGAACTTCGCCTTCGTCATTGACTGGTGGTTCTCCAAGCTCAGAAGGCTCAAGGGTGGACAGTGCGGCGGCGGATTGCGAATCATCAACACCTTCTGCAGGAAGTCTGGCACCTTTCGTGATTGGCGGGATAGCAGCATTCCCACCGTCGGAATCCATGGCGTCTGTCATGACCTGGACCGCCTCGCTTGCAGTAACTACTTGATTGACCTTTGGATGGGAGTCTATCATGTTTACATCATGACCATTCACGGCGTAGACAACAGCAGGCTGCTGCTCCTCTGCGGCATCTTCAGCCTCGACCGCTCCTGCCAAGTGAGGGCCGTGGCTGGTGGAAGCTGCGGCAGCCTGAGCCGCAGTGCCGACCTTGGCCAGTATTGGCTTGCCCGACTGAACAGCCTCCTGCAGCTCTTTTAGTCTCTTCTCCAGCATGGCACGTTCTTCTTCGCGAGCCAAGGCTCTGGCAGAGGGTGCAGCACTAGAGTTGCTTCGTGTGGGTGATGCGGCTCTTGCGCTGCCATTGTCCACGTTCCCACGTTCCCGGGCGATAGTTGGAGATGACGCCTTCTCAGTTAGAGCTGACTGAGCAGCCAGTGATGTACTGTTATCCGAAGATTGCGTCCCTGCCTTTTTGGCCTTCGCCCGAGCCTCGATCTCTGCTATCCGACGCTTTTGAGTCTCAATTTCTTGCAGCTTCAGCTCGTATGCCGACAAGGTACGAGGCGTAGCAACGGTAGTTGTTTCCAATGGGGAGAAGCTGGTCCCGGTAGGGAAATTGGGGACGTGGCTGAGACGCGGCTGTGTGGCAGCATCACCATTGAACTCTATGGCGTCTTCGTCATCCTCATCTTCGTCTTCACTGACTTCGATGACAAGTCTTTCGCTCTCGCTGCCGCTTCGACTCTGGCCAAAGGTCGTCCGCGGAACCTGCTGATTGGTTGCGTTGAAGGACATGCCATTATATGCATTGCTGGGGCGACCGCTCGTGATAGGCGCCGGCGATCCGGACTGATTGGTCGCAGGCGACTCAATGTTCGCAACCTGTGCAGTCAGTTGTGGTGATACGGGCAAGCTGCCGGTCAGTCCGCTGCCAGATGCCGGGTGTGAGGTGACAGGAGGCGTGCCAAGCACCGGAGACGGTGCCATGAAGAGACCAGGCAGGCCAACGAGCGGCCGACCCGGTGTCCCAGGCATCGACCTCGACGTCGCAGTGGCAGGCGCTGGTTGCGGTGGCGGTATTTGCACGTTCATCGCAGGTGACGCCGATGGCTGGGTCACTGGAGCAACCTTGGCCTGACTGTCTGCAATCCCAGCACCAAGGGCAGCACTCTTGCCAGTGCTGTACAAAGGGCTAGAAGCTACAGCTGGGTCTCTCGAGGCTAGACGCTCCTTTTCTTTCGCCTTTGCGGCATTTTCAGCTCTCAGTGCCTCCATCCTCTGTTTCAATTTTCCGCTATCAAATGAGATCTTCTTCGCAGTTGTAGCCTCTCCATTCAAGTGGTCAATGGGCGCCGGGGTGGCGATTTGTGGCAGAGCTGATGTGCGTGCAGCATTCGTCATTTCAGTCGGTGTGGATGCTGTTACGGCACCGGAAGCAGGAAACGAGATAGGTGCGTTTGGTTTTCCTAAAGGCTTGATTGCTGATGACTTGCCTGCCTTTGCTGCAGCAAGTTTAGCCAGATAGTCAGCTCTATTGGCCGGAGCTGGCCTTGTTGGTGGAGCCGGCCTCTTCGAGACCGTTATTGCTCGAGTCTCGCCTGGTATGGACTGCGCCGGGATGATCGATGTGCCATTGGTCTGCGCTGGCGGAGCTGCTAGAGGATCATGATCCGCGCGAGCAGGGACAGCTAGTCTCATAGAGTTGTACAACTTTTCTAGAGCATCCCGATTTGGGACGTGCTCGGCCAGCTGATCGAAGGTGTAGCCTGCCCTGTGCATCTGCAGCACAAAATTACGCGCAGCTGCGCTTCTGTCCGGAGATCGTATAGGCAGGCTACCACTGATACTCCGATGCGCATCAGACGAAGTGGAATAGGAAGTCTTTCGGAGCGGCTCAGGGACCTTGCGCATCTTCGGAGACGGTGGTGAGGCGCGGCGTTCCTGAGCAAAAGCCCTGCCGCTGGTCGTCACTGCAGCGCGACCGTACCGCCCCATTGGACTCGGACTGCGTTTTCTGGGTCCAGTGGACCGCGGCCGCAGGGGCTCATGCACAGCAGTATCCGGCTCTTCACCTTCTTCGAGCTCGCCCTCGTCTTTATCCGTATCCACTTCTTGGGCCTGTGTCGTGACAGAAGCCTGAGGCATGGCCTGCGGCGCAGAACTGACGGTGGGCGCTGGAGGAGGGGGTGGCAGTTGCGCTACGCGTGCGGCTGGCATGGGTGGCGGCTTGATCAGGCCTAGCTGGATCAATTGCGCGACCGCGGCGACCTGCTCTGGCGTCATAGACTGCAGTACGGACAAGTCAATCCCCGGCGGCACCGGCGGAGCATTTTGACTTGCATGTGCAGGTGCGATTGTTCCCTGACTGTACCCATCTTGCTGTTGCTGTTGAAGGGGCCCAGCTCCCAAGGAGAGGGGCATGTTGTTCTGTGCCATGTCGAGTTTCCGACGCTTATTCCGAGCGCCAGCAGGCTTCCTGGTCATCTACCTTGTATCTGTGCAATACTCCTGAGGCACATGGTCATTGAACAAAGGTGGATGGATATGTACTGATCGCGCTTGTTCACGGCCTCTCCTCAAGCGCGCAGGCGCGAAGGTTGTGGAATTACGACTGGTGTGTATGTCGTCGGTCGCTTGCACGTCCAACGCGATCCGGCTTGCTCATTGGGGATCAGCGTGGATGTGATACTGCGTGTAATGAGGAAGTTCCATTGACGCGAACGCCGCCAAGTCATGTTCCCTCAAACATGAAGACATCAAATTTGATAGGAGCGATGGCGATGGCGCCCGGACTAACCTTTATGCGGCTCAGAATTCAAGCGCCACGCTAGGGTTGCTCTGGCGGGGCGTCATGTAAACAGACTGGAATCCGTCGAGCTTGAAGCCGGATGCCATCAACCACAGTAAGGCAGCGAGTCACCGCAACGACCACTGCTTTTCGCGCCTTCCGGTCCTGGCGCTGGCGTTCTCACTGTATACTATCGTGGGTAATTACGAATTCCTTGATTCAATGCCGCAACGACGAATGGACCGATAACACACGAGATTGATGCGCGTCTCGTGATCCGCGTGTTAGATGATCGCGAAGATGAGTTCGCAAGCACATGATCGGCCGCGATGGCGCAACAGTACATTTGGCAGAGGCAAGGAAGATGTGCCGTCACCAGGACCGCCTCCAGGTCACGTACGAGCCAAGTCCAGCCTTAATCTGCAATCACCGCTCCACTCGCCTATCGGCCACGCGCGGAACCAGTCCCCCTCAGACCTGCGGATGGGCAGCATCAGGCGGAGAGGATCGGCGAGAAACTCAACGCCAGCTGGAACGTTCGCGCCGCAGTTCATCAAGCAGGACGGGCTCAACGGCTTGGAGGACAGGGTGCGCGGCATAGAAGGCGAGAACGACTTGTCCGGGAAGCGCTACGTCTGGCTGAAAAGCCCGGAGACCGCATTCGTCCGCGGCTGGGTGATTGAAGAGCTGCCGGGCGACATATTGCGGGTGCAATGCGAGAATGGCAGCCAGCAGGAGGTGCCAGTGGACAGCGTCGACAAGGTCAATCCGGCGAAATTTGACAAGGCAAACGACATGGCTGGACTGACGCACCTCAACGAGGCATCAGTGCTGCATAATCTCAACCAGCGATATCAGGCAGACCTAATCTACACATATTCAGGACTGTTCTTGGTCGCAGTCAACCCGTACATGCAGATCCCGATCTATGGACGCGACTATGTCAGCCTGTACAAGGGCCGAGGGAGAGACGAAACGCGGCCGCACATCTTTGCCATGGCTGATAAGGCGTTCAGTAATCTCGTGGAAGAAGGCGGCAATCAGTCTATCTTGGTCACGGGAGAGTCGGGTGCCGGCAAGACAGAGAACACGAAGAAGGTCATACAGTATTTGGCAGAGGTAGCGCGGCAAGACAGACAACGCGCCACATCCGGAGGCAATCAGCACTCAAACCTGTCGGAACAGATCTTGCGCGCCAACCCAATCTTGGAAGCCTTTGGTAACGCGCAGACAGTGCGGAACAACAACTCTTCCCGTTTCGGCAAGTTCATTCGGATACAATTCACCAGATCCGGACAGATAGCTGGCGCTTTTATTGATTGGTACCTCCTGGAGAAGAGCAGGGTAGTGCACATCAATCACAAGGAGCGAAACTACCATATCTTCTACCAATTGCTGCGTGGTGCGGACCAACGCATGCGGAAGGATTTCGTGCTGGACGACCTCGAGACAGAGGACTTTGAGTATACAAGACATGGCAATGACACGATCGCCGGCGTTTCAGACCATACTGAGTGGAATCTGCTGCTTGAGGCTTTCAACGTCATGAACTTTTCGGACAAGGAGCAGCGAGCAGTGCTTCAGACCATAGCAGCCGTGCTTCACCTTGGTAATATTCAAGTGCAAAAGGAGAGTCTGCGCGCAGATCAAGCCGCACTCACACCAGGTGCATACGTGTCTGTCGGCAAAGCATGCTATTTGCTCGGAATTGATCCGGACGGCTTCAGCAAGGCACTCTTACATCCGCGCGTGCGAGCTGGTCATGAGTTGGTTGAGAAGGTTCAGACGCCTGAGCAAGTGCGATCATCACTGGAAGCGTTGGCAAAGGGTATCTACGAACGCGGTTTCAGTGACCTCGTCAATCGGATCAATCGCCAGTTGGATCGCACCTCCTCTGCATCGTTCGCCGAGGACACTTCATTCATTGGCGTCCTCGATATCGCAGGTTTCGAGATCTTCGAGGAGAACAGCTTCGAGCAACTGTGCATCAATTACACCAACGAGAAGTTGCAGCAGTTCTTCAACCACCATATGTTTGTGCTTGAGCAAGAGGAGTATGCCAGGGAGCAAATCGAGTGGAAGTTCATCGATTTTGGCAAAGACTTGCAACCGACAATCGACCTGATCGAGGTCACAAACCCAGTCGGTATCTTCTCTTGCCTGGACGAGGACTCTGTCATGCCCAAAGCCACCGACAAGAGCTTCACAGATAAACTCCATCATCTTTGGGAGGGCAAAAGTCCAAAGTACAAGCGTAGCTTGTTGACACAAGGTTTCATGCTTACGCATTACGCCTCGCAAGTTGAGTACTCGACGGATGGCTGGCTTGAGAAGAACAAGGACCCACTCAATGACAATGTCACTCGTCTACTGGCTGGTTCAAGCAACAAGCACGTCGCGCACCTGTTCGCGGACTATGCCGATGTCGATGATGCCGAAGGTGGTGGTCGAAGTCGTATCAAGAAGGGTCTCTTCCGCACGGTTGCGCAGCGCCACAAGGAGCAGCTCGCAACGCTCATGAGTCAACTGCACAGCACCAAGCCACACTTCGTCCGTTGTATCTTGCCGAATCAGAACAAACGCGCGAAGCAATTCAGTGGACCGATTGTACTTGATCAACTACGCTGCAATGGTGTGCTGGAAGGCATTCGCATCGCGCGAAATGGCTACCCGAACAGGCTGCTATTCGCCGAGTTCCGCGCTCGATATGAGGTGCTCTGCCGAAACATGCCAAGAGGCTTCCTCGACGGCCAGACTGCCAGCAAGTCAATGCTCGAGCAACTCAATCTTGACGACTCCTGGTACCGGGTGGGTCTTACCAAGGTCTTCTTCCGCGCAGGTGTTCTGGCCGAGCTTGAAGACAGGAGAGACGCGATGATCCGGGAGATCTTCGAGAAGTTCGCCTCGGTTGCTCGTGGCTTTGTGCAGAGGCGCGTCGTCAAGAAGCAACAACATCGCGCGGAGGCAACTCGTATCATTCAGCGCAACTTCCAGGTCTATCTGCAGATGCAGACGAATCCCTGGTGGCGGCTTTTTATAAGGATGCGACCCTTACTTGGTGCTACGAGGCAGTCAAATGAGGTCAAGAAGCGCGAGGATGAGATCAAGAAGTTGCAGGAGAAAATGCTGGTCGAGGAACAAGATCGTCAGAAGGTCGAAGAGGAGCGCAGGCGTGCTGAGGCGGATATACAGAGAGTGCAGCAGACGCTTGAAAGCGAGAGAGCTCTTGCTTTGGACAAAGAGGAGATCTTCAAGCGACTCCAGGACAGAGAAGCCGATCTCACTGAAAAGCTGCGAAGTGCTTCGCAGGACCAAGAGGCGTTAGAAGGTCAGGTCGACAAGCTTTTGGCCGCTCGCAAGGCGGCTGAGGCTGAAACTGAGCAACGGCGTTCTCAACTGGAGCAGGCTGGCCAGATCATCAGCAACCTCGAAGCTGACAAGAATGACCTTGGCAACCGGATCGCCGAACTCGATGCGCACCTTCAAGAGGTCGAGCATAGCAAGTCGATGCGTAGTTATCAGGAAGAGCAGTTGCAACAGGAGACTCGAATGTTGCAGAGTCAGCTAAGCCTCAAGGACCGTAAACTCCAGGATCTTGAGGTCAAGCTGTTGGAGAATGAAGAGAGACTGGAGGCGAAGCTGGCAGGCACCGAGCGCATGCTGCAAGACGAGAAAAGACAAGTCCGCAACTTGGTTGAGGAGAACCGAAGCATTCGTCAGCAGATGACGGACTTGTCGACCACGTCTGCAAGCTTCGAAGATGTGATCCGCCGGAAGGACAGTGAGCTGGCAATCTTGAAGTCAGACTTGAAGAGGTATCAGGATGATAGAAAGCGCTTTGATGATGAGAAACATACCCTTACGACGCAACGAGATCAGGTCCTGAGCGAACAACGTGACGTCCGAGCTCAGATGGAAGGTTACCGCTCACAGCTTGAGCAGGCTCAACGTGAGGCGTCAGATGCCAAGAAAGCCCTGGAGGAGCAGACTTCCGTCAATGCTCGGGTCGAGATGCTTGAGGCACAGCTACACGATATCAAGGGCGAGCTTTTTCAGACGCAGACTGATCTCAGCCGTGAGCGCCAGTCTCGTGACGACGTCAAGAAAATTGCCGATGCCGAAATTGAGGATCTTAAGCGCGAGTTTGAGGGACTCAGAGAGAGCAAAGTCACTATTGAGAAGGAGATGTATGTCCAGTCAGACCTCACACGCAAAGCTACGGCAGCGCGAGAGAATGCCGAGAAAGACCGGAAGGAGTACCAGAACGAGCTGCAAACTCTCCGCAAGAAGTTCATTGAGCTGCAAGAAGCGAAAATTGAGTGCGAAGCTGTTGTCGAGCGGAACGTCTTGCGACAGGCGAATGAGCGCCATACCATCACCAGGCGCGAGCTTGACGCCAAGAGCCAGCAAGTCGAAGAGCTGGAGTCAGAGCGATCGCACCTGTCTGGTGAGGTGCAGAAGCTGAAGAGCCTGATCGCCAATTCCGACAATTTCAAGCTGCATCACGATCAGGAGAAGCAGCGGTTAGAGCGTGAGCTGGTGACCATCAAGGGCCGCTTGAACGCGTCTGAGAATGACAATCGCGCCCTGATGAACAAAGTGCAGCAGAAGAATCTCGATATTGCTCGCTCCAACTCAAAGGTCAGCGACACGCAGCGTGGTCGCATTACACAATTGACTGCCGAGAAGACGAAGTCTGAGGAGGAGACCAAGAAGCTGCAGCGCCAACTCGGAGAGGCACAACTCACCATCGCCTCTCTGGAGAAAAAGGCCGAGCGCTTGACCATGGAGGCAGAAGATCTTCGCTACGAAGTCGACCGCGAACATAAGACTTCTCGCTCGGCGGAGCAACAGAGTTCGACTACATACACGCAGCTGGCGGAAGCGAATCGCAAACTAGAGACCGAGCGACAGATGCGAGCTCGGGCTGAGACTTCCGCACGGAATATACAGGCAATCATCGATGCCAGACAGCAGGAGCTCGATGAGGCACATGACAATCTGAGACTGTTGCAGAAGGTCTTCGATCCGGAGAACGGTCGCTTGCCTGCGAATGTCGACGGCCCTGCTGGAAAGCCCGATCTCACAAAGACCATTGATCTAGCGCAGAAGCTTGAAACCTCAGAGGCTGCGTTGAGAGTCGCTACCGACCGCTTCACGCGAGTGCAGGCCGAGCTTGAAGAGATCCGCATGCATCACCAGGAAGACCTACAAGAAAACGACTACAAGCACCAGAACTCCAAGCGTGCCTTGCTGGAAGAGATGAACTCCAGTCAGGTAAATGCAAGATCAGCCCCAGGCCACTTGAAGAAAGAGTGGAGCCATGACCAGCCTCCCCGGAAACCTTTCTCACCGACTCCATTGAACGGCACACCAACGAATCAACGGCATATCAGCAAGGCAAGCACAGACTCAGCAAGAAGCGACAGGACCGACGACACCGTGACGTTCAACAACCGCATGGATCTCGCGGCCGAATTGGAGCAAGTCCAGAATCAACTGCAGATGTCCGAGATGAAGAACATGCACCTACAAGCACAGCTCGACCGCAGTCCGTCTAAGTCAAGATACGGCAATAGCTATGATGAGTCGCCCTCTCTGAGACGCGTTGCGAAGCTGGAGAGAGAGAATTCCCGACTGCACGACATGCTCGATGATTCCGCTCAAAAGGTTACAGTCCTCGAGAGAAGCATTCGCAGTGGGCAGCTGAGCCTGAGTGAGGTCCAGACGAAGTCGCACCAAGAGCTGTATGATGTTCTCAACAGTCAGGAACAAAGCAGGCGATCGCTCTTGACCTCACACAACGCTGCCATCTCCGAGCTGGTCGAAGCCAAGACCGCATTCGATGAAATCAAGCAAGCAAAGGCGAGTGTCGAAGTCGAGCTCAGGGATGCCAAGTCTGAATTGGCAGATATCCAATGTGAGCGTGAGCAGAACTCTGAAGCCCATGCACAGCTGCTTGACGAGTTCTCTGACTTGCAGATACGTTTGGACACTGAGTCGAGCAAGTTGGTGGATGTCACGCACAGCCTGGGCTTATATAAGGCCCGCGCTGATGAATACTTTGCTAGGCTTGAGACTGCGGAGGTGCATGTCCTCAAGGCAAAGAAGGCAGAAGATTTCGCGAAGGCCCAAGCAAGAGAGACCGAAGAGCAGTGCGCGCAGATCATGGCTGAACGCAAGCAGATGGACGCTCAGCTCGATGATCTGCAGAGGTTGGTGCAGCAATACGAGGAAAAGGTTGCTGATCTCGGCGATGACCTCGACGGCGCGCTGGCGGCCAAGAAGAGGCTGCAGAATGAGCTGGAGGACTACCGGTCTCAGCGCGCTATGGACATCGAGGATAAAGAGTCTTCAATGGAGCAAACGCGAAAGAAGTATCAGTCTGAGCTAGCAACTCTCACCAATGAGCTGGAAGTCGAGCGCGACAATGTCATGCACGCGCGCGACGAGAATAGCAGGCTCCGCGATGAGATTGAAGAGCTAAGAAGTAAGTGGGACGACGAGGTCCTCAACAGCTCATCCTGGGCCAAGGAAAAGAGTAGACTTGAGATCGCTCTCCAGAGCCTGTCTGACTCTCGTGACGAGGCTGTCAATGCTCACAACGACGCCCAAAGCCAAATTGTCGATCTGCTGGGTCAAGTCAGGCATCTACGTTCCAACGTCGAAGACGTGGCAGCCGAGCGTGATGAGCTTGCCACGCAGAAGAAGGGTCTCGAGGCTCGCTTGAGAGAAGCCGCAGGCCGTCTGGACTCACTCGCTAACTCGTCCGCCTCACCCTCGAAGCGCGACGCAGCGTCACTTGACCGCGAAGTCATGTCCCTCAAATCGCAGCTGGCAGAGAAAGAGGACGTTGCCTCTGCTGCTGTTGGCAAGATGCGCCGCGCTGAAGGCCTGGTGCAGGAGATTCAGAGAGATATCGCCAATGCGAGAGAGAACAGCGCGCAGCTGCACAAGGAGAAGGCCGAGTTGGAGAAAAAGGCGAAGGATTTGCAGCTGAGATGCATAGATCTGGAGACCAAAGGATATTCCAGTGGCAGTCAGGACGTTAGATTCTTGCATGGCAGGGTTCAAGAGGTGAGTACGCCGCACAGGGAGTGGCGGCAACGTGCGTTTGACTGACAGCGAACGACAGCTAGAAACACATCTCGAGAACCTAGAACGCACCCGTACGACAGAGGCACGAAGCGTGCGCAACGTCGACCGCACTGTCAAAGACCTCGAGTCCCAACTTGAGCGGCGCGAGAAGTCGGCAACCCTCCTCTCAGAAGACCTCAACAAGGCTCGGGACAAGATCTCTCGCCTTTTTCGAAACATCGACGAGCTCCACGCCTCCGATTCGGAAACTCAGCTCGCCATCAAGCGCGTCGAACGGGAGCTTCGAGAAGAACGAGAGAAGAATCTACGTCTTGAGCAGGAAGCCGAAACCCTCCGTGCCATTTCCCGCGAGTCGGTCCGACGTTCTGGTACGTTGGCGTTGAGCGACGCCGGTGGCGGCAGCAGACGAGGAAGCTCGATCGGCATGAGGAGCGTAAATGGTGATGGTGATGTGAAGCTAGAGGTTCCTGCAAGAAAGAGCAGTTTGAGCAAGGGTTTTTTGTAGATGGTGAGGCGAAGTATGGTGTTATACGGTACGTGATTAAAAGCCAGGCATTTTTGTGATTGGTTCTCGGGGACTTATTGTTCTTGGGTTGCATGGCAAGGTGTCGAAGATCATGAAGGGTGGGTGGCTTTTTGGAGGCGACAATTATGTCTCAAGGTGCCGGTACTGACGAGGTGGAATTGGAGGATATATGCGTATGGTCATTGTACAGATTGATTCAGAATACCCCTCTGCGGTTTTTGTCAGGGTTCTGGGCCTGGGCTTGCTTTCGGAATATGCGTGTGTGGTGTGTGGGTGGAGTATGGCTGTCTCACGCTTCAAGTGCATGGCGTCTGATCGTGACCGAAGAACGCCACTGAGCCCTGCAAGCAATGATGGACGGGACGCACGTTACACAACAGCTGCGCGTAACAGGATCGGTATGTTGTTTTGTTCGCCACTGAAAGCGTGTAGGCAAACATCCAAAGTTGGTCTTTTCCAGGACTCAACGCACCCCCGATCTTCGCACATTCAAAGCACCGCTACACTCGCGAGGAGCACTCTTGACCCCTCAACCTAGTCCATTATCTCCGCGATGGATCGATCAAGCTATGCAGTCCGATTGGCAAAGGCCGAAGAAAGAGTCAATGAGCTCGTCAGTAAAGCAAAGCTAGCCAACGTCGAGTCTGCGACAGCCGAGCAGCGCTTCGAAGATCACACCCGCCGTATGCTGCAGACTAGACTCTACGGCACCTTCATCGGCAAGAGCTGGGGAGCACTCCTCGGCGATGCTGCGTCTCTCAGAGCGGAGTTCGATCGACTGGAGCAGCTGCGCGACGAGGCTCGGCAGGAGGCGGACGACGTTATAGACGAGCTCAAGAAAGCAAAGAGTGAGGAAGACGAGATTAGAGATGCTCTGGAACGCTCTGCGGAAAGCAGTGTCGAGCAGTTTGAGGACGTGCCGAGGAAAGTGACGGCTGCGGCGATCGACTCATTCCACGGCCACGTCAAGATCATGTTGAGCATGGATTATGCGGAGATCACTGCGTTTCCGGAGCCGCCGTTTGCATTGTGCGAGCGGACTGTGTGCCAGCAGTCCGAGGCGGGACGAGCATTGAAGGCGTGCAGCTGTAACATCAAGACGACTTTTGAGGTGGTGCCGGCGACGAAGCTGAAGGCTTCACGGTTGCAGTGGCGTGAGTGACATGTGTAGTTGACGACACAAGCAGAACGTGGCGCTGAATCTCGCTGGTAGATCCTGACAAGTGGGCCAAGTGTCCGGACGCAGTCAGAGACGATTTCCAGAAGAAAGCCGCTGAGGTTTTTGTGGTTGTTGATGGACTCTATCAAGCGGCAGGGGGACCCAACTAGGAGCGATCATTCCTTGAAACTGACCATCGTCGGCTGGACTCTGGTCAGAGGCTCGTGCACTTAGTCATCAACTTCGGTCGCCATCGCCTTATAAGCATGGGTTGGAACAAATGGTCGACCTTTAGAAATCATTCCTGCCAGCACTTGGACAGCCGCCCCAATTCCGTTGCTATCCATGGAGCTCAACCGACAACAAAGGCATTGGCGAGCGGTCTTTGAAATTGAGGACAACAATCCCCGGGCCTTTGTTGAAAGCATTCGGACGTCGAACGGGGTCGAATCGAGCCATCAATCAATGCTTTGTGGCTTCACATCTCGTAGTCCTCTTTCATTGCTCACAACCCTCGAGGTCGCGTCGTCGTTGTCTGGTCCGATGCCTTCACCTCGCCCTATCTACAAGGCATTGTACGCCCCACAGTAGCAGAAGCCTCGCCGTATAAAGTGTTGCATCGGTATCCAATCTCCTCTAGGCCCCTTCCCTTCGTAGCATTCACCACGAGTACAAACGCTGGTCGGACTCGCGCTCCAACACATCTCACACGATCTTGACAAACTCGATCGTTGCCGGCCAACGACGCAGACAAGTAAGTCGAACTCCAACATCTCAAACCCACTAATTTCCACCACCCAATCCAACCACTCAAGCAGATCCAGCCACCGCATCCACTCCACCCGCACAACCTACACCACCCACACCTACTACACCTACGAGGCCCGTCCCGTCGGCACCCAATCAAGCCCTCTCGAGCACTACCGCACCTACTCAGCGCGTCCCCAAGAAGCCAGTCGTAGCAGACGTGAGCACTCTCACCCAAGACACTCTACTCACCGCCCGCGCTGCCCGCCATCCACTGCACCCAGCATGTCCGCCAACTCCCTCCGCGCAACCTACAACACAGCCCACACGCACGCCACGACTCTCGCCCGCGAACTCGACTGCCGCGTCTCCGATCTCCAATACGCTCGCACCCGCGTCTGGGAAAGCGCGCACGACAAGGACTACTCCCAGATGTCGTGCGAGCTGCGCGTCGACGTCATGAAGACGCTGAGCGGGCTCTGGAGACTGGGGAGCGGAGGCTAGCGCTGCTGCAGCGACTGTTGGGGCGGGCGAATGAAGAGTGTAAGCGGGCGTGGGAGGCGCTGTGGGCGTATCGGCTCGCGCATCCGGAGGAGTTCGGGCTGCTGCCAGCTAGTGGTGGTGGTGAGGGGATGCCTGGCTCCGATGGGGACGAGAGCGATGGCGGGTGGAGCGAGGATGAGGACGAGGAGATGGGCGACAGTGAGGACGAGGAGGAGCGTGAGTGCGGCTGGAGAGGTCAATGGGGCACCCACAATAGCAGTGCCCGCGCACGAGGCCCATCTCCCTCTCAACACACCGACTCCCACTCTCAGCTCCATTCCTTCCTCACCCTCGCGTCGCGCGCCCTTTCCGACTACACCACCCTGACCTTCTTCCCCGAACCCCCAGCAACGGCTTCGCATTGCCGCAATGCCGCGTGCCGCACAGGAGACCGCGCACTGCGAGCATGCTCCTGCAACCTCAAATCGCTCTTTAGCCTGCTGAGCACGAACGATCTAAAGACATGGAGACTGCGATTCCATCCTGATAAGTTTGCCCAGGTCCCCGAGAGCAGGAGGCCGGAGATGCAGCGGAAGGCGCAGGAAGTGTTCGTTGCGATCGATGGGTTGTATCAAGCGCGGAGGAGGAATTGATGGCGGGAGAGGGTTGAGCGAGAGTCTTTTCGTTCGAGCAGTAGATGCGGTTGTCTGATAGCGTTTTAGCGTGCCGGCTCGAGGTCTACTACTGCGTGGCCTGGTCTACTACTGCGTGGCCTGACAGGTTCGTGTCAGTCTCGCTCGAGCGAGGCAAATGTGCGCTTCAGCTGCCTCTCTCGTACTATTCTCCCGCCCAATCCCAAACACGCTGTGTGTGCCGAAGATATCGGGGCCATAGTAAGCCAAGCTGATCTACAGAAACACATAGTCCCAATTCTACCAAAGTATCGGAAAACCCAGGGACTTGGAATCGATCCAACCACCCTTTCTGACTCTAGACACTCACAGCAACATAGATCCCCCCAGCCCCTTCGCACCAGCGATCTCGGCAGACAAGTTGGACCGGTCCTCACCATCAGACCCAAGCTGAAGAACAGAATTCGTCCGATCTCTCCAGTTCCAGCGAGTCGCCATGAGGCAGCAGATCTCCAAAGCTCACGACAGTCCCTGCATCGTAATTCCAACCTATCATCTTGGTCATACAAACGTCTGCGCGGGACCAACACACTGTCCCGACAAACCCTCCTCATGACTAGCACCAAGCTATCCTCATCGTCTCCGGTCCTCTAGTCTCGACTCCATTGTCACCAATCTTCGGGACTTGATAAGGAATTCCACATAACCTGATACATGAATCGGAGGGTATATTGCAATGTGTACACAAATGCGGCAGCACGAGCAAAAACGAAAGCACGCTTCCAGGCTCATCCCGCATCATTACCCTTGTCCTGTTATCTCCCCTTTCCCCTCATCATCCCATCCATGCACCCGCAGCAGAAGCGCCTAGCACCAGCAGAAGCAGGAGCAGCATCCACAGGCCCGACTGCACGGCCTCTGTCCCCGCTTCATGCTCTCTGCTCTCTGCTGTCGGCTGCCTCGATTCCACAATCCTAACCACCAACCTCACCCTCCCATTCGCGACCTCTCGCACCATCCTCCCCACACGGCCCGGATACCAGCTCCTCTAAAGCTCATCCTTGACCCGACTCGTCGCCTCACTAGCCACAGACGACACACTGCTCACCACCTCCACGATCGCCTCCGAAGCCGCGCTGACACTCCCCTTCCCACTCTCATATGCTCTAGAGCCAATTTCCGCGATCCGGGACTGCGCGCTGGCAACAGCTTGCTGCACCTGCTCGTTCAAGCTAGCGACATAGCTCTGCTCTTCATCGAAGATCGCAGAGCTGACTGCGTCTGACACTGCGGCCGCGTGTTGCGACGCAGCTGAGCTCAAGGAGGTATAGACCGAAGCGGCGCTGTTCTGTGCGAGCTCGATGGTCTTAGTCGGCGTGCCGTAAACCGCTTCGGATATGGCTTTGGAAGCTTGGAGTCCAACATCCGCAATTGAGGATTGCGCCGCCTCCATATATCCTGTCTGCGAGTTGTAGATCGCTGAACTAGCGGCAGATACGGCATCTGAGTATGCTGATGCTGCTGCCTCTGTTGCAGATTCAATGGTGCCCTTTGAAGTGCCATATACCTGCTGGCTCGCTGCATCGACAGCAGAGCTCAATTGCTCGTTCACGTGAGCAACTAGAGTATCCAGCTGGGCTGGTGGGGTGAAGACGGCAGACACCGCTGATGAAGCTGAAGCATAAGCCTCGCTTGCGTAGCTCGAAGCGCTTAAAGCGAGGTCGGGGGCACCTGTAGAGTACACAGATTGCAATTTTGAGTAGACACTGTCCGTGAAGTCTGGCTCCTTTCCGCTGACCAGCTCCGAAAAGATCGACTGCACAGCAGCGAGTTGCAATTGGGCGGCGTCAGTAGCTTGCGCGTAGCCCTGCCCAGCAGCCTCAGTGGCTTGAGATGCGTACGAACCAGCCTGGCTGTAGGCTTGGGCAGTCCAAGGCACCGGTTGACCGTAAACATTTTCGCTCGCGCGTGAGATGAGAGCTTCCCAATTCTCACTGGCCTGACTTGCAACAGCCTCTGCCCAAGGCGTCTCGCTTCCATAGATCGCCGAGCTAGCCTTTGATACGACGTCTGTGTACATGTTGCCAGCTGCATCGGCGACGGACGTATAAGCACTTCCAGCAGCCTCACTAGCTTGCTCAAAAGTGCCTTTCTGCGAACCATAGAAGAGCTCGCTGGCGGATGAAGAAGCAGCGGAGAGCTGCGAGCTCACAGCCGCGACTGCTGATGCGTAGCCGGCAGACATTTCGTCAAGGACACCACCTGATGGACCCTTGGTTGTTTCGCCCTGGACATTCGGCACGAATGATATCGCGGAACTCTTCCAGCTTTCAAGATTGCTGGACGCGGCAGCGAGAGCAGAGGTATAAGAGCTCTGAGCAGCGGTGAGGTATGCACTGTATCCGCTAGTAGCTGATGCAAGATAAGGTCTGTAGCCGGTCGTGGGTGTGGCGTCAATGGCGCTCGACGCCGCGTTCAGGAATGATGAGTATCTATAAGTCTGTCAGTTGGAGGCCATGACGTGTTCATGATCAAACATACCTTTCATGAGCAAGTCCGATTCCTTGATAGTAAGCAGCCTGTGCTGAGTCCAGATATTGCTGATGTACAGGCGTCGGCTTGGCACCAACAGCAATCTTAGCATTCTCGTACTGCGCGCTGGCAGCAGCCAGACCCTCACTCAGCCTGCTGGAAGCAATGGCGCTGATGCTCGCGTAGGCACCAGTCGGCTGAGCAAATGGATGCGTCGTCGGCAACGCGGCCATCGCAGCCTGGTAGTTCTCGCTCGCGGCTCCCAACGCAGCAGAATAGATCGACTCAGCGCGAGAAAGGGCTTGCTTGTGCACCGGCTCGGGTGTGCCCGAGATTGCGATTGAGGCGCTAGACTTTGCAGCATCGTACTTTGCAGAAGCCTGGCTGACGGCAGAATCGTACCGCGACTTCAAAAGCTCCGACCAGTCGTACCCAGTGGCGGGGGCACGGGTGGCAGCGGAATAGCTTGAGCTAGCAGCGTGCAGGGCGTTCGAGTAAGCCGACTCAACGCTCGCAAACATCTGCTCATGCACTGGCTTTGGTGTTCCAGATACCTGCTCGGAGATCCTGGACTTTGCAGCCTGGTAGTGGACCGCAGCCTGGCTCAGTGCGGCGCTGTAGGGCTCACTGGCCGCCTTGGCTACGTTGCCGGTAGCTTTGCTGACCTGGGAAACGATGGCGTCCGCAGCAGAGCTAGCCGAGTATCCCATCGCAGCCTGCGTCGGCGTGCCGTAGATCGCATAGCTCGCAGCTGTGACAGCGCTCTCGTAGATGTCCTTTGCGGCTGCGCTTCCCTTGGACTCGGCGCCTTTGGTACCAAGAAGAACGGAACTGGCAGCCTCGATCGCGCTCTCATACTGCTCAGAAGCCAGGCTGCTTATGCTTTCGACCGCGCCCTGCGACGTGGCAGAAGGCTTCATTGCATCTTGAATGGCCTGCGTCAACTGAGCAGCATTGGTACCCGCAGCATGGTAGATTGACTGCAGTCTCGCGCTGTACGTGTCTTCTTCATCGTCGTCGTCGTCAATAATGTCATCGAGAATAGGCTCGCGAGCTTCCACGATGACTTCAGCATTTGCGCCAGCAAAGACTTTGGATTTGTTGCTCGCGTACGAGCTTGCATTGGAGCTGATTGATGACACGCTTGATGAGGCGGCACTGGCCAGGGAAGACGCAGAGCTGCCGGCAGCATCTTGCTTGGCCTTACCTGCTGCGAGCATACTCGCAGCCTTCGGGCTGAGACTCGTGCTTGCTTTGGCCGCGGCAGAGGAGACCGAAGAGGCAACGCTTTGCGTCACCAGCGTCTCTGTACCGATGGTGGCCGAAGAAGCCTTGCTTGCCGCGTCTGTCAAGCTATCTGTCAAACTTGACTCGGTGCCGATGACGGCCTCCGATGCAGTCCATAAGGCATCCTCGGCGAGCTTACTCGGGTCTGGAATCGGGATCTGCTCGGCCTGTCCAGCAGCTGCAGAGTACGCGCCATCTGCTACACTCTTGGCGGACTGCGAGGATTTCTTTGCAGAAGAAGAAACTTTGCTGGCTGCGCTCTCGATCGAGCCGGGGGACGACCCGACAACAGCTTCAGACGCGTGAGATGCGGCATTTGCAACACTGTCCGCCAAGCTCGATGGCGTGCCGAGAATGGATTCGCTGGCCTTCGACGCAGCATCCGTAAGGCTGTCAGTCAAACTCGATGGCGTACCCACAACCGCGTCACTAGCCTGAGCAGCGACGCTCGCTGCAGATGATGAAGCCTGGCTGGCGAGACTCTCAACAGATCCGGTAGAGCCATATACGGCCTCGGAAGCACTGCTCGACAGACTTGAGGCCTTCTCAGCCGCCACCCTCGTTGCGAGCCCCACAGTCCCTCCCTCGCCGCCAAACACGGCCTCCGAAGCCGCAGCCGCGGCGTGCTCAACTTTCTTCTGCGCCTTCTTGGCCACAGGCGGAACGGTCTTGGTCTGGAAATCGTCGGTGGCATCTTGAGAGGCGATCTTCCATTTTCCGACCTCCTTGAGGCGAGCGAGCTCTTTCGCAGTGTCCTCGGCGACTGCCATGCCGCGATGCTCAACGTCATCGCCTGCTGCCTTGGCCTTCATGATGTCTTCGTTGTTGCTGACCACCTTGGCTACGTCATTGCGCCAATCTTGGGTCGCCTTCTTCAGGTCGTTGTACTTTGCCCACTCCTTATGCGGAAGACCTTCGTTGGCGTACTTGCGACCAATTTCCGTCAAACGAAGCTCGCGAATGCCATCGATGGTCTCCAGCGTTGATTGCAAAGCCTTGTCGGCGAGCTCGTCAATGTCATGCTGGTATCGCTGCTTCCACTCACGGACAGACTGGGCGGAGCTCTTGACGGCCTGGCCAGCATTCTTAATGGCCAGCGTCAGATCATCCTTGGCGGTCTCCAATGCGGCGTCGTCAGCATCCTCCGCTATGCCAGCAACGATACCCAGGATGTGTGCCCTGACGCTGTTCAGTGCGCCTTCAGCGGTCTGCTCGAGTTGAGTGACAAGTGCATCACCTGTACCCTCCGCCTGGCTGGAAATCTGATGCGCACTGGTTTCCGCGAGGTGCTCCTTCAAATGATCGGCGCCCTCCTCGGCAGCCTTGTGCGACACAGCTTTCCAGCTCTTCAGATCCCGTCGGAAGGCTTCGGCGGGCACAACGGTGGTTTTCGGTGCGGTCGCGAAAGATGTGGCTGAGCTGTGCGCGGATGAGGGACTTTCGATCGGCGCATTGGCAAGGCTAGTTGCGGAGCTAGTAGTCGATGCCGCTGCTGGTGAAGATTCCGTCAGGAACGAGCTAATCTCAGCCAATTTGATATCCGCTTCCAACCTCTTTCCATCCTTGTATCGGGCAAGACGCTCGGTGATCCTCATCAGCTGCGGCTCGACATTCTCGCCATAGAGCACCCTCAACTTTGGCCATATCGACCTGGTCCAGAAGCCCCATGTCGCAGCACCAGCGTACCTGGCTTGCGGCAACGCGGTGTCGACGGCGAATCTCTGGCCCTGGGTGTACAACTTGTGCACGTACGGCGCTGACCTCTTGTATACCGGCTGCAGCTCCAACTCCCAGATATCGCTCGCCGAAGTGGTGAGCGAGTGGTAGTATGGGTGTACGACATGCTGCACCTTTTGCACGTGTGGAGCCAAGAAAGCCTGGTACTGTTTGCCTGCCTCATGCCTCGCAACTTCCAGCTGCGGCTTCACCGTCGTCTCCCACTGCTCCAACCCGACCGCGTGAGCCCGCGACACGACCGGAGCTCCATGCTGCTGAAACACCGCGAGCGCCGGCTTGTAGGCTTTCTCGTGCGCGACGTGGAAATATGGTTGTGCCTTTTGCACGTAGCGGGCAGCGTACTGGTCGTAGTATGGCTGTGCATACGGCAACACGTACTCTTTGCCGGAGAAGTAGAATCGGCACACACTCGGACTCGCTTGCTCCAATTGTTGCGGTGTGGCAGGACATCTGAGCAGCAGGGTGATGAGAGTGTACCATATGGCAATCTTCAAGCTCTTGTCTAGCAACCAACTCGTGTAACTTCGTTTGCTCCTCCTCCTCCTGCTATTTCTGGACGCCCTTCCACCACCCTCGACGGCGCCATGGATGCTCCCACTCGACGGGCCGTCCATCTTGCCAGTTCTGCTGGTGGGCATGACTCAAGACGCGTGCGAAACGATGGTGTGTGGGAAAGCTCACGCGCAAGCTCTACGCTACACGCCGGTGCAGAAAGTCGCAAGGGTGAGCTGACTCAGATTGAGGTCATTGGTCTCAGGGCTGGGATGAGAGAAGAGAAGTAGTGGAGATCTGAGCATGAGAAGAAGAAGAAACTATCGTTGTGTTGATGGAGAGATTTGATCGCGCCATGACGTAGTTTCTCGCGTGGCTGTCACATGCCTTCCCGGTTCATGAGGCGGGTGGGCATGGCAATACACACGATATCCATGCCTGATTCCATGTAGACACACGGCGGTCATGGCAGACCTCAACATCTATCTCACCACCTTTAATGCGGGCCGCAGCCCGATCAACATCGACTACTTCGCCGCCCACTTCTTCGACGCCCTGAACACCGACCTCCCGCCCGACCTCATCGTCCTGTGCGTGCAAGAACTCGCCCCCATCGGGTACAGTTTCCTTGGCGGCCCATGGCTCGCACCGTACTTTGCCGCTTTCGCCGAAGCGGTGCGTAGAGCTGCCCTTCGGCAATTCGGGAAAGAAGCCTCGTACGTCTCGGTCGTCGCCAGGAATGTTGGCTCGACAGGAGTCGTGGTGTTGGCCAGGCCAGAAGTCGAGACGAGCGTACGGTGGATGGAGACGGGCGGCGTCGGCTGCGGACTGTGGGAGATGGGAAACAAGGGCGCCGTGGGGGTGCGGCTGGGCATGAGTAATGGCAGTGAAGAGACGGCGTATACGTTTGTCGCTGCGCATCTGGCGCCGATGGAGGAGCAGTGGCAGAGGAGGAATGAGGATTGGAAGAGCATCTGCCAGGGACTTGTGTTTGATAGGGTGGACAAGGGGACAGGAACAGCGCCTCCACACAAGATCACAGATAGCGACGATGAGCAGGAGCCGTTGCTCGCATCCGATGCCCGCGCAGACAGGAGCACCACCGAGCACACCATGTTCACACCACCCACCTACCTCTTCTTCGCCGGCGACCTCAACTATCGCACCTCCGACACCAAACCCTCTCCCTCTACCCACCCAGAGACCTCCTACCCGCAACCCGTCGACTCCTCTTCCGACCCGAAACACATCACCCAGCATCTCGCCCGCGACCAGCTGTCCCGCGAACTCGCCCAGGGCAACACCCTGCACCTCCTCACCGAATCCCGCGTCACCTTCCCACCCACATACAAATACTCCAGCGCCGCGCAGTCCCGCGCCGCAGCCCTCGCTGTACCCAAAACGGTGACCGAAACCCTCGCAGACGGTCGGACAATCCACAAGACCGTCGGACCCGACAGGCGGGAACACGAGGAGGAAGTGTGGCTGTGGGCGAAGCATAGAGTGCCGTCCTGGTGCGACCGCATCCTCTACTTGCAATCTGTAGCAGATTCTATCAAGGTCCGTGCGTACGCGGCGTTGCCAATCCAACCGACGAGCGATCACAGACCCGTGGTGCTGTCGTGCGCGGTGCCGAAGAAGCCTGCGACGCAAACTGTCAAGCCGCCGTTTGCAATTCAGAGGGACTGGAGGCAGCGGAGAGCTGCGGCGAGGCGGCTGGAGATTTTGGTAGGTGTGGGAGCTTATCTGACATTAACGTGGGAAGGGCGGATATTGTTGGCAGGGACAGCGGTCGGGGTCGTGGGTGGCTATTTCATGTTAGTTGCGTTGGTTGGCTGGCAGCTTTGACACTGCACCAGAAAATGGAATCTGCACAAGCGCGTGGGAGTGGGAGGGAAATGGAAGACAGTCCCACGGCACGCTTCATGACAATCCGCCACGGCTCAATATGGACTCCGCAATCAACAGCCCCCACCGCTCGCCTACTCACCCAGCCTACACCCGCGATCCTCATTCTTCTCTTGCAACATGCCCGTCACTACCCGCATCATTGTGTGAGAGACTGGTAACCACAAGCCTTCTCGACATTCTTGATCTTTGTACAAACCGCCCCCCTCCAATTTCCCTGCCCACCGTGCGCCACTTGATCGGCACGCAAGACGATCACACGTCGCGTGAACTGCGCGCTGTCACACGCACCGCTCCAGGCTCCCCGCCCTGCAAGCCCACTCTACATCCTCTCCACCGGCGTCAACCCCAACAACCTCATCCCATTCGCCAACACCTGCCTCGCGGAGTCATACAACGCCATCAACGCCGCCTTCTTCTCCGGCGTCTCCGCATACATCACCGACATCGTCTTGGCGTTCCTGTTCCCCGTGTCCTTCGCATCGTAGCACGAAGACAGCATGTGCGTCATCTTGAACAGATACGTCAACACCGTCACAGGCTCCCTCGTCTTGTACGTGTTGAGGAAAACATCCGGCCACTGCGACAAGATGCGCACGAGGTCTGCGCCTTCCTTCGACGCATGGGCTGCAATGCGGAAGTCTGCGTTCTCGATTTGCTCGCGCGGGACGTCGGCTTTGCGCTCCATGGAGCAGACGCGGGCGTGTGAGTATTGCAGATATGGGCCTGTGTCGCCTTCGAAGGAAGTCATGCGTTCCATGTCCCAGTTGTAATTGTTGACCATTTTGCCGCTGTAGTCCTGGACCATGATGGCCGAGATGGCCAGCAGGTCGGCAGTCGCTTCGGGGTCCTGGACCTGCTCGTATTTGTCTTGGTTGCTTTTCATCACACCGTGCATGTGGTCGTGTACTGCGTCGAGAGAGTCTGCGAGAGACACCACAGTTCCTTTGCGCGTGGACATTGTCTGGCCTTTTGGATCCTTGACCATGCCGAACGACAGATGCTCGCATTTGGCCACGACATCTGAGTAAGGCGGTCCCATCAACTCCAGGATTTTGAAGAATTGTGCGAGATGCACGTCTTGCTGTGAGGCCACGACGTAGATCATCTTGTCGAAGTGATGCTTCTCGTAGCGCTCGTAGTTGGCCGCGATATCTCTTGTCAAGTACAGCGACGTGCCGTCTCGCTTCCTGACCAGAGTCTTACCCAGCTTCGGTGCGCCATGTTTCGCCAGGTCGACAATGACAGCACCTTTGCTGTCTTCACTGATGCCCTTCGCTTTAAGGACGTCTGCAGCCTTGTCCATGTCAGCTTCCAACACGGTCGATTCACCAGAGTACTCATCGAACTCAATGTTCAAGCGTGAGTACATCTCGATGTACGCTTTGATGGAAAGATCCCGAAACTTTTGCCAGTATTTCAGCGCATCCTTGTCGCCTTCCACCATACGCTTGAAGAATTGCCGAGCCTGCTCGTCAATACTGGGGATAGCTGCCAATTCCTCCTGCGTTTTCTCAATCTGTGCGATCACTTCTTGAAGCTCCTTTTCCTGTTCATCAGTCCATTTCGTTTCTGGGACAATCTCCGCTTCCTTGCCCTTAGCCGGCTTCTTTGGCTTTGGAGGGTTCTTCAGCTTCTCCAACTCCTCTTTCTTCTCGGTGAGAGCTTTGACAGGTTTCTGCTCAACGGCATTGTCTTGATTGATCTTGACATATACCTCATTGAGATGCTTGATGGGATCTCGCTCTAGCTCTGCTTCGCTGCCATATCTCTCGAACCCTTGAGCAAGGACACCGTACTGCTTGCCCCAATCACCGAGATAATTCATTGATAGTACGTCCCACCCAGCGGCTCTGTAGAGCTTGCTTTGAAAGCCACCAATGATGGTACTCCTCAAATGACCTGCATGGAACTCTTTGGCGATGTTTGGGGACGAGTATTCCACAATCAGCTTCTTCCTTGGCCCATCCGGTTTATTCGGATCCTGTAACCCAAGCTTCGGATTGAAGCCATATTGGCCTTTCTGTTGCAAGACCGACGTCAAAGTCAAACTCGCCAATGGGCCGGGCTTGAAAAAGAAGCGGACGAAAGCCTTGTCTGCCTGTACCTTGTCGAACAACTGAGGCAGATTGAACTTCTCCTCGATCTCCTTTGCCAATTCGTCGGGCTTCTTGGTTTTCAGACGAAGGGCAGGTACAGGGAGCACTAGGTCGCCATGCTTGAGATCCTGCGTCCATGCAACCGCCTTGTCGATAACCACAGGATCAACATCTGTGATTCTGCGTATCTGCTCGATGATGTATGCACGGAATGTGTCGACAGGATTGTGTTCTGGGTAAAGCTGCACGCCTTCGAATTCAGGTAACTGAGGGTTTGATAGTCCAAGTTTGTGGAGTTGTGACGTGATCTGGTCGATACTGGACTTGGCCCCAGCCGTGTGACCATTGGCCATTTCCATGCTTGCGTGCCTGATGGTGTCGTGTGCGCGGCACTGTGCTCTCGAGATGTTTCTGGTTGTCTGTTTTAACAATGCGTGACTCAGCTCAGCCGGCGGCCTTTTTGCCAAAAATCTTTGGCCGCAAAATGACAGGCTTGAGCGGATAGGGAGACCAGCTCGGATGACCGTATTGAAAGACCAGGGCATCAAGCGGACGCCCCTCTACGTGATGTGCGCTGTCAAGATGAAATGCCAGCGCTTTGTATTGTTTGCTAAGTAGCGAAATCATGGCGAAAGCCTGGGTGCCTTGATGCCTGCACGTACCAAGAGCGGAACAACATTTAACCTTGTGCTACTTGTGCGCTCCTTCCTCTCTCGACGAGGGGAGAGTTCCACAAGCACGTCTTCAATACGAGGACCCCGTGACTCGAGCGACATTTGAGTCCAGACTTACCTGACGACAGCGTCCTCTACCAATCATGCGTTTCGAAGGCGGAAGGCGGCAATACATGGACAAGAAGGACATCGCGTCCATCCTCAATTCAACAAGCCTATCTACCACAGGGAAGTCAGCGTTCGCGAGGGTCTGGCTCTTCTCCGGCTCCCAATCGAAATTCAGTACATCAAGAGTGGCTCGATACGAGCAGCTGTGGCAGTGTCGATATTGTTGCTTCGCAGGTCTTTGAGGCCTGCTGTAACCTCAGTCAAGGACGAATGGGTCCTTTTATCGGACATTGTCATCTCTCCAAGTCGCCCCAACGAAAGGCCAAGAGGCTCAGGCATCAATGCCTGCGCCATCGTCCAGGTGCCCAAAGTACCCAGGCTCCACTCTGACATCAAATGTGGTCTGAGGCTGATTCCGCTTTGGTCGCATTCAACGCCATAACAATACCAAAGCAGTGCTTTACAGCCCAATGAATCTCATGGGCAGACGGAGCGTGCTGCGAAGAGCGAGTTCCATGTTTCTCGCAGTATGAATTGGCTTCGCGGTCGTTGAGAAACTGCATTTCAACATTTGAAGCGCACACCGGGTTTTGATGTCAACGGGAGCCAGGTCACTAAACAAGTACCGGCTGAGTGTAAAGGCTAGCGAGACGAATTGGCTTTTGAGTTGTGGCTTCGAAAGACTCCGTCTAGATTTCCTCGCAAGCAGTAGCATCATTACTAGATCTCATCAGTCCAAGATCGAAGCCTGACTGTCGCGGAATTATTCGCGGCTTCCGGGCTTCCACAGGTTTCAGACGCGCACTTTGTCGGCGAGTAAAGCTAGATTGAATATAGAGCAAGACGCTGCCAGACGCTCCTTCCGGCCAATGATCAAGTTTGACATTCACAGACGCTCGACTCGGGCCGAGAGAAGCTTGACTCTGGCCGTAAGTGTGTCTCCAAACACTCGATCTCGACATGGCGATGTGCAGGCCATCTGGACCTATCGCATGCTCGGTTTGCCCACCAATGATCGCGAAGTGAACTCTCAGCTCCTCGTGTCGGTATGCTCGCAGCATCTCGCGCGGGGGCCTCCACGCATGTACTTGTAGTGCATCTGCAGCTGCCGATGGACCCGCTCTCCCGTCTGTGGTGGCACAACGTTGGTGCACCGACGTGGAGGCTTGACAGCCTATCTTTGAACGGGACTCAGAGATGTTTTCTCTCGCCTAGATTGAACGTTATTCGTCATAGGTATCAGGGTCTTTTGGCCCATAATGGCTTGAAGAGGTTCTACAATCTGCCTTGCTCCTGCTGTTCGATCACTTGAGTGACTTCCCAGACTCGTTGGTGATATCCCAGGATGAGTCAGCATTGGCGATCGCTGCTCGAGCTGCCAACACAGGCTCGCGGGGGCCATTCAGGTGGACGACATTGTCACATTGTGCACAAGTAGCGGTGTGGAAGGTGCGAAGACGTGAGGCGGCACTCGATATGAGAACAATTTGGGCACGACGCACACAGGAGGACTGCGAACGGCCATGTCACTCTGTCTCGTCGTCGTTTCTTGTGTCCAGAGCCAGGTGGTGTGGTCCCGAGGGTGCTCTGAACATGCCGCGTACACTGACGAAGCTGGGTGCGTGGGGAGGCTGAGGATGTATTTAGCGAACCTGGACCTGGTAAGTGAAGTCTAATCCAACGACGAGGGCTTGTGGACGAGCGTTCGCATTGCGTGACGGGTACAACCTGGTGAGTAAGCTCTTGACGAACGTGCTCGATCGAGCTACTGTAGAGACGTGAGCGGTGGCTCCACCCGGAGGAGGGTGCAATGGTGAAAAATGCGACCTCCACCCAGGACTTCGCACAGAGTCGGATCTGCCTCTGACTGGAGAAACATCCCATTGCCCATTCCTGATATACGTCCCCTGGATGTCCGTCGCACTGTGTATTGAGCATCCCCGCCATCCATCCGGATCACGTCTCGGCGTGCTTCCGCCGCTAAGGTAAGGTATGCCATGGCTCGGGTTCCCAATACCTGCGCACCTGCAAGCTACTGCATGTGTGCAACACTATCCTCCCATCCCGTTAGATGCCAAACGCCTCTGCCCGTTTCTGCGCAGCGATGTTGGGTTAGCCGCAGTCCATACACTGGGTATCCCTCCCCAGGTTTTGGGCATCTTCGGTGTGGTGCTCACAGAGATGCCGTCCGGGGTCGGCTTATTCTTGATGCCCATCGCACGGCCGCACCTCGTCACACAGTCGCTGACCGAGTCACAAAAGGCTTCCTGTCTTTGCGACTTCTTTGCTTTCTGGCAACGCAGCGTCAGCACCTCGTCGCCTGCAGGTAGCTGCCCGCTTTGCATAACCGGTCAGCACTGTGGGCGCCCCTAGTGGCTGCGCGCAAACAGTCATCGGCGCGTTTGCCTTCTGGCCTCTGATCGACGTTTGTCTCATCGACAATGCCTATGTTCTATCCGAGACATGGCACAATGAAGATACTACACTTGCATCATTCACAGGACTTTTACTGCGCCAGTAGCAGCTACAGCATAGGAAACTGCCAGTAACAGGCAAGCTTGGAACCCATTTTCAGTCCGCTGCCTTCGGCCCGCAAAGCACCAGATTGGAGATCGCCTGGGGATCAGGGTCAAAGGCCCATCATCTCGGCAGGTTCGCGCCGACAGCGACATGCCTGAGAACAGGGCGCCACAGGTTGCGTACTTGGAAGAGTACGACGACGACCAAAACAAGGTCAAGCCAGGAACCGTCAAGGAAGCAACACAGCGGCGCGCAAGCTCAGTGCGTCCACCGCAAAGGCGCGAAGCAGCGAGCGACTCGGGATATTCTTCATATAACAGTGCTGCCAATACCAACGCCCGAGACGCGGCTGATGCAGCGAATACATCAGCTGCCCGACAACACAGCCGGTCCAAGCCTGTCGTGATTCAGCGGTCCAACAACCAACGAGCTCAGCAGTCTTCGATCTCCAGAGCAGAAACACCTTCCCAAGATGCGGAACGCAGGTATACACTACCGAACCAATACGCACCTGAACAGCAAGCGGCCTGGAATGCATATCACGCCGCGCAAGCTCAGCATCAGCTTCCGCCAGCTCAAGCAAATGTCGCCCAGTATGCGCAACAGATTCCAGCACAAGCAATATCTGGCACCAGTGCGCGACACCCATCGATCTTGACGCGAGCACGACCTGCGAGCATCCACGGATACATACCAAACGTCGCCGCTCCACATGGCCCGCCTCCGTCGCCGGCAGCCTACCAGAACTACTTGACCCCTTATCATCAAAACTCACAACCGCATCCGCACGCTCATCCTCAGGTTTACCAACAGTCCGTCTTGTACGACAGTACACCTTCCATGCAAATGATACCAAGCTATCTCCCTCCGTCAACTGTCACTCAGTCTATGCCGAAGCAGCTAGGTCCGAGCGCAAGATCATACAACCAGTATTCCACCCGCCAAGCAAACCCAACGGTTCCTCGTCTCGGCTGGAGTACCGATAAAGTGCAGATTGGTCCATGTCGAAGGCCATCTCTTCGACATGCACAGCGTCCACAGATGCCCGGTAGCCGGGACTCGAGCGGAACGGATAGTGAGACAGACTCTGAGGGCTCAGAAATGGAGCAAGAACGTCAGCGCCGAGCGCGCAAAGCCAAGCGAGACAGAGTTTTGATGCCGCCACCAAATCGAAGACCTTCAGTACATCGAAACTCAGTCACCGTACCAGAGGTTCCTCGTACTTCCCGCGAACGCCTGCATCGGTCACCAAGGTCCGACGTGGGTGCTTACGATCTGTCGTCATCCGATAATCACAGTTCTGACCGCACTGCGCGTGCCGTGGTCAGCCGGCCACGCACCGATTCTTCTCATTCTAGCCGCAGCCGGCGTCCATCCGTCTCTACCGAAGGCTCCCGTGGCACGAAGCAGACGTCTTTGTCCTCTGGCTCAGGCTATCAAAGACTTATCGTGGAAGATCATCGTGGGAGAAGGGCGATATACGTCTCCCGAGATGAGGGAGACCAGCTTCTGCGGCAAATGCGACAGACGAAGCTGAACGAAGAACAGCACACTGCAGAGGAGTACCAACGCGGAGTCTCAGGACGGCAGGTGCCCGAGCTTACCGCAGAAAATATTCGTCAAGCTACTCAGAATGCTCAACGGCCAGCCTCAGGCAGTCATACGTCTGCTCGGAGTCGCAAGAGTGGCGGCTCTTCGAAGACAACGAGGACTGACGGCATTGAAATCAAGGCCGGTGGGACGGTTCTGCACCTGTACGGTGATGCCAAGATCGAGATGCAGGCGGCGGACGATGGTGGCTTGGCACGACTAGTCATCGGTGGGTCCAGTAGGGACTCGGCTTACTACGGGAGCAGCAAAGGCTCGGGTAGCCGGCTTAGTGCTAGGAAGCCGAACATTCCGCAGGATGGTTATGAGAGTGCCCATTGATCGCCGCGATCCTGGTGGCAGTCATGACATCGGTGACTCGTGGATCAGTGAGCGAATGGCTCAATCTACGCGTATCGTACACTCGACTCGGCGAGTACGCTGCAACACCGACCGGCACGGAAACCAACGGGCCCGCAAAATTGCGACCTACACACATTCGAAAGCACATGATCTTTTTCACTTTTATTTCAATCACTTCTCACGAAGCTACCTGCAACAATGATACCCAATTGAGCAACGCGTGGCTACTGGACGGCTGAGACCAAAAGTTGGCGTCAGTAATAGCGGATTACTTGTATACGCCACCCGCGCAATTTAGTTGGTGGCAGCCTCCGACATACAACATAAACACAAAAGCCAGTATTCTGCGCGTGTCATACGATATCAGCGTTCCTGTTCCATTCGAGCGGCAGCACGGACCAGCGCGGCGTTATACGGTCTATTGCGGAATTGGCATTTGAGCGGTTGGATTCATGGGCGCAGAAAAATCGAGCAGGTCTCGTCTGTCGAGTGTTGGTTTCACGAGAGCTTGCTCACGCTTGCATGACACAGGAGATATTTGGAGCGGACATTTGCATTTCCGCTTGGATGTTTCATGGCTCTCTTGAGCACATTGGGAGCTATGGCAGGCTTGTGTGGTAATACGGCATGATGACGGCAGATGCACGACTTGTATGAATAATGACTGGAACGGAGATGGATATGCTGATGACGGAACTTGGCTACGGGGAGACAGACTTTCAGGATCATGATGATGGTCAGGCCGGAGGAGGGCCGTTTAGGCTGCCGAACGGAGAGCGTCTAGCTTGTTGCCTTGGGTCTGCATACTAATTAGGTAGCACATTACATCCCACTACGCAGAGCAAGTCTTGTTTGTCTCTATCGAGTGCTCTTCTCATCGAGCATCCCCTCCCTCACATCTTTCATACTAATGGCCGAACACCGCGGCCCACACGGACGAACAGTGTCTGACACGAGGCTTGCCGCGCCGGTCAGTTGCAAACAGCACGGACCAGTCCTGATTGTGAAGCTGCTACACGCATCTTGCTGCAAGCATCCTGCCGCAAGCATCCTGCTGCGCAGAGCAGGCTCAATATCTCGTCCGCAGCTTTTGGACTTTGCCTATCCTGCCACCGTTGCGGACCAGATGCAGCTGATCGCAACACAGAAGCTTGCAATCCTGGCGTTGAGAGACGTTTGCGTCGATTCCAAACTCAGATTACAGCCCCAGCGGCAGTCTGCGATCCTGCGCTCTGCTCGCTGAGCACACGTCCCTGCCACCCCCGCATCGGGCGCCACGGACCAAATCTTTCACGCCTCGGCCAGCATCCTGCAGATCGACCACCAGAGCTGCTTGCGCTGGCTTGCCGCTCTCCTGCATCCGTATATGCCTTAGCGTCTGCAGAAAGTCGTGCTGTGGACTTCCTGGTTCTGTCCCGTACGTGACCAAGGCGTTGGCCGGGATGCGTTCTAAAATCTGGGCAACGACGTTGTAGTCTTTGTAGTCTGATATGTGTAGTGGCGTGAGCTTCTGACTTGGATACTGCTTCCGGTAGATCATGGCGATGCGCATCGTCCTCAGTGAGATCAAAGCTTCGAAAGGCGCGAAGTCAACGTCTGCGTAGGAGGCATTAAAGTAGTTCGTGCAGTCCAGAACTACACAAAGATGCTCCAATTTCTCTAGCACCCTCCGTGGCAGTCGAGACTCGGAGATGGTCGGCCAGCATGTGTCGTGCGCATTGACAGAGATGCATATCTCGTTCTCGCTCAACAAAAGCCTGTCGACTTCATAGTAGATCTGTCTGCATGTCCGCAGGAGAGCCGGCGTGATGGCAGGCTGTATGACCTTGCGATCTGTCTTGGTCGAGATCAGGCTAAGAACTCCTGTGGGTGCCAGCGCGTACTCGTAGATTCGTAGTCGTAATTCGGAGGGTAGGTCGAAGAGGCGGAATGCGCCGGCAGAGGCCGTAATGTGAGGCTCAGGCGTGAGAACCAGCATTGCAGAAGTCGAAGTGCTCGACCGATGGGTTTGGAGCTCCAAGGTGATCTTTGACGATGTTCTTATATCTCAGGCATCATTCACTTTCCCAGAGGAGCAGAGAGGCGGTGAGTAACCAGGGATCGTAACACAGCGCGGAGTTGCGGAGATGCGTGCGTCAGCATAATTTGGTCACCAACTTCATGATGTAGGATAATACGAGATATCAGGCCACAATAGTAGCGTAGCACGTCGCCGTCGGGATCAGCTGCATGATGAGTGTACCGACCTCGTGGAGACTTGGAGTGGAGGTGCGTGGGGGCGGCGGCCCGGCTGTCGTTGGGGTAAACACGATGCGTCATAGGTTGTTTACAGGTTTGCGCCGGCATTGAACGTACAGTCTACTGCTGGATACGACATCGTATCAACAGGCTTGCGAATTGCCCAAACATGTGGGTTGCACGACGGGTATGTGCGGAAACCGCTCGCTCCAAAAGCCGTCCCCTGGAGCTTGGGCAGCGCGCGCGGCGGGTCAAATGCCGCAAGGGGCCTGACCTAGCAGAACGAGTGCACCACAAAGGCCGATGTATCCCAGGGACTTTCGCATTACGTTAGCCAGCAAGATTTCCCTGCTCGCATTAGTACTTCGCCAACATCGTTGCATAGCAAGACGTGCTCACGGTCGTCATGGCAGCTTCCGCTATGGACGCCCCAGGTCGAGACGAAAAAGCCATGGCATCTGTGCAGGATACAGCTTGGGGTTCTGACACCAGCGACTCGCTCGCAAGAACAGAAGGCGAGGCGACGGAAGAAAGTGCTGAGCCAGAAGTTGACAAGATGGGTAACCCAGCACCGAAGTATCCGTAACGTCCCCTGGAAGTGCTCTGTTCCTGGGTGGCTATCCTTTTTGCTGTGTTTCTGGTCAGCTTGGTATGTGACGATGCCTCAGCGCTGGAATGTCAGGGGCTCTATGCTAATCCAGCGCGCCAAGGACAAAACGGTTGTTTCCACCGCCGTGCCAGCGATTACCAACGATTTCGACAGTCTCGACGACATTGGATGGCGCGTGGAGCCACGAATTTCTACGTCAAGAGGACACCAATCGCTGACCCGTGGTATCTGCTCGTTAGGTACGGCAGCGCCTTCTTCTTCACCAGCGCCTGCTGCCAGCTCCTCATTGGCAAGGTGTACACCTTCTGCACGCCCAAGTACGTTTTCTTGACCAACATCTTCATCTTCGAGGTTGGCTCTGCACTGTGCGGTGCCGCGTCCAACTCTACCGCTTTCATTCTAGGAAGAGCTGTCGCCGGATTTGCTGCAGCTGGCGTGCAGGTGGGCAATGTGATTATCCTTACATCGATCGTGCCGTTGAAAGATCGACCAAAATACATGGGTTTTCTTGGCTTGTGAGTATTTGTGATAGATCGTTTGTGCAGGACTACACTGACGCTAAACCAGAGTCATGGGAGTATCTGCCGTCATTGGCCCGTTGCTTGGAGGCGCATTCACCTCCAATGTTTCCTGGCGATGGTGCTTCTACAGTAGGACACTTCTTTGAAATTAAATGCTCGGCGCACTGACACCAGACGTCGTTAACCTTCCCATCGGCGGTTTCGCGCTGATCGTGATCTTTTTGATCCTCAAGCCATTTCCGCCCGTCAAGCCAGACATGCCGATACTCAAGCGTCTGAGGAATCTCGATCTGCCAGGCGAATTCTTCCTCATCCCGAGCGTCGTTGCACTCCTGCTTGCTCTACAGTGGGGCAACACGGCCTACGCTTGGCGTAGTGGACGTATCATCGCGCTCTTTGTGGCGTTTGGTGCGTGTGCCATTGCGTTCGTGGCCGTTGAGGCGCTTATGCAGAAGACTGCCACCATATCCAGCAGGCTCATCAAGAACCGCAGTATCATTGCTGGTGGGTCACTGCATACTCAACGTGGAGCAGTGCGGAAGGCTGATTGTATCGCCAGGTATGCTGTTCCAGTTCTGCCAGACTTCTGCAATGATGCTCATGCTCTATCATATTCCTACATGGCTCCAAGCCATTCGTGGAGACTCGGCGGTCAGATCTGGCGTCCATACGATCCCCCTGGTGCTCTCTCTGATCATCTCCAGCATCCTCACTGGTCGACTCATCTCCAAGATCGGGTACTATACTCCTTTTGGCATTGCATCGTCAGTGATGATGTCCGTTAGCGGCGGACTCATCAGCACCTGGTCTATCGACACCATGTCCGGCAAGTGGATCGGGTATCAGATCGTTCTTGGCGTTGGCCTCGGTATGGGCATGCAAGTGGCTACTCTAGCAGCGCAGACGGTCCTTGATCGTGTCGACGTCCCGATCGGAATGACACTCATGTTCTTTATGCAGGGACTCGGCTCCGCAGTCTTTGTGTCCGTGGGTGTTAATGTCTTGACCACGCAACTCAAGCATAGGCTGGCTGGCCTTGATCAGCTCAACGTCGTGAGCATGGGTGCCACGGAGTTCCGTAAGACTGTCCCAGCCGCGCTGCTCCCGCAGGTACTAGTCGCCTAGAACAAGTCGCTTAGACAGGTCTTCGTTGTTAGCATTTGTCTATTAAGCATTGCGGTGATTGGAGCTGTCTTCATTGAATTGAAATCAGTCAAGGGAAGGTCAGAGCTCGCCGGTCATCGCAGCGGCCACGAAGGGGCCGGTAAATAGCCTAGGATCAAGAAAGAGGCGGGCAAAACAACGAAGCATGTCCAAAACGCAGGACGTATGTAGCATGCATGGGACAAGATGCCATCGTGAAATAATAGACACGCTGAGCCACATAATGAGGTAGACCTCAGTCGTGTACGACCAGTCGAGAGATCTGCGTCGAGGCAGCTTCTGCGAATTCTTGATCCACCTATATCGTGTACCCACTAGATTCCAAGAGCCCAAGTCGTCTGCTTGGTGGTGATAACAAGTGATATGCATGCCAAGATCATTGCAGCTATTGTTAAGCAAAACATACATGGTTACAGACAGCAGTGTCACAACCGCGAAATGATATTCAGCAAGTATATATTTTTCCATCCCATACTCTCAGCAATACACCCTTCAAGACCATAGATTTCTTAGTTAATTATCTTAGATCATAGCATAACTTCAAGCTATCATAATGTCCACGGACGGTCAGAGCTCCGTGCTTTTGAGGCTCCTATCGACCCGGATTCCAGTACTCGCAAAGTCGCCCAAAATCGCCCAAAATCCGAGCGCGCGCCTGTCATGCCTACTGCCTCCTGCTTCCATTCGTGGCTCCCGGTCAGTGGAATCAGTGCGAGAATCTGGTGTCTAGGATGTCAAGCTGCGGAATGTCCGCATGCCGACGTTACAAAAGGCTACGCACTCGACGCGAGCCTTGCTCAACAGCAGGATCTTCACCTCAGATCTCATCATGGCGCCTGGATTGTACATTGACCCCTTCGTCACCGCGTCCGCTCCCTGCGGCGTGCAAGAGCCTGCGGGCGGAATCAGCAAAGCTGTCAGTGCCCACCTTCACGATGAGACGCAAATCGACCGCCATGCTCAGCTCCGCGTATACAATACTGTCGACCGCTTTTTGCCACCGGGCGACGAAGACGAGAAGTATTGGTGGAAACTCGTCGGGCGCCATGTGGCGATGATGATGCACGAGGCAGGCTACTCCATCGAGCGCCAGACGCAGCTTTTGCAATTCCATCGCTTCCGTATCGTTCCACTGCTCGGGCCCAGGCCAATCTCCACGACGCCCTGGTTCAGAAGCCGCGTCGCGCCGGGCGCTGGTGACGGCACTCCGATCGGCTACAGCTGGAAGTGGAGCACTGGCAGCGGCAAGCCTACCATCCGCCATTACATGGAGCCCCTGGGAAGCTTGACGGGCACGCTAGCGGATCCTTTGAATGAGTGGGCGCCAAAGCAGTCTTTGTTGCAGTTGGCCGCAGACTTTCCTAATACTGATTTGTCTGCCTTCTAGAAGTATGCGGAGCATCTACGGCCATTCTCGCCCGACTCTTCAACGCGGCAGAAGTACATAGCTTCGGCTGTCCTTCTTGGGCTCGAAATGCCAGCTGAGTCAGACCGCGTCGATGGAATGGCCGGACTCATTGTGAAGGTGCCTGATCAAGTACGAGAGCTTCTGCCAACAATCATCCCTGCTGCGATGAAGGACGTCTACGGCGAAGATGTCTGCCTTGACGCTCTTCATGCTGCTCGCGACTTTATTGACAACGATCCGCAGCTTTCGGTCAATGGCACCATGGCGCTGGACTGCATTAAGCCGGAGAAGTCTCGCTTCAAGTTCTACACGATGAATACAGGATCTTCGTTCGACCATATCGCATCTGTCATGAGCCTTGGCGGCCGTAAAGCCGTCCCGCATACTGTTTTGGAGAGGCTCCGCGAGCTATGGTACGGCTTGAAGGGTTTGCCACTCGACTTTCCAACTTCATCGGAGGCTCACGATATGCATGCGGGCGACTTTGCAGACCAACGTGCTCAGCCAGGCAATGCTTCTGGGTTGAGCTTCTACTTCGACCTGCAGCCAAATTCCTCACTCCCCGATGTTAAGATGCAGGTTGACTTAAGCAAACATGCCACGAACGACTGGGCTGCCGCGCAGGTCGTCGTGAATTTCTTGCGCCGCCATGGTCAAGGTCAGTATACAGACGCGTTCTTGAGAGTATTGCAGGGTATGGTCCCGAAGGAGGAGCTGCAAGCGAGTCGCGGAATTCTAGCCTACTTCTCGTTCTCTATCAAAGGACATGAAGTAGAGATCAAATCATACTTTAACCCTCAAGCCTACCGACGACACTCCAAGCACATTTCACTACTGGAGCTCACTCCGCCGCGGAGGTCAAGGCGCAGCTGCTTCGAATGATGCGTGCGGAGAGCAATACCTTGAATTACTCTAGAATATGAATGGTGGAAACGTTTCTAGGTCTCACTTTCTTTCGCACAGCTGCACTTCTCGGATTATCGAATTCCAGATTTCCAGATTCCGTATTGATTCCCATAACTTGTACCCCGTTCGGGTCTAATGTTTTGTCTGCCGACAACCATACAAATGATCGGAGAGACAGCTTGTGGAGGATGGCCTGGCAAGCCACTTCGTCGGCTGTGCTTCGCACGGATGTTGTACGCAGCCATAGGGATCCTCTGATGCAGAGCCCGACCTATCTGCGAGGTCCTCGGATTTTGTCGCACGTGAGGCTCAATACCGGGGTTTGAACTCCTTCTGGAGTTCGCATGGGTCGTTGAACGCCGCTGCTGAGGGACTGAAGACGACGTTACGATGACCATCCTCACACCCCCAGGCAATTTCATAGCGAGAAACAGCTTAGTCCCACAGCACCAGCGGGAGCTTTCAAATATGGCTTTGAGGATTCCATTCGACGAAGGGTTTTGGTATGACTACCTCTCAGGTCAAAGTAATCAGCTTCCGATGCTGGGCGACGTAGATGAAGTGTCTGGGAGAGTGGTGAGGGTCAACGCTGGTAACCCGGGACATATGCAGCTGCAGGGCACGAACACGTACATCGTGGGAACCGGCCCGAAACGCATTTTGATTGACACTGGAGAGGTGAGCCTAACAGGCTGCGTGCAAGCTCAAGGCTGGACCTAAGATTCATGTGCGCTTAGGGAGCACCAGTGTGGATATCACGCATCGTCAAGCTACTGAAGGAGAAGCATGTTGAACTGGAGTATATTTTGATCACGCATTGGCATGGAGATCATACCGGAGGCGTGCCCGACCTTATCGCGTATGACAACACTATGGCAACGAAGGTTTACAAGCATATGCCAGATTATTTTCAACAAGAGATCTCGGACGGACAGACGTTCCGCGTGGAGGGCGCTACAGTCCGCGCGCTGTACACCCCCGGCCATGCGGTTGACCATATGTGCTTCCGTCTGGAAGAAGAGAATGCCCTATTCACAGGCGACAATGTGCTCGGCCATGGGTTCTCGGTTGTGCAAGATCTGACGACGTATTTGAGGAGCCTGCAGCGAATGGAGGCGGAAGGCTGCGCAATCGGCTATCCTGGACATGGTGCTCGGATCGAAGCTCTCCCCGCCAAGATGAAAGAGTACATTCGGCATAAAGAGGTCCGCGTCAATCAAGTATATACTGTCCTGGTCCGGACCAAGTCTGAGGTGGATCGGATTGGTCAGGCAGGTAGAGGAGGCTTGACATTACAAGAGATCATCAAATCGATATACGGCGATGTCTCTGCAGATCTGGCAGAGAAGGCGTTGGCACCACTGTTGACGCAGGTGCTTTGAAAATTGGCTGAGGATCTGCAAGTTGGCTTCGAGCCAGGCGAGCCCTCGAAGAGGAAGTGGTTCGCGCGGCGCGCCAGGCCTCTCAATAGACCTGTTCATACAGTCTAAGCAATGCTTGGAAGATCAGATGTCCCGTCATTTCCACAGAGGAAGTCACTCCTTTTTTTGTTAAAAAAAATGAAATTCTCCACTCCTCGGGAGTCTTCTAAAAACCCTTCTTTCCAGGTAAGCATCGTTCAATCGAGATCATCGCCAGCAAAATGGGTACAGAGACTTTGCTATCGGGACTAGTCGCCATGAAGCACCGCATTCACTACAAGAGGGACTCAATGTAGCCAGAAGCCGTGTGTCTGTTCGACGGGAGCGTCGCCAGCCGACTGCCTTTACGCTGCAATTGCTCGGTCAAGCTGTGCTATGGCGTGACATCCTATGGTCCCTTTAACATTGAAGACTTGCAAGACTTTTGCCAGCCCTCCATTTCAAGTACATGTCCATCCCTGATTGCTTGAACACGAAAAGCTGCCTCAAGCGCCAAGGCTTGTCCGGGTGCACGAGGCGAGGCTGTGGGTCTTCATCAGTGCATATGGACAGGGCGGAATGAGAATTGCTTACCTCGAGTAGGCCGAAGAATGTGGGAATAAATTTATAGATCTCCATTTCTGCGACATGCTTGCCGATGCACCCACGCGCGCCGTGTCCGAATGAGAGATCATGTGCATTCATTCTGTTGAGACGCTCCTCGTAGCGCTGCTTGGGTTCGCCGCGTGCCTGGAGCCAGCGAACGGGGTTGAACTCCTCGCAATCCAGCCCGAAGATTGACTTGTCTCGCCCAATAAGGTCACCATGCATACCGATTATCACGCCTGCAGGTATCACTCGTCCGCCCGGCAAAACACATCCACCTTCTGGTTACTCGCGCTCCATCATCCCCATGAAGGCGAAATGCATTCTGAGGGCTTCCCTAGTCACGGCAACGCAGAAGGGTAATTCGAAGCGAGCCGTTCTGAATGGGACTGGGAAGATGTCACACTTTGCGTCGACCTCCTCAACGATCCGGTTTGCGATCCATGATTGCTTCAAAGCGTAGTAGATGGCCGTGCGAAGGATGACGGAAGTCGTATCGCTGCCAGCCACCAAATTGGCTTGTACATAGCCCACAAGCTGTCCATCAGAAATACTGGGGTCCTTGCGCTGCACATGCATCTTGCAAGTTAGCTTGTCACGCTGCAGATATGTTTGGCACCATGATGAGTTGAGTTGTGTCTTTGCGAGACGCACCTGTGCTTCGAGAAAAGAAGACACGAAGTCCTGTGGCCTTGCCTCTTCCGTTGGTGCAGCCGATCTCTCTTCGTCCATGCGCTCTTGCAACATGCGCCGGCAACGAAGAGCGAATACAGCAGACTGTTTCGGCTTGAAGAATCTGGTCAGAGGATTCAGCCTGCAGATTCGGTCGATAATTGGCATGGCGAGAGCCTACGTAATTTAGTGGTCAGACCCTATGGTCATGCGCAAAGGTTGATACGGCGGAGCTGGACTCACAATGCCTCGATAGTCAAGGTCTTTTTGCAACTGCGTCAACACCCCATCAACGTCGCCTCCTGCTTTCATGAAGCCCAAGTTGCGGCTCATTGTCATCTCCAGGACGACGTCGAATGCGACTGTTCAATGTCAGCCATGGACCCGCATGCAAGACATCAAAAGGCGTACAATATTGGACCCAGTTATGATAGTCGCACGCACTGCCGGTTTCGATGAACAGCTCATGCCATCTGCCGTACAGAGTCTTCACATTCTGGTTGACAAACGGCTCGAACTACATTGATCACATCCTCGACGGTGAAGCCCCTACCAATATGACCCTTGACATAGCGTATGCAGGTGCGACAGGCCGTCGGATGCGAGCATGTGACTTGTTATCTGCGGATGCGAACATAGTAGGCTGCCTTTTGCCGTGGTACACTGGAGCCATGGCCTTGACCATGTCTGACTGTCCAGGGATCAGTGGACGTGCGCTTGCTCTGTACAACGATGAGGTCTGCAGGGCGAACCTTCTTGAAATTGGAATGAATACCATAGATCAGATCCACCGCGTTGGCATCCGAACAACTGAGAGTCTTTGGTCCAACACGAATAAGCGTGCACTTGTAGTTCCGATGCAAGCCTGGCAGCTCCTCCTTAAACTTCCATCGCCAGACCTTGTATAGACGCCATATGTCCGTGACCTTCGCAAATAAGGGCCCAGGGATGTCCGCCAGACCAGGCTGAAATGCTTCACGGGCGAAGTGAGTGAACAGAAGCGCTGCAGCGCCTATGACAAGCCAGTACATTGGAGGTATAGCGTCATAGATCAGGAGTACCAGACAGGACGTGGGCACTGGACAAGGCCTTGTGCAAGCATGGGCTAAACAAGCAAGCTGCTGCTGCTGCTTCGATCTCGATGCGCTCGTCTTTGAAGACCTCGCTGGTTCATCAGATCCTGACTGAGGACGTGCACGGTAGTAGTGCTTCCTTGACAGCTATGTCAGATCTGCAGCATCCGGACTTTCTTGCTGCTGTGAATGGCCACCGAATGAACGTTTATGGTGTTGCAACCTCGGTATGTTCTTGCGTGAGACTTCCGGGCTCGTAAGCTGCTGCTGACTTCGCGGCAGTCCATATGGTCTGATATCGCCCTCACTATCGGCGAACATGCCTACCGTCTGCTACGACCGCAAGCCGAGGAGGTGCATATGAATCTTTGTGACTTCCAGGTGCTTCATGTTCAGGTTGCGAGCACTGCTCAGGGCGTGCCTCAACTTTTGCAGATTCAGGCAGACCTGGATCTCTTGAACAGCTTGATGTCCATCGCATGGTACAACGTTGATCCTAAGTCTGGGGAGCGGTCGCCTGAACACTTCGCTTCTGGCACCGTCCGATTTGAGGATCCTCAGCGTTGGCATGCAGAATGGAGCCGTGTCTCGCACCTCGTAACAGGCCGGATCGAAGCACTCGAACAAATGGCGCAGTCCGGACATGCGAGCAGACTGTCGAAAAATCTTGCCTACACGCTGTTCAAGAATGTTGTTGATTATGCCGAAGAATTTCGCGGCATGGATAAAGTGATCCTGAATGACTACGAAGCGGTGGCTGAAGTGACTCTGTCCAATGATCGACATGGAACTTGGCACACGCCTCCCCATTGGATCGACAGTGTCTGCCATCTTGCTGGCTTCATCATGAACGGAAGCGATGCTTCGAACACGAGAGACTTCTTCTATGTCACCCCTGGCAGCGAAAGCCTGCGCTTCTCCAAGCCGCTGGAGGCTGGCGGACATTACCAAAGTTACGTCCGCATGTTCCCGTTGGCGGTCGAGGCAGGACACATGCATGCTGGTGACGTATATATCTTGCAGGACGGGGTCATCGTAGCGATGCTATCACAAATCCGCTTCCGACGTGTGCCTCGGTCGTTGATGGATCGATTCTTTGCACCGGTAGACACGAAGTCTGCTCACGATTCTGCACCGGAATCGTGCACTCTCAATGCATCCAGTGCAAGATTGTGCCAGGCTCCCGCAGCAAAGACCGGAAGTCTTCCTTCGTCAGCTTCTTCCATTAAGGCTGCCTCGACTTTGTCCTTATCGATGCAAAACAACCACTACATCGCTCCTGGCATCGGTGGCAAGGCGATGCCCATCCTCCGCGGTCCATCAGGTCCAGCAGTGTCTCGTCAGGTCCTGAGGCGTTGGACTCTGTCAGCGATACACTGAAAGAGCCAACGGTCAACGTCGTGAAAACAGACGCCGCTACCGGCTCAGATCTACCTGACACAGGTAGCCGGTGTTTGCAACTAATCGCCCGCGAAACCAGTCTTGCGATGAGTGACTTGACTCCCGAGGCTCGCTTGGGGTCGACTCGCTGATGTCATTGGTACTGGCAGAAAAGCTCAAGGCCGAGTTGGGCTTCGAGGTGAAGAGCTCGCTCTTCTTAGAGTGCCCAACTATCGGGGACATGAGGGCTTGGCTTGAACAGTACCCATGAGCGCTGACAACGGTGTAAGATGGCATTAACCTACATGTACTATTACTCAGAGCAGGCAATTTATTTTCCTTGAGCATCGTTCAGCCGTAATCATCCTCACACACTAGCTTCGCTTTTTTGCGCACAGACTGACTTATGTCTACAAATCGTGAACGACGTGCCAGTGAACTTGGCTGATGATTAATTGCACATCCGCAAAATCAATGCCGTCAGTGATGAGGTCCACTCCGTCAAGGTTCAGAATGCGCCGGATCACCCGAGCGTGGTACGTCCTAGTAACGCTCTGCACCAGTGATTACTTCAATCGGCCCTGGGGACAGTCACGAAGATCCTCCAACTTTTGGGGCTTTCGGGGAAGGTTCTTCCAGTCGTGAGGACCATTTCTCAACACGGCCAGAGTTTCCCAAACTGCAAGGTAGGAAGATCGACAGCGGATGAGTACAAGAGAGGTATGCAAAGCTTCGCACCCAGACTGTACGTTCAAGTCGATGGGGCAGCTCGTGGGAAAGTCAGAGCTGCATGGGTTGAGGCGCTCGAAAAGTGGTGGCCACAGGGTGTTGCTGCATTGGGAGTGGCCGGTGGGTTGACAACCGTCAATGAGACCACGAGATGTATCGCGTCTGGGGCTCTGAACTGACAACATGTGTGATTTTGTAATTGGGCGACGTCCTACAACGCCAGATTGCTCATGGACTAAATCTTGTGACCGTTGTTTGGACTTTGCGAGCCAGTAGCGATGAGTTCCAAAACCCGGCATGGCCAAAGACCGCTGGGCTACACTCCGTGCCACTCGTAGCCGACTGCATGGCGGTCATATGACGGGAACTGGCTCGCTCTTCACAACTGCGTTTACTTATAGATGTGGTTGCCGCGTCGAAGAGGGAGTTGAAGTCCCGACGATACGTGACTTACATCGTTCCATCAGTCACGAGTGAGGTTCTGTACCGTATATCTCATGGCTCCTCACGCAGATAGCACTTCGCAAGAGGTGTCAGCGCCGGGGATCAATGAGCTCAAGATCGGCAGTGCCGACGATCACGACTCTCCGCCCTCAAAAATTGCTTGCCAGGCGGAATGCGCTAGCCTGGGGGAGCGGCCAAAACTTCGTCTCTGGGTGATGCGGGGAGGCACCTACATTTGCCGAGTCACAATTCTCCTCCGGAAGAAAAATGTCATTGACGAATTCGACTTCGTCTGGGTCCAGCCGGGCTTGACAGGCATGCGCGACCCTGAAGGCAAACCCAAGGGCCAGTTACCCATTCTCGAGCTCCAACGCCCGTCCGCGGACGGCAGTGTTCCCGGACAGTATCTCTTCCACTCCACTGGAATCATCAATTACATCGAGATGCGTTGGCCAGACATCAACCCCAATCACACGCCACTACAGGCGCTAGAGCACAAAGCGCTCGTGCACGATCGTATGACTTTTGCGGACGAAGCAATATTGCTCGCAAGCTTGTACTCATACAACGCTTCCGCATTCTTTCACCTGCGTGCTCAAGACCCAGCGATGGCTCGCGGGGCCTGGCAGCGCGCGCACCAGATCTACGCAACCCTGGAAGGCATGGCTGACAGCAAGGGTCCCTACCTGGTGCCCGGCTCCGGCGACCGTCCAACCATGGTCGACTGTGCCGTCTTCGCCAACATCCAAATTTTCGCGCCATCTACGATACAGACCTCCTGGTCGGTCACCCGCGTTTGCAGCAGATGTACGAGGCGTTTGAGAAGCGGCCGAGCGCGGTGCACAATGAACTGGGCTCAGCGGGATGGCATGAGCGGACGAGGACCATGAATCCGAAAGGCAGTGATATTCCGTGGGAGAAATTTGAGATCCCGGTTGAGACGGAGGACAAGCCGCACAGTGAGGCCCATTTCCTGAAGGCGCCGTTTTAGACGCCTATCTAGGGCTGCTTCGGATGCGCTTTTGTGGCCTATACAGCATGAAATTGGGCTGGTAGGCAAGGATTTCATCGATTGTTGGAGATGGTAGCGGCAGGACCTTTGCGTCAACGACATATTCCCTCTCATGTACAATAGTATTTGAGTCATCTGGATCTTGAGCCGTTCCCCTGACACTACTGACCCTCCAGCTGGACTGCGCACATTCCAATGGTCTGCCCGTTCATTCAAGCTTCGGTCGATGTGCTAGATCACTACCAGAGACCTCTTCGGTTGCATTCAATAAATATTAATAATGTTGCTGGATTGAGGTGTAGGAACAAGCCACTTTCTGCGTTGTCTGTTTGAGACTAGAGGCCAAGACAAAGTTGCATGTAGGGACGACCCGGTCGTTGTGGTAAACATGGTGCGTCATACATTGTTTACATGCACCAGCCATCGCCAGCCGCTGATTTTCTCTGACAGCCACACATTATCCGCATCTCCGGACTTGTTCTCTGGTAAACCTCTACTCCTCACTGACACTCTACTCTTCATTTTCATATATTCAAGCATTCCGGAGGCTCGCAGCGCAAATCAACAAACGCTAGCCCATCGACCCTACACCTGCATCCATCACGAAAGCCGGGGCCGTAGACCAACCACTACTCGATTGAGCATCCTTACCACAAGCTGAGGCTTCGGCCTACAGCTTGAGATCGTAGTCATGGCGCCCGTGACTTCTCACAATGGCAGTCCCATTGCTGGCCTTACGCTGTCTTCCCTCGAGCTCGATCAACGCAGCTCGGACACCACTCCTCACCTCCAGACCCGCAGCGGCGATATATCACGACTCGAAGCCAACAAGATCTTGACTGCCCGCACCGCGTCCACAGCATACAACCCAGGCCAGGGTACAAAGGCACCAGAGTCCTTCAACAATGCTTTCTTCATTGCCCTCTTCGCCATTATCGGCGCCGCCATGGTCATTACCTCGATCTGGTTCTTCTTCTGGGCCAAGAATGGCGGTTTCCAATTCCAAGAAGGAGACTGGGATGACTACAAGAGTACGGTGTTGAGGAGAAAGGGTCCAGATGGAAGGACATTGAGTAACGCAACCAAGAGCACGAAGCTTGGCGGCGGTAGCAGTATCGCTGGAACACAGCACTACAGGTGGGCCAAGGAGCAGGCCAGGAGCGTGGTGGGACGAGATGAGAAGGGACGGAAGGGTATCAGGGCCAAGCGAGGGTGGGCGAAGACACACAGCGTGCTGTACAGTGACGACTACCAGGAGGAGACTTTCCGCCACAACCAAGGCACCGTCAGCGACATGACGGAGATCACTGAGGCCAACACGGAATACAATGCCCACGGGAGACGGTACAGAGACCGAGACGTGCACGAATACAAACGTGAAAAGCCTGCAAGAGTTGGCGGACTCAACAGAGCAGCCGACGGCTCGCACTTCGGGACCACCATCGGCGGCTCAGAAACCATGTCGGAGTCGTCAGAGCAGCCACTCATCAGCCGCGAGCAACGCGACGCGAACAGAGAGAAGGAGCGCGCGGAGCGCAAAGCCCGCGAAGAAGCAGCCAAGATGGAGCGTCGTTGGAAGAGGGAAGCCGAAGAGGCAGCAGCGGCACTGGCTCGCGAGAACGCCCGTCCGCCACCCCCACCAGCCCACACAAGCACTGTCAAGAAATCCGCGACTCCAGCCTCCAAGCCGGGCGCCCCCAAGCAGCGTACCGCTTCCCGCTCCAACAGTCCCAGGAAGCGTGAGACCCGTGACTTCTCCTATACTTCTGGCCCAGCGTCCGAGATGCTCAGCACCGCTTTCACGCCGTCCGAGTCTTCGGGCAAGCGGACAAGTAGCTACTACGATGCATACCGTCCGCGTCACTCCACAGCCTATGACTCAGACCGCGAGAGGCGGAGCGAGCGAAGCAGTCGGCAGAGCAGCCCTAGGAAGAAGGAGAGGCGTCCAGGCCGGAGTGATGGATACAGGCGTGGCGCGGATAGTGATCTGGACTAGGTGTCTGAATATGGTCTGCGGGCCGTCGACGCGGGTCAGAGGTTCTTGCGTTGAGGCTCGAACAGCGAGTATGGAGAATTGTCTAGGCGGAAGGACCGTCCGACTGGGCTGAAGACAGGATTGCGAAGCATTGAGAGTGGTGGGCTTGCGGCATATTGTGCATAAGGTTGGGCGAGATGCGCGGGCGGCATATTCTGAGGCGTTGAACCAGGTATGGAGTCAGGAAAGTAGACAGACAAGGTGTGACGCTCACTCCCGCCAAGATGGCGCTTGGGACCTATCGAGAATACCTTCATGTAGATAGCACCACCCAACAGAACTGGAACAATATCTTGTCAATTGACGTACGCCCTCGCCTTGTCCTTTTTCGGCCCTGGCCGGTCAACCCACTGTGCTTCCAGTTCGAGGTATCCTGCATTGATTCAGCTGGGCATATTGATCTGCTTGGCACCGCATTGAGAGTGACTGACTCGTGATGTGTTGTTCATCATCGTCGGGCGCTCTTGACCATTCGAGACGGACAATGAGGAGGGTGGTCGATCCTTCCATGCGACCTTGCGGTCGGATGTGCCGATGCAAGACTGAGTTGCTACTGTATAGGGTGCTTGGCATGCATCGATGCGGGGATCCTGCTCAATGTATACCCAACAGCACCTTTCTGCCGTTTATATTGCTTAAACGAGGGATCATGCCCCAACCTAGCAACGACTGTGCTGTTCTTCTCGGTTGCCTCATGATCTCGGCGCGGCTAGTCCCGCCGCTAGACGTTGAAACGGAGTGTATACTGAGGACTCGGGTTGTTGACCTCACCCTCGATCGCGATCAAGACGTGTTGTTAGCTCTCATTGCCAGGCCCGTTGGTCTCTGTATGCTGGAATGCATGATTGTTGCATGCTGCAACACGACCCTGCATCTCTCTCTCGCCTTCCCGGCACTGAGACATTCGTCGGTGCTAAAGTCCGGCCCCGCGAGCTGCTCTGGCCAACTGCGTCTGGCTGCGACTACCAGAGTCTTATGAATATCCGACGGAAGGCTGGGTGATGCTATCAGGGAGTAAGAGATGGTGTATCAAGCTGGAGATGAGGTGGACTGGATGCTTCGTGCTGACGCCACATGCCCCGATCCGATCCTATTGCGAGCGGTGGTCGGCAGCACTCAACACGCTCCCTTAGCCAAGCATGATGGGACTTGTCATCCCTCTGATGCGTTGGCGATAGGCTGAGAGACCTCGGCCGCTGCGTCCGCCTCCGATCTCGAATCAGAGTGGATGTAGTAGTCAGTCTACTGCTGTGGAGCACTTACGAGTTGCGAAACAGGCGCCAATGCCTTCAAGAATCCAGCAAACATGCAGAGCCACAAGATCCTGGAGATGAGCCTTTCCGACAGCATTCTCCTCAAGAATCCCGCGTCATGTCCCTCAGACAGCCTATCATGTTGAGCACGGCAAGCGAGCGTGCCTGGCGTGAAGGCCCATCATATGCTACTGGCGAATGCTGAAGATCCGCTTCAGCCAACACAGCTAGGGCCATTGAGCAGGCCTGATGGAGGGATACTAGTAGGGACGCACCAGTGTGGCAGGTAAATGGCCAGCCAGACCGCCAGATCAGGAGCACTTCGTCATTGAAACGTGCCACTGCTCCTGTGAATATGCTGGAAGGGATTGAAAGAGAGCTTGACAGCGACAAATCTTGGGTATGCACTGCCGCCAATCTCAATATGGCTGCGAGTGCTCGCTTTTCAAGTGCCGGTTGTGGTATCAGTCTACTGGCAAGCCACGAATCCATGGGCCATACTCAGTGTATCATCTACCATGCAGGTATTTTTGGCGCCTCCCGAGCAAGCCTAGCAAGCCCGCAAGTCCGATCGGAGAGCCTTGTGCCTCAGCTATCAGCGATTCCTGCGTCAAGCATCCGGGACCGTTATACGGCGTGAATCGGAGTAGTATTGCCGGCAATGGCGCAGCACTGAGCGAGTACGCGAATGATCAATCCTGAAAGCTAACAGGACGGCGGATTTTGCTTGCGAGGAAGAGTCAGTGTCGAAGAGCAAAAAGCGTCTGAAGCCCCGTAGTAACACTGGAAATTACTCGCGGCCACAGCGCTTGCTGTAGCAAGTTGTTCTGGTGTGCAAAACCATCCTTTACCGAAGATCCTGGATTTGTCGGTTCCCATGCTTCGATCCTCCAATTGAGTACGGACGCAGGCTGGCAGGCTCTCTGCGCACTTGTTGCACCCGTGATCATATTGCCTTCGCACACTGCACATCATGGAGTTGTCAATGCCGTCAACAATCGCTCCATGGTCTGCGTCGAAGCACTGCCCCAATGGCTGTGGATTGCCGCTTCAGCCATCGTCGCCTACTGATTGCGGTCCTTGTATGGAATACATCTCCTCTTGACGTCGCTCCAACGCCCTGTCAGTGGCCAGGGAGCCCACAATGTGCTGCTCGATGCAATAATCATTCATTTTCAAACTCTCCCTCACGACCGATGTTTCGGACTAAGGCTCGCGGCTTCCAGCCGTCAACGTCACAGCGCAGTGTCGCTTGCTGCAAAGAGAATCTCGAGCTATGCATTCCTGAAATCTCCTTTCGAGCGCACTGGTCGCGAAGGGAAGTAAGAGTTTGCCGAACATTTCGGTTCGCAGTCGAACACGAATTCAAATGGCGTTCGCAAGCATAGCTGTACATCGACTGCCGGCTGTGATCGCGACGAGTGTCCTCCTGGGGGCGCGGTGCGGACGAGGGACAGCAGCCCGGGGCGATAAAACATGCCGGGGAGCCGGCGACTGCACCGAAGGACATCCTAGGACCCTTACGGCTCGTCCCTATGCTCACCTACCTGATGGGGTGTCCCTACCTCGACTCCATTATTATGATGCAATCTGGGCTGCTGGTCTGTCATGTCACGTCTTTGCCACGTTGAGGAAGCACCGATTGCTGCTTCTTGGATTGTTCATCGCTCAGATGGCTCTGGAAATTTCTCAGGTCGGGTGTCCTGCCGAATAGTCTCCTGGCCGACGCACCAGACCATCATGAATACGATACATTCAAAGCGGTTCCGAGCGCTCAAGAAGTGATGTGTTCGGGTGGAGCGGTGTCAACGAGGTCAGTGAACAGTCGATTGTGATTACGTGGACTTTGACCAGAGCTGTCTGCGACTTGGAGAATGGAGAATATCAGATGCCAATCTCCCCAAAGAGACTATGCCGAATCACTCGGCTCCAAAAGACCCGGTGGTCGGCTGTCAAGAAGGGTCTGGAACGGCATGGTCGCAGGCGCCTTCCTCCACATGTCAGACCAGCATACTGCTGGCAGCACAAGATAGATAACGCCGGGAGCGTGACAGACACTGGACTTCCTGCCGATCTGTGGCTGTGGCGCGTTTGCGACGCCAACGAAGACCAAATGTTTGGCGATTCAAGATCGGCAAGCACGGGAGGACTGACAAGGAATGTGGCTTGTTTGTCGCTTCTCGCTGTGACCGCAAACATGTCTTGCAACTGGCAGTCGCTACCCAGTCTGTCGGCACGTCTATTACGCTTAACCCGATCCGAGACACGCGATTTCCTGATTCGGCCGTCGGACTTGCCACTCGTGGATAACGCGCTCTAGTCGTAACACGTTCCTGGCTACGCGAGTGTGTATCCGGCCGGATCCAAGTCCACAAATTCCCATATCCTTCTGTCGGAGGAAGCTCCGTGTCCGCAATCCTCTGGATTGATATACACGAAGGTCAAGCCGCCGCGACAGCAGAATTGGGAGGCATTTGGGCATGTGGTACACACTGCTATCGTAAGCCCCGTCTCGACACGGTTATTCCTGGAGCGAGAAGTGACGGAAAGTGTCCCAATGCAGCGCGCTGCACCTTGCTCAACCTCTCCTCTTCTTGCGCCAAGACGTCAAACTTGCAGGACGCACTTGCTGACGGTCGTCGACTATGGCACATTCAGCAATGGGTCAGCCAGCGCGAGATGCTCGCAACCATTTCTCGTCAGCACAGATACGACAATACTACGAACGCATCGATCTCCCCACCAAATATCGCTACGAGCCTGGCGAGTTCAGCAAAGAAGTGATCAAGCAACGGGATGGACACGGCTTCCTCAATGCCTTGCAAAGGCACACATTGGCTAGTGTGCCTTTCGAGAATCTGGAGTTGCACTATTCGTCTCATCACTCTTGCTCCGTCAACTCCGATAGCCTCTTCGGTAGGATCGTTGGCGATCGCAACGGTAGAGGAGCGTACTGCATCGCGAGCAACATCTTCTTCGGCACAATGCTGCGAAGCCTTGGATACGACGTTGTGAGTCTCGATGTGGTGTGCATACCGCGAAGATTGCCAGCGCTTGCTGACGCGCCATTGTCGGTTCTCAGATGAGCGTCGGAGCGCGCATCAACACCTACAACCAGCATAACGGGCAGGACTCGGCCAGTGCGTGTTATGGAGGATGGTCGCACATGATCAACATCATCACCATCCGTGGCGAGCGACTCGTCGTGGATGTTGGTTTTGGTGTCGGTGGACCGACGATCCCGATACCCCTGAAGGAGGACGAAGAGGTCCTCAACATACCTCCAAATGAGTACGTCAGGGTGCGCAAAGGTGCGATCCTTGAAGCCGAGCATCCCGACGTGAAGATGTGGATTCTGGAACGATGTAGCAAGCAAGGCGGGTCCTGGACGCCGCTGTACTGCTTCGAGGACAGCATCTGTTTCTTGCCGCCTGACTTTGAGATCATGACATATTGGACCAGCACGAGCCGGAAGAGCTTCTATACATATCGCATCATCACCAGCAAGTACATCGTTGACGGTGCGAAGGAAACTATCATCGGAGACGTCGCGCTGTACGACGATCATGTTGTGCGAAGGATTAGAGGTCGGCCTGATCAAGAGATTGAGTTGAAGACCGAAGAGGATCGGGTGGAGGCGTTGGAAAAGTTTATTGGTATACGCTTGACGGATGCGGAGAAGGCGGGCATCACGGGCATGGTGACGGAGCTGCCGCTGGAAGATGGTGAGTTTGGTGAGTAGCATGGTTGGCATAACCTGCTAGGAGACGACCTGCTGGAGGGTCGGCAGGCGGGTCGATGATTCCCGAGCGTTAGAGCGTGATTATAGGTATGGTATGTCAACGACGTGACGAAGGAGGGTGAACATGCTGCATGAGATCTTCTCCCTCCCTCCCTCTCTCTCTCTCTCTCTCTCTCTCACTCTCACTCCCCCTCTCTCTCTTTCTTTAACTCTCTCTCAAAACCTGCTGGATCGTCGCCTCGGGTCTTGTACATATGCTGTGCCGCCAATTGCTACGACGGCCGCGGGTGCTATTCCTTGGCTCTCCAGCTGGCTGTATCACCTCTCGATTGCACTTGCGACGTTCACGAGCCTTTGCAGCACAGGCATTGTGGGTGTGAGGCACGGCAGTTATCCCACTGCCATCCGGCTACCGCTTCGTGTGTTCCTGGTTCCGAGCTACGTCACGCTTCGAGGCGCCCGGGCGGTCAGCAGACGTGATGGGAGATCATTAGGAGTTCGACTGTGGTCGTCAGTTTCCTCGTGGATGTGGAGGTCCGCGCACTGCTTGCTCGACGAGTTGGCTGAGGGGATTTGTGCAGTATCAGCGGGCGGTGTCGGCTGGTTGGGGCATTGGGGAGGTTTCGAAGTGGGATTGTTATACGTCTTGGAGGTGCATACAGATGGGACGCGGACTCGTGATTACTGCTCTTGTGACACCGCGGTGGCAATGGGGAATCTGAGTCTTTTGCCTCATATTCCTCCCATGTGGTCGCTGCCCACCGCTCGCTGTCCGCTCTTTGCGAGCAACTCATTCCGCCCGCATCCGGCACGTCACTTGTGCAGGGGCTTCCAGCATTTGGGCAAGGCGCCTCCCTTACAGCCATGATGGACCATTCCCGCCATTGCCGAGACGAAGGATTGGGCGCTTACGCAGATCAGATCGATGACTTGCACGCCTAATCAAGCACACGGCGTCTGGCCCTGGCATCGATCGCTCAGGAGTGTCTTGTCTGGTTCAAGGTCTGGTATGCACGTCAAGAGGGCGCGAGGGAAGGGTGGAGATGGTCTTCAGCCTTTCCAGGCCGAGGAGAAAGAGGCTGAAAGCAAGACAAAAGAGTGGTTGTTGTCGTGGAATACATGTGTGCGTCATTGGGAGTTTCCTTCTTGACCGGGTCGCAGGAAGGTGAGTGGTTGCAATCAGGAGTTGATGGAGTGGAGCAGGGTCGGCACCAAACTGTCTTTGCGTTGAGTCATCGACCGAGACAGAAGGGGTGGAGATTCGATCTAGAGTGAGTCCAGTGTGTGGAAATCTCAGCCTCTGGGTTGTGTGATGATGATTGTGGATGGTTGATGGGACGCTCGGGCCCGCTCGCGTGGGTCGGAGCGGTAGATCGCATGGGTGCCTCAGTCATTCAGCAGTGAGCTGTACCTCCGTCTGTCGTTATCGCGCATCACCACATGTACCTACCTGGGTGTTATCCCGTCGTCGTTGCTGTGCCCAAGCGAAGCGATTGAATGTCCCCGTTTACCGCTCCTGCAGCAACAGCCCCGACGACATTGAAACACAGGGAAAGCGCCATCGAGGCCCCACGTCATCCGAGGGTGCAGCTGGAATTGATTGGGAAGGCGCCATCCGCGAGGAGCAAAAGCGGGAGAGGATGGTGTAGCACTTTCCGTCCGCCGACACAGCGCACGACGGTGCATGTGGGAAAGGACGGATTATTCGAAGCTGAGGCGTCCCTCATGCCGCCCGGGGTCAGGAGCGGCTCCAGCACGCCTGTCCAGCTAGCGACGCGCTGGCAGGACCCCCGCCGCGTGCGCGTGCATACTCGGACGAGTAGTAGCAGGCCCACCCGAGCAGCGCTGCCACAATGTCTTACACCTACCAAGGCAGCGGGCACCATCAGCAACAACAAGCCTACCACGACCCCTACGCATATCCACCGCAGCACCAACAGCAGAACACTCAGAATGGCGCATACCCTGGACAGCCGCAATATGCGCCGCAGCCGGCATACCCAGGCCAGCCGCAGTACGACCAGTCCCGGAGACAGAGCGGCGGCGGTCCTGTGCAGCAACCTGTAGGCGCCGCTTACGATGGCTATCGGGAGACGAGAAGCACTTCTCTCCCCGCATCTGCGTACGGCTCTCCACAGGCACAGTATCAGTCACAGCAGACCTACGATCCCTCGCAGTATGGCTCGCCGCACTACGACGACCACCACCACCACTACCACCAGCAACAGCAACAACAAACGCTACAACAGTATGATCCACGCGCGTATGCACCCACCGCCGCTACCAGTCCATATCCGCAGCAGTACAACCCAGCGGCATATCCCGAGACGTCTTCAGCCACTAGCGCCCAGCCAGCCACTCAGTCGTATGCTTATTCTCCCGGATATTCTCCTGGAACAGCGCATTATGTCCAACAGCCCCACTCGCCGCAGGCCTCTTCGTACGGCCAATCACCGTCCGCGTATCCGCAACAATCTGGTCTGCCGCAGCCTTACACTCAACCTGCTCCGCCGGCGCATGGATACAACAGCTACTCGCACAGGTCGCACAGCGAATATCGTCAGCCATCCAGCAGTATCAGCCCACCACCGGCGAGCGCGTCGTATCCCGAGCAGAACTACGAACGATCGCGTGCAGAGAGCACAACTGCCATTTTTCCACCTCTAACGTCCCAATCCTCGATATCCCCCGCCTTGCCGGGACTCGCAGAAGACGGGTGGATGCCTTCGCCACCTCAGCATCGGGATACCGATCATCGGGGATCGCCCTCGCCATTGTACCCATCTCAGTCACCGCCGAGCTTAACCCCTGGACCAACGCCACCGGCTCACGGAAGTTTTGGGCAAAGAACCGAGTCTTTGCGACATCCGCAATCCCGACCATTGCCCGGACCACCACCTCCTTCAGACGCAGCGCGCGAGTACCTCGAGGGCATTAGCCATCAGGGGAGACTGACGCATGCGGAAGCCGAGGCTCTGTCGCAAGAGGAGCTGTTCAGCCAGGTCGAAAACGCAGTGATGAATGCAGGTTCTCACAGCCCGTCCATCTCTGTCAGCCAGGCACCATACCCCTTCATGGCCCATGATGGGAGCGTGGGACGGAATGGAAGCACCGCGAACGGCCATCTGAGTCCGGCGCCGTTTGTTGACTCTCAATACAGCGACGAGAGTGACATCGAAGCCTCGCAAGGTCTAGCTATGTTGCGCATGGCTGACGAAGAGGATGCGAGAAGAGAGTCTCAAACCAGCCAGACACGTTTCACGGGCTATGGATCGCAACGACTAGATCCGCAATCTGCCGAAGGCGCGAGCGACAGCGACGATTTTGGCGCCGTCGATATGACTTCCTTCGGCGGCGGCTTCGATGCGCCTATGACAGGCTACGGCAATGATCCCTTGCAGCTCACAATTGGTCCCAGAAATAGCGGCGGTGGTGCACAAGACGCGTACTCTGGCACGACGGGGATCTCCAGTCAACAGTCCTCATTACGGAGAAGTCATGCCTCACAATCCAGTCAGCTCAGTCGGACGAGTGGTTACGACTATGGCATGGATGCCGTCCGTCCATATTCGCGCTTCAACCCGGCTGCGCAGGTCGACATGAGTGGGACTGGTGGCTTCTCAGAACCTAGTACGCTGCAACGGAGGCAGAGCTACGATGAAGGCGATGAATATGCCCTTACGGAGGGGAGATTGCCCGAACGGTTTCCAGACGAGCCTCCGGACGTCTTCTTCAATCACTCATCCACAAACTACACATCAACATCAAGCGGTCGGCCATTGCCAGCTGTTCCTGGGGCTACGCTACCTGCACGAGATACTGATGCCAGAGGCGCTGCGCACGTTTATCCCGCCGGGCCGGATGCGTTCGTGTACAACGCGCAAGGACAAATCGTGCCGCGCAGTACGTCCCTGATCAGTCACCAGACGACGCCTCAAGTTCTGCAGCCTCTCAGGAGTAAAACCGATGCTGAGGAGCGACGTCAGCGCGCAGGCAACCGTTCTGTGTCACAAACGCCAGCGATATATGATTCAACATCGTCGTCTTCTGTGGGCTTGCCACTGGATCTGCCATCTCTCGGCGCAAAGCGGTTTGTTCCATCTAAGCTGGGAGCATCCGATTTTGCGAAATGCGACGAGCCCTGGTCATTGAAAGACATTTTACGATGGCTGTTCCTGGTCGTGGGGACGGGTCAAGAGGGCGATCTCAAGGAGACACAAGTCAGAGAAGCGATAGTCGCTTTGTTCACGAGCAAAGTGCCAACGATGAACATTGCAGATGCTGAGGGCTTATCGGCTCATGTCGTACAAAACATGTTCGCCGCCGGTACTCTGGCGCGGACTGAGGAGTGGGTGAGGCTAGTGCCAGGACCGATGAGTGGAGTCATATTTCAACTTACGGGTGCCGGTTGCTATGCGCCGACTCTGCATGATCACTTTGTGCCCGGACGATGTTACTCGCATCACTGTCAGAAAACACTGAAGAAGGTGAGCCTGAGGGCTCCTGGGGAAAGGAAAGCTCCAGTGGGCTGGAAAGACTTCTACGGGCTTCGAACCGCGGACTTTGAAACCAGGAACCGGAAAGAAGTGGAGCGTCAGAACAATTTGCACGAAATTGTTATCGGGGAGGAAAAGTATGTCTTGGAAGACATGCATGTGCTCAGCCACCTGTACAGGGACCAACTGCAGAATGCCGAGCCGTCTATCATCAGTCCCAAGCGAAAGGACAAGTTTATGAGGGATGCATTCGGCAAGGTGGACGCGGTGCTCAAGGCTAATGCGGAGCACCTGTTGCCGCAGCTGAAGTATCGACAGAAGGAGCAAGGTCCTTGGATCATGGGCTTCTCGGACATTTTCAGACAATGGATCAGGAAGGCGAAACAGGCGTACATCGACTACGCCATCGGCTTTCCAGGCGCAAATTTTCTCATTCGACAGGAGATGGAACGCAACATCGACTTCCGGACCTTCATACACAGCGTCGTTCAACACCCTATGAGTGATAGATTGCAGTGGGACAACTATCTCAAGGCCCCCATCACGAGACTTCAAAGATACTCCTTGTTGCTGTCGCAGGTGTACAAGAATATGTTGGCTGACAGCGAAGAGAAGCAGAACTTGAAGCTCGCGATTGACGAGGTGCGACAGGTCACTCTCGAGTGTGACGCGCGAGTCGCAGATATGCAACGAAAGGTCGATCTATCAGACTTGAGCATGAAGCTTGTGCTGCGGCCGGGAATGCAGGGCCTGGTAGAGTTGAATCTGGATCACTTTGGACGTGAGCTCATCCACAGAGGCGATTTGCAGAGAATGGGAGGAAACAAGTTTACTTGGCTCGACGCGCACGCGATATTGTTCGACCACTATCTGGTCTTGGCGAAGACTGTGGCGCGAGGCGATGAGAAGGATACCAGATTGGAGAAGTACGACGTCTCGCGCCTCCCTATACCCATGGACCTCCTGATCGTAGAGTCGACGAATGATCCGGCCGTGCAGAAGAGCACATATGTCAAGGGCCTTACGTCCGTCACCACCGTCTCTGGTCGGCCAACGGATGCTGCCAATCTCAGCCGCACGCTCAGCAGTAATGCTATGAGTACGGGCCCTTCACTGCAGCACGTCAACACTGGCTCCTCAGCCAATACCTTACAGACCGTCACATCCCATGGCGAGGCCGGCAAGGACAGTGATAAGATCATGTGGCCGTTCCGTCTGAAGCATCTGGGCAAAGAGACATATACGCTCTTTGCGCCCTCCGAAACCGCACGTCGCGACTGGATCACTAAAATTGTCGAGGCAAAGACCAAGCACGCCGCCTCGTTGCACAGTCAGCATGCTGAGCCGTTCCGGCTTCGCGTAATGGCCGACAGCGCATTCGTATATGATGCGTTCGGCTTGCAGAGCAGGGCGCCTGTCATCAAGGGCACGCCGGTCTGGTGGGCGATCCAGGAGGTGGAGACACGGTATAAGGATAAGGGAAGGCCGGGTCCCGTCTGTCGAGCCAGGGTCAATTGTGCCACGAGCTTCACTACGGCGTTCACAGCAGGTAGTGGCGTGAGGAGGATGTTGGCAGTCGGGACCGATTTCGGAGTCTATGTCTGCGATGTTGAGAATCCGAGAGGATGGACGAGGGTGAGTCGGTTCCGCTTGAACATTTTGCCACAGCCAAACGATGCTCTGGCATTGCTCGATTGCTGACATTGGGTCCTAGGCCATACAGATGTCCCGAGTGACTCAGATCTCTGTCCTCGAGGAGTTTAACCTTTTCCTCCTCATCGCCGACAAAGCTCTCGTTGCCTACCATTTGGACGTTGTGGTGCCCACGTCTAGTGGCCCGAATGCAGCACAGATTGATTCAGCCCGGAAAGCACCGCAGAAGCTATCCGGGTCAAAGGACGTAGGCTTCTTCGCTGCAGGGCGGATGAAAGATCGACAGCTAGTTTTCTACAAGAAGAGGGAGAACTTGGCATCTGTGTTCAAGGTCTTGGAACCTGTATATCAGAAGTCCACGGAGAAGAAGCGCGGAATCTTCAAGCGCGGCACAACCGAGTTCTTCAGGGAGTATGACGAGTTTTACATACCGGCTGAATGTTCAGGCATGAACCTCTTCCATTCCTCACTCGCAGTGTCTACTGCACGAGGCTTCGAGGTGTTGACTTTGGACAAAAAACAGTCTTGGAGCGTGCCGGACTTGAAGGCAAGTCACGTCCAGAATATCGCGGCGCATATCAAAGACCAGCGAGCACTGGGCATGCTTCGGCTGAGTGAGCAAGAGTTCTTGCTCTGCTACCAAACTTGCGCGGTCTATGTCAATAAGCACGGCGAAATCTCTCGCTCTGTCATCCTGGATTTTGTCGGGAATGCGCAGTCTGCCGCGCTGTATGGCGCCTATCTTATCTTATTCGACAACGACTTCGTGGAGATCCGCAATGCGCAGAATGGCCGACTCAAGCAGGTCATTGCGGGCAGGGAGATCAAATGTCTGGATGACGGGGCGACGGAACTGGCTTCTATGTCGCCGGCTTCTGCAGGCGGGCAGGCGTCGGCTGGTGCTGGTATGAATGGGACGAATGGGAGTTTAGGCGTGGAACCGAGGACTGTGAAGTTCGTGATGCAGCATCCGGAGAGCGAGAAGACGCAGTTGGTGGTTGAGCTGTTGCTCAATGAGAATATGAGGGAGCAGTAGGCGTACGCTCCGCGATTTGGTTCGGTGCGTGGAACTGGCGATCTGGATATGTGATTTCATGCGAGATACCAACTTGTTCTCTTTTCCCCAAGGGGCGGCTTCATTGGCGCGTTGGAAGGATCTGGTAGCGCCGCTAGCGTTTTGCAGTGGGTGGGATTGCGGGAGCGGTGGTGACGATGTATACTGTGCATTCGCCGGCTGTGGACCGCAGAACATTGTCTATGGGAACACTACATATCTGTACGATCTACGAGGCAAGCGTGCTATCATGTGCGATCACGTACCACGACTCGATCGCTTCCTGTTCGGTGCCACTATCGTCGGGTGGAGCCTTTGGCGACAGACGTCAACGCCACTGCAGACATCCATTAAGCTTCCAGGGTTCCCTAATGATCTCATCCCAAACACTACTACGCACGACGATCTACTTCCCGCGCATTGCTCCGTCGCAAACAAAGTCAATGAATGGCTTCTTGTCTAGACACGCTCTCAGCTTTCAGACTCCCAGACGAATACAAGTCTAGCCAGTATCGCGCGCATCAGTGTCACATCGTTCCACCCACTTTGCCGAGGGAGGAGGAGCCATGCCGAACTTCAACCTCCATATCATCAGAGGCGCGCGGACGCCGGAGGAGATTAGGAAGTTGGCGGATGTGGTGCAGCAGGTCTCGCAAGATTGTTTTCATGCGCCGGAGAGGGATCGGTATCAGGTAAGAAAGAATCTTTTGCGTGAGGAGGGGAATGAGGAGGAGGGGGTGCATTTATGTGCGGATATCAGAGTGGATGGATGGATTTCTGACTCTGGCTCTTTCCTTCTGCTAGGTCATAACGCAGCATGAGCCGTATGAGCTTGTGTTCGAGGATACGAATTTGGGGTTTGAGAGGTCGGAGAAGTTGCTGTTTGTTCAGATCTTTCAGCAGGGGAGGTCGGCGGAGGTGAAGCAGAAGTTTTATAAGGCTTTGGCGGAGGAGTTGAAGGCGAAGACGGGGTTGAGGGGGGAGGACCTGGTTGTGGTGAGTCTCTTGACCTTCTGGACCATACTGGACGTTGCTGATCTGCGTGGTTCTGCAGACCTGTTTGCGGAATGAGAAGGAGGATTGGAGTTTTGGAAACGGCGAGGCGCAGTTTCTGACTGGAGCGTTGTAGCGGCTATGATCGTAGGTACTGTGGAGCTGTATTCGTAAGAACAATTGCAATCACTCGAGATGAACACACTCTCAAGCCCCGTTGTGAGCTCTCGGGTCGGGATTCCACTCCTCGGTCTCAATACTCTCCTTCAACGCCATCATGAGCGGCTGAACCTGCATCATGTACTCCTGCTCACCACACCACGGCCTCGCAGGTTTCGCTTCAAGACAAAAGCTCTGCGCAACATCGTCGAAAGTCCATTCCCACCAGACATGCTCCAGATCAGCCGGGATGTTCATGTACCGATTGTAGTGGTCGGTCTTCATGATCAAGCCGACCAGTCGATTGTACCAGGTTTTGAAGCTGCCTTTGACGCGCGCTTGGTTGCGGACGAAGACGAGACGCTTTACATTTTGCAGTCTGCGGAGGAGGTGGACCAATGAGGAGGTGAAGTCGAAGAGGTAGTGCCAGAAGCTTGAGCGGTGAAGGACAATGGTGAGAGTGTCTAGTCTCAGGTGAGGGACACCGAATGGCCAGTTGCCCCAGTCTTGTAGTTTGCGGAAGTGTCGCGCGTCGGCTACGAAGGTGAACGAGCGGATCGCTTGGATCTGCTTCGTCCGCAGGATCGAGAGCCGCTCTGGGATATTGTTTGCGATGAAGAGGCTGTTTGTCACGAAGTGTGTTCTGTTGGTCGCCAGAAGGATACCGTCGTGATAGAGTTGTTTGCAGGTCAAAAGCGGACGGAGACATTGATTGATGGCATAGTTATCGTCGAGAATCATGCCGCCATCGATATTGTGGTCCTTGAAGCCGTCGTTCAGGATGTTGTCGTTGAAGACGTGCTCCAGGATCAGTATTCTGATCTCTGCTGGGAGGGCGAGAAGCTTCAGCTCTTCTTTGGCGCGGGCACTCACCTCTTGATGAGGTATGCAGGCGTCCATCTGGACATATCGATGTTTCCCAACGGAGATGGCGATGCTCGCAGGGTCTGTCTTTCACCGTCCTCACTCAATGCGATATGCACCCCACCTTCCGATCTCGGGGAGCTCACCAACGTGACGGCGGGACATTCCTCGGTTGTGTCTTGACACCCACAGCCCCAGAGACATTGGTCATGGTGTGTAGGAGAATCTGCTCGAATACATGCTCTGAACATGCAATAAGTTCCATTGACAAAGCGAGGCTCCTGTGATGGGTGCAAGGGCGGTGCAACAGCATGTTGACCATACAGACTGGGCCAAGGCACTTCAACGGAGTCTCTAGCCGCAGATATCATGAATTAGAACAAAGGGACTGGTTGACGTGCTGTATATGGAGTAGTGTATGCTATCAGATTGATGTTGGCCGATGATTGCTGAACGACGGTCCAGTGCCTGACGCCGCTTGCTCTTGGAAGTCAGAACCCAAGGGTGAACATTTGCTTGCAACCTGCACTGCTAGTCGCTCGAGTCGTCGCTGTTCCCGTCCCTGGATTCATTATCGTTGATCCTGCAAACCTGTCACCACGGTCATGACGTCGGTGGTGTCCAGGAGGCTTGCTGAAAGTGCACTTCAACGCTCACCGTCCCCCTTGACCTTCGAAGACGAGCTCAGGAACTCTGTTTGAGTACTGATGGACAGAGCGTCGCAATACCGTAGGGAGGTCGGGTGGCGGGGCGCGGAAGGCAGGAGCACAAGAGGAACTGCCAGGCACGCAGCACAGTTGGTTACCACACAACCCAACTTGTCCAAAACATGGACCTTCGGCATTCCAAATCACGGCCCATCCCTGTGGCCCATGGCGACGCCTTCACCTTCAGTCGACACGATGCGATCGAAGAGACATCTTACCGGCTCGCACTGCGTAGGCTGGAATATCTTGGCGAAGGAGGACCTCCAGGCTACAGCGCATGAACGGCGACGCCGGATTCACAAGGCCTCAGAGGACGCGAGGATGCCAAGGAGGCGCTCTGCAGCTTCGCAATCGAGGTGAAGAGAGGCTTAGTGCGTAGAACCACGTGGGCTGTCATGACTAGGCTATCAAAGACGCATTTATCAGAATCAAACTTCGTCGGCCAGACTGTCCTAGGCGGAGAAAGACCTTTCAGAGTACACAACATCGATGGCGACGCCGGACTTCGCGACACCGGCTGTCACAAAGGCGTCTCACAGCTCCGCGCTCGAGGCTAGAGAAAAGTCACTGCACGTGAGTCCACGCTGACTGATATCACGAGACCGTGGGAAGAAGCTCAAGGATTTAGTGATGTTGCAAGAGGCGCTAGGACCTGAAGAGGGAGTAATATAGGTGGACGTGTCAGGTCCTCGCCATGTCCCAGACTCACAATTCCCAGGATTCGGCCCGCCGAAGAGAATGTGCTATGCGACCGCAATCATGTCAGAAATCGTGAATCCCCCGGACCAGCTGGGTGGTGCAGATGGCCTTAGGAGGTACCAGAATACTGGCGCCGCCAACCCTCTGTCCGCTTTTCGCTCAAAAATTCGCAAAGGCTTCAGCTGCGCCATCTTCTCAAGCACATCGGACTCGACCGAGACTACGACCTGGGCTTTCGCAAATGGAGTATCAAAGTGCACACGCACAGACGACTCGTCGACGCCCAGACATTTGCCATGTCACGCTGCGTGGCTACTACTAGAAAGCCAAAAAGCAGCACCGAGAAAGGTTTTAGTCCTCGCTCGCGGCTCGAAGCGGATCGATACACGGTAAGATCCGTGACACCCGCGAGCTTGATAAGCCTCGTGCTGCCATGTGCGTGATGGGCGATCTTCAGGTTGTTTTGCCGATCGCACGTGGGAATCAGGAGTCAGGACACCATGTGCTGGATTGTCAATATTTCAGCTTGGTACTTCCCGCCGAAATCCCCGACTCGCATGTCAGCCACAAGGAGCGATAGTACTTGAGCACGTCCCTTTCCCATCACGTAGGCTCGCCCGTTTGGGCACATTCGCTAAGCGCCGTTCCTGAAGTGGACCTTAACCACTGCGCTTATGGAAGCAAAGCTTGGAGACGCATACGAGATTTGCGCTTTACCACCACGCATGCGCACTACTGGCATACTGAAGCCAGAATCTGACAGTTCTAGTCTCACATGGAGTGGCGTGGAATTCACGTGGCGCCCCCGCCCATCGCGGCGTGATTAGCAAGTTCAGTTGAGTGCAATTCGTTTCAGCTGCTCTTGGTTGATGTCATGGCTAATGGCTTGCAGGCGGAATATCGAATTCCACCCCAACTCGACCTGGTCTCCATCGCGGAAAGCTTATGGAGAACCTAGCTGAATGAATGTCGCTGGATCTCCGCAAGCACGTATCAGTCGGCCATCATGTAAGCATCTGATGTGTTTGCGGTCAATTATAGCTGGATGATTTTGAACTTAGGATCACATCGATGTTGCGGAAGATCCGGGTGACAGACTCTACCCTCGCAATATATACTGTAAAGTCTGGACAGTGGGAAGACGTTTTCGCTATTATTAGCCACCCGAAACGCGTACGCAGTAGCAGGACTTCGGTCTGTCCGTTTCTTGGTGGCTTGCGCGCTGTAGCGATTCTTGGTTCAGGGCAAATCTGCCGGGCTTTTCGAACCTCCAGAGGGCTGCCACAGGTGATCGAGATGTTTGGCTAGTCAATGGCAACGGTGTATAAAAATGCGGGCAGTCGTGCCTGCCTCAGCTCCTTTTTCAGCGTCAGCACCTACACAATTTCAGCAGCTTGAGCACTGAGCGGCACCCATCTCTCATTCCACCATGGTATACCAACGACTGTTCAAAACCAGCACAATGATGCTCTCCATCGCCGCGACAGTCCTGCTCGCAGGAGCAGCCGTTGCCCTTCCTCAAGGCTTCGACTGGGCTGCTATTGAGGATCCATCCCTCGGCACAGTTCCTTCCGCGTCCGTTCCAGTCGTTGATGCTGCTGCTCAGCAGACAACTCTCGTCTACGCGTTGACTGCTGCTGCTGCCTCCATCTCATCGGCTGTGGAAGCATCGCCAACTGACACTTCTCCCGGGGACAAGAAAGTCAAGCGCAACGACAGTGGATGTGGGCAATACGCGCCTGCCAGCAGTGACACTCCTGATAACTTCGCCAGCAACTATGCCTATCAGAACGCAGCTTTGAATGCACAGACTCCTTCAGGCTACCAACTTGCCTACCAGAATGCCACTGGTTCGTCCCAAGGCGTTTACGGATACATGGGCTACAGTGTCCTGTCCACCTACGATGTGCAGACGTGCTCGAACAACTGCGATGCCACTGTTGGCTGCCAGTCATTCAACATCTACTACGAGCGTGACCCGGCAATCGACCCCACTGACTCTTGCACGAACCCAGCATCGACGGTTGTCATCAAGTGCGTCTACTACGGTGGCCCTGTCACCCAGGAATCAGCGACGAACGACGGTCAGTGGCGCGACGAATTCCAAGTCCTAATCTCTGGCTCGAACGGCTACGTGAACCATTCCATCGCCACTCCTACCGGCTACTCTGGCGCCGTCGCACTTGGCAACTCTGCCATCAATGCTTTGACTGACTGCAACGCTGGCTACACTTACATGGGCGTCAAGATCTTCACCGACGGTCCCTTTGACGCTGGTCTTTGCGCCGCTGCCTGCTCAGCAACTTCCGACTACGATCGCGCGCACCCGCCAGCGAGCGGCGCGCCGCAGACTTGCCAGTTCTTCAATACCTATGTGCTCTACAACAACTCCGCCGCCGTCGGACAGTACTGCGCGATGTACAACGAGACGTGGCCAGCCAGCTATGCCACCAACAACGGCCAATACCACGGATCGGACCACTTTACCGTCGGCTACAGCTATGCGTTCAGCAACTCGACTGGCAATGCGGACCAGCCCATCGGCTGCACAAACCCCAGCAGCCCTTCCTAGGTGGGGGGGCTGTGCGGGCGGGTGCCGGGTGCCGTTGCAGCTGACGTTGATGTTGCTTTTTGTCATATAGAATTAGACGCGACGAAAAGCGTTCCCCCAAACTTTCCCGTGCCTTTTGTCTGGTATTCCCGCATCGTTCAGAGAATATGAATGGGCGCGCATTGTGACCTGTCGCATCGATCATAGCCTGTCCACTCTTCACCTCTGCCACGGATGCACTCCTGTGGGCCGCAGTAGTGTCGCCTCGGATGTTCGAACTGATCGGGTGGGGGCTGGGCTGGATGTCACTGTCAGCCCCTTTCTGACCTGCCGATCAGTAGCCATGTACGATGCACGGTGTCGCTACTGTCAATCCCATCTGGGATCATCGCTGCAAATGCAACCGGTTCCTGCATAAGCGCCCACGGGAGGCTGAGAGGCTCTCTTTTTGAGACTTTCGATACTGCTCCATCAACTTTGTCTTGAACATGTTTCTGCCGATGCAGGCTCTTCTCGCTTTGATCATCCCTCACATCCTCAAATATCTGGACAGATATATACTTCGCTCTCTCCAACTGCATTCCCGTCCCTGGTCGGCTCCAATGGAAGACCGGGACTGCGCGACTCGTTTCTTGGTTCGCGTCTCGCGAGCACCCTGGTCGTTACAGAAGACCCGCTCTGGTGGAGTCTACCCACAAGCAGTTTGTGGCCCGGCGATTGCTCATGGGAGGTGGTAGCTTCGTTTGCAGTCTTCTTCATTGCTCCAGTCGTCGCTCAATCTTTTGCCACACCTCTCCTTTCCGCACATCCTTTTCGTGCTACAGTCACTCGTTATTGAGACCATATCGAGGCCTCGAATTTCCTATTCTGCGACCAACTTTGCAAGAGCTCACAGAACCAGCGACAGAATCGAGCGATATGTACAGCTTCGTCTTTGCAGCGGTATCTTTTGCCGCCGTGGCCTGCGCATTGGATGGCATAGTGGTGCCGGAGACCATTGCAGCAGACACGTCATTCAATGCGACATTTCAGAACGGTAATTCGGACCAGTACCGAGTCTACCTTGCGGCGGCTCTCGCAGGCGCGAACGGACCGACTTGCTACCTTATCAACTCTACCGATCTCTCCTCACCAGTCAATCTGTCGATTCCGGCCACGGTGGGTCCTTCAGCCTCCTACTACTCCATTGCTGTAGCAGATGTTACAACGTCACAAGGCGCAACATATTCCAACCGCTTCAACTTCACGGGCGGCACGGGCAATTATACCGAATACGAAAACCATCTCGGCGGCGCATCTTTCTGGAGTGCAGACGCTCTCCCTTGCTCCAGCTACGAATGCGCAAGAGAATGTGCACAAGCGAGTTACCCCGAGGACTTGACAAGCACCACCGCGTACGACACAATGAAAAGCTGCATTCTCAAATGTCCAGGCGTTAGCCGGGACTCAGATGCCAGCGGTCCCGTCAGCAACACTGCCTCGGGCACATCGATGACAGTCCCGGCTGCTGCTGAAGCTGAGATGACATTGACGAACGGAGACGTCATCACGGCCATCAAGACCACCCTCACTACCGGCAAGAGCACGATCACAGAGGCTATTATAGGATCGAAGACATTGACACTTGGCGGTGCGGAGGCGACAATCAGCAGTGAGGTCTTGAGCTTGGGAACCAGCGGAATCATCGAGGGCAGCACGTCGACGGTGGCTTTTACGACAGGCGCCATGGCTTCCTTTGTGACTGGCAGCGCGTCGTCTGCGGCTTCCTCATCGACAAGCTCAGCGGCTGCCCCGGGGAGGTCTGAGACGGCTTTTGCTGGCCTAGCTGGAATCGCTGGCCTTGCTGCGTTCCTTCTGTGAGGAAACTCGTGGACTGCATGTCGCGTATTATCCAGCGAGGGTGCTTGAGGTGTTTCAATGGCATTTGTGGTATACAACCGTAACATATTGTGTAATTACGGGCGACGAGTATATGGACGACGAGAATCGTGATTTATGCCTGTACGTGTATCAGAAAGCGTGGCAGCCTTCAGCTGGACTTCAGATAGCACACTTTTGCCGAGAAGCAGGTCCCAGCAAAGATGAGATGCTGATTGGTATTGATGGGGTGCAAGAGTGATCTCGTCAGATGCTTGGCCATTGTAACCAACTTCTTAAGTTTTATTCGACATGCTGACCGACGTGCCGTCTACTGAAGCGCATTCCCTACATCCGGACCCAGCTCACTGGAGCCATCTATCTAATCAGCGACACTACCAACTTCCTGCCATCAGTCAATCCAGACTTCGATCGCTCCAATCCCTCTTCGATCCGACTCAACCCTCCCTCAATGACCTCCATCGCTGGCAGTCGAAGCCTGTTCGCCGACAGCGAGATGTTCAGCTCCTGAGAATGGACTCGCGAGGCCTCATCCAGCACAAATCGCTTCATCTCGATGTTCGGAACCACTATATTCTCTGGGATGTCTTGCGATGGATTCGTCAAGGAAAGACACTGCAATGTCAAAGGGACGGTCTTTGCGCCAACAAGATCGATGGCCCGCGTGATGCAGCCCTCGCCAATTTGTCGACCTTCTGTCACAATATCTTGATCGGTCTTGCCGTCTTTGGTGACAACGTGGGTTGCGCCGAGCTCCTGCAGTAACGACTTGGTCCGTTGCGAGTCGCCGACAATCGCTGACAGACCAGCTTTGGCTGCTAATTGAGTTGCAAATTGACCAGTGATGGCACCTCTGCCCTATATCAATATTGGCGATTGCTCTTGCGCTGCTCTCGATGCGGTCTGTCGAGATGCGGTGGGACGTCCGTCCACATCCACAACGTCATGGCTGCCGTCAAAGCACCGACACCCAAGCAGGAGGCTCATTCAAAGCTCATGTCGCTCGGCGTCGCAGTGACAGTGTGCTCCGGCAGCACAATATATTCCCGGCAACAGCCTGCGCGGACGTCTTTGTAATATGTGCCTGTGTCTGCTGTGTCAGTCAAGAGCAACTGACAAAACATCGTTGCGAGTCACAGACCAGTCCACACTCTATCTCCGACTTTACAACACTTTACCTCATCGCCAAGTGCAACCACAACACCACAAGACTCGCGACCAGTTTCCCATGGAAACGCCGGCAAGCAGAAGTTGTTTTCAACAGACTTGCAATCCATCGGATTGAGGGCCACAGCATCACCGTCACTTCCCTCGGATGCTGTATTCGGGGTGTTGGGAAATCCTCAACAAGTGCATACTCTCGTTTCGCTGTGACCGTCAGAGCCTGCTGCTTCGATGGGATCGTCGGTGGCTCAGGCTCCAAGTCAGGAGCAAGCAGGGATTCATCGGACTCGATGCTAACAAAGCTCTTGCCTGGAATTCCAATGGCGGTGGATGTCTGTTTCTTGGTGGACCTGAAGAACGATCGTGGCCTCTTTCTCGACGATCGCATCCGGCGGAACACGTTGGCGAGCCATTTGTGCTCCGCTTGTGTCTGCACGACGGTTGACATAATGACGTCCGGACACCTACGATGGAAACCCGGCATGCAGGCTGATCGTGGTATATCGCATGCCTAGCTGAGCTTCATCCACGTCGGTCGCCTGATTGCCGTTCGAGAACCGGGGTCCTTCTGAGCTGGCCTGGTCAACACTTCTTGTACCAGCATACACCTTGCCCGAAGCTCTGGGCGCGGCGACGGGAACACCAGGCGATCGCAATGTTCGTTATGTCTTTGAGATCCTCAGCCGGTCGGGCGGTCTATTAGTGGCGATTAGCTCGGGCAAATGTATCGAGCGTCCAGTCCTCGGGCGTCTTATCATGCTGCTGATAGGCATGCCACCCGCGTGATGCCATTTTCGGCACGTTGCCGATGAGACGCTGCTCTACCTGCCATGTACTCAACTAATGACAATATTTTCGACCAGGGAGGCGCGAATCTGTATGGCGATGGCGCGAAAGAATGTTAGGAATATATTTTTGGATGATAAGTCATCGCTACTGACCATGCTCTCAGACGACACTGGAATACCTGCGGTCTCTCGCGACTTCTCTGAGCCCAAACCATCTGCGCCAATACTGTCGCAATAACGCTCATGAATAGCCAGCTGAAGAGTCAATGACGGAAGAACATAGGAGGCAGTCAGCAGGATCGCTAATGACAGCCAAACTTTGGAAGAACTGGGAGGAGACCGGGAGGGACGCATGACGCAGCTGACCCGCTTCTGAGTCTACCGACTTGTTTGCAGGCATGACAGTCAAGTAGTCCCCACTGACCATAACATGTGCCATGATGCTGCGGGTTGAAGTGCGTCTATGGCCACGGCATTCATGCCATGGATGCATATTTGCCTCCCCACTGCCAACCATAAGCCATGAACATGGTGTCTGCACATTATGAGTATACGACTCAGCCTCTTGGGGATATAGATGTGGCTCTGCTTACAGATGTCTGGTATGAGGCCCTGACTGGCAAGACCTTACAATCGAGATAGTCAGCTTTGCTTGAATATGCGCTGATGCCAGTGAAGGCCCAGCGCCCAATGGTAAAGCCTAGACTTGGCTGTCAGTGTGTCGTACAATCTGCTGGCAGTGGAGACTCACCTGGCATCGACCGTCTTGCCTTTCTCTTTCGCAAGTGCTGCCGACCGTTGGCACAAGACATAAGAATGGTGAGGCAAACCGTACCATGTAGTGTGTCATAAAGTTCCGACAATGGGACGATACGACGCTCAATGAACTCCCCATCGTCAAGGTGTTGCTCCGGTGGTTTGTCGCCTTCCTTCAGCTCGACCTCAATTGTGACCATCTGCTCGGAGTCAGCTTCACGAAGACCGCTGCCGAGGTAATATTGCATACCTGCATATTGGCAGTGGTCAGACCTGGGTCGGAGACGATTGTCGGCGAGCAATCAAGTACCTGCATATTCGCGTTGGTCATGCCCGGCTGATTTGACAGAGACGGCGAGCAATGACGAACCTTGCCCTCGTAGCCAGTCTCCTCTTTCAGTTCGCGCACTGCAGCCTGCTCTGGCGTTTCTCCGGCATCGATGAGACCAGCAGGGAACTCAACGCATGTCGCTTCAACGGGCGGCCGATATTGTAGAATGATCAAAGTCGATGGAGGCCTCGACGGATGACGCAGAATTGGAGCGATGGCCACAGCATCGACACCTGACTCCTTCCTGGTCTTGCGTGCCGCTGCCTCCCATATGCGGTCTTTGCCTGTCTGATCGGTCCATTCGATCTTCCGGAGCTCTGTCCATTGGGCCTCGCCCGCAGTCAACGGCGAGATCCGATTGATTTTTGGTGATTGTGTCTCCGCCATCTTGCTCGCTGAGAAGAAGCGCGAACAAGACCGCTGAAGACGAAATTGACCACGAATGATTCTTGCAAGCATATATCACCCAGGTGATTGTGTGGTGGTTGCAAGGATGGCCATTGAAGCATTGCGGAGTTGGAACTGACGCATGTGATGACGTGATCTCCTGCTTCTGCAGATGGAAGGTAGGCCGATGCACATGGATGAGGGCAAGGATATGAATAGAGCGATGCAACGATTCAAAGATGGCGAGACACCGTGCGAGATCGCAATCGTAATAGTTCGGCGACGAGCAGGCCACACTGCTTGGTCTGAGGCCGTGAAATGCGTCATTCATTCTACAGAATTCAAATAAGCACGATAGCTGTGCTAAAGATCTCTTCTGACCATCACGACAGGACCTTGGTACCTATAGCGCGCCCTCGCGACATAGTATATCGAGAAGAAGATGATGACCGATCCGTAGATTAGCACACACCAATTCATCGATTCCGCAGTCGGATTTGGAGCACTAGGGAAGAATTGGAACAGCTACGATGGAGGTCAGCACAAAGTCCGCCCATCTAGGCATTGGCTCCCTTACCCAAGCCAGGACCAGGAACGCCAAGGCAATTATGTTGATGATGTTGCCAGATTTCCCCAAATTGAAGCGAGAAGGCGGAAATGGCTGCTTGGCTAGACGTTTCCAGAGAATACCTGCGAGACCTCAGCGACGTTCTGGGCAGACATCCTGCAAGCACTTACAGCTTATGCAAATGATGTAGCTGCTGAGCAACCCCGATATCACGAGGGTCAAGAAGACAGCATACGCGGTAGAACTGCCGATGACGACGCAAGTTAGGATTATCGTGATGCATGCTGAAACGAACATTGCGTTCACAGGACTGCCACGCATATCAGCTGAATGCCTTCAAGATGAACTTGGAGGAGAATTACATGTCCCATCCACGTCGGACACGAGACAGCCACCTGGAAAATGGTGGGCCTCCATCACGTGCGAATGACCTGGCCACAGTCGTCAGTGCCACAGGTACCTTCGCAAATTGCAGATCGGCCCGCTTACCAGAGCTGCCGAGAGCTGGTCGTGACGTTATTCACAGCACATGCTGTAAGCAGTAGAAACATGACTAGGGTTAAGACGATCGTCGCCGCCTTGGATCCAGTAGCATTCTGCACCATGTACACGTATGGTTGGCCGGTTGGCGAATTGATGGCATCGTCGTAGTTGCCCAGACAGAACACCAAAGTGACTGATGTCTCGATGTCAGCAAATCCCGCAAATCTGAAGCAGAGAAGCACTCACTGATCATGGCAAAGCCAAGGACATAGTTCATTCCGGCTGTGGCGATCATGGATCGCGGCAACACCCATGATGCTTCTCGCAACTCCTCTGAGAGGTGCACACTAGAGTCTGCCCCTATGATGTCGCCGACAGCAGCATTGATACCAACAAGACAGGCCAGGCCAGTACTGCCCCAGCCGTTGCTCTCAAAGGTGGTCAGGACCGACGTGCTACTTCTTGGCGCCATCACCCAGAGTACTATGACGAAGGCGAAGAAGCCGAATACGTGAAGGAACATGATGATGCCTTCGATCAGAGGCAACTTCCGGAAAGCGATGGTGTTCGCAAAGATGGCCACAAGAAGCACACCCCAAGTCAGCAGCGCGGTATGCCAAGTCTGTGGAACATAGGTCCCATCCGATATTACAATGATAGCTTGGAGTTGTTGAGCGGCAGCCTAGAATCTGCTTGTAAGCGGCCTGTACTGCCGCGGGTGTTGTGGTCACGTACGTATGATGCGGCTGCTAAGGATGTCTGCCATCCAAGCACGCATAGAAAGCCGACGCAATATGATAAGGATCTCTGCATCGATCTTGGTGCGACTACCGCGCCCCATTAGCATGATGACAGCCGAACGAATTGTGGCCGACTCACATTCACTGCACCAGTGATACTGTCCTCCTGCAGTGGGCGCCATGCTCGCCATCTCGGCCATTGAGACCGTGACGAAGAACATGCCAAAGCAAGCCACCAGGAAGATCCACACAGTTCCTGCAGTCCCGCCATTTGGCAGGGACAAAACTCCGTCACTGGGCTGTCGTCAGCTCACCTTTCAGTGAACCCGCGAGTGATCGGACGGCTGGCTGTTAGATACTCACTGCGAACAAGTCAGTCTCGGAGCTAGCGCTTTGGGCGGGCAATCACCATACCACGAGCGCAAATTCCCACGAACAGCCTAAAATGACGGCATAGCCCCAAATGCTGAAAAATTGGAACTCTCGACGAAGCTCCTGGGTCTTGCCCATCCTCACCATGGCGCGCATGTCGTATTCCGTGCCCAGTTTCTCATCGGTCTCGCCATCCGTGACGTACGGCTGCCACACTGGCGAGCCTGGCTCAGCAGCATAGAACGGAGCAGCTTTGATGTCACTCATCATGCCGAATCGGCGCTGATACTGCAATCTTGATCGCGGCGCGAATTGACGCGGTTGTCGCAGCTCCTCAGAGCTCCTTGGGGCAAAGTAGTTGTTGTCAGAAGAGTCCTGCCCGACGCCACCACCAGAAGCCGCGAAATTTCTCACATGGACGATGACTTCGCTTGTGCGACTGCCCGAAGGAAGCTGCGAGGTCAGCGAACGATCTGCCGCGTGCTTGCCATGCCGCATGTGTGCTTCGAGCTAAGGGCGTTTTGGGCGTAGCGAAAGGGTGGAATTGCCCTACACTGTGATTGCCGAAGAGGAGTGATCTGCACTGCGGGCCCGATCTGCAGATCTCGAAATGCCGATGCGAGTTTGCGATGAGGTTGCGCACATTATTATTATTCAGAATTCTCATGAGGCCACGGAGCATCGCTGGCTATCGACAGAGTAGTCAGTCTCTCACGAGTCACTTCACCTGGCGCCGTTGACGCGCTCACGCTCGTGTCTTGCCCGGGCCGGCCCGCATGAGCCAAAGCAGTACCCTTGGTAGTCGGTGCCGCCGCACACTTGCACACCAACAGGAAATGCTGTCGCACTCGCGCGGCCGAAAGCGATCAGACCGATTGACGAGCTCGAGTCTGATCATCTGGTGACGGCCGAGGCATTTGTGATGGCCAGATGGTGTGATGGGAGAGGGGAGAGGGAAGGGTGTGATAAGAGTGCAAACAGCCACCGAGCAGGGGAGAGACGCTGGCGATAAGAAAGCTGTCGTCGGTGCTTGATCGAGACGCTCGTGAAGCGGCGAATCCGCTAACAGAGCACTGTCGATTCGGTCTGGATCTCATTGGTGTACTGAATACTTGATTACGAGACTACACACATTAAGTCGAACGAAGCCGTCTGTCGGCTGAATTACATCTGTCGATCTCCAGGATTTCAATTGGCCGCCAATGCCAAGCTGACAAGCTCTCCGAATTTGGGAGTGCCAAAGCCCGTGACGGCATCCCAGCCAGTCTCAGCCGGGAAACCATCGGTGTCGCAGCCGAAGCTGGAACCGATAGTGATGTCCGTCAGACCCTTGTAGCCCTTACTGTACAGCCACGGATTCATGAATCCGAGTGGACTCTTGCCCGCCGCAATCAGAGCATCATTGATCAGAGCAACGACTGCAGCGAAAGTCGGCGAGGCCGCAGAAGTGCCGCCCACGGTGGAAATCTCGCCATCCCAAACGAGAGCGTCGTGATTACCCTGGGCCGCGACATCTGGGTAGGCTCTGCCGGATTTATTGTATAGTCCATCGTACAATCCATTCAAACTCTCAATGTATGCATTGACAACCGATGACTGGTATGATGGCTGTCCAAAGTAATTGCTGAAACCAGCGCCCGAAGCAAAGCGTGTCACGGCCGTCTCCGGGTTGAAGTTGGCCGTGCCACCAACCGATGTGACCCATGGGCAACCGGTCGGAAAGTTAGGCAGGAACTCGTATGTTGAGGAGTTGTCGTTGGCATAGCAAGTGCCATCAGAGCCCACACCTGCATCGCCCGAGGACACAAGGAGGGAGATGCCACGGGCGCCCAGCTGAGCAAATTGCGAGCAGGCTCGTGCCGCATAAGACTCGGGGACTGTTTGCTCATCGTCGCCATATGAAGATGAGATCACCTGTGGAAGGTCATCCTGAGCCAGAGCATAGTTCAGCCAAGCCAAGTAAGGCTCGTTGGTGTCCGTGGGCGTGTTGATGTCTGCAATAAACTGAGGTGAGCCGCCAGTGGAGAAGGCTATCAGTGGAGTCGGATAGCCGATGCCCAGCATCTGCTGCGCATCCAAGTTGCCTTCGACGTTCGACTCATTCTCGAGCTCAGCCTCCGTGTACGGGCCTTGGTCGTTTGAAGCATTGGCGATGGTGATGATGTCGAATTCGCAGGCAGCTTGAGCGGCCTCGGGTCGATATAGCTCAAGAAATTTGTAAACGTCGGCTCGGTAATTGGTCTCGTTGAGATAATTGTTCAGACCCATCTTGTTCGTGCCGTTGGCTTGAACAGTGTAATTCAGCGTGCCATAAAGCGTGCGTAGGCACGTTGGCGTTGTAAACGAGACATTGCATACTGCTGCGACTTGCTCTGCGTGTGTGCCAGACTGCAACAGACATCATCGTTAGCTAGAATTTCCGGGGCCACAAATCACGAGTCGCAATTTGATCCCTCGTTTCGTGGAGGGGTCACTCACCACATTGTGACCGCCGTACATGTGCTTGCCAGTCGATTCCCACCAGGACATGGGATGCTTGGGACCGAGATCAAAGTACTTTACTGCTTCCTTCTTTGGCTTGAAGAAACTAGTCGTGGGCTGGACGACGTCGATGTGCCCATGCAGATGTGCCGGCAGAGACCACTCAACCGCACGGTCGATCTCAGAACCGTCACTGTGTCTGTAGGTAGAGTACGACGTGTGCAAAAGCTGCTCTGCCTTCTCAATTGGCACGACGATAGACACCCAGTCCTTTGCAGGTGAAAATGCAGCATCGTTGATATCGTGCTCTGAGAGCCATGCGCGGACTAGATCAACGGTGTCTTCTGCTGGAGCGACCTAGTTGTGAGCATATCAGTGAATGCCTCCAGGCTTGTTCAAATTGGTCTTTGCATTCATGCAATGCCGTCAAGATTTGCACAACTGCCTCCCAATGAGTCCAACGACGCGGTTGCTGGATGCTGCATACCAGTTCATGCACTTCGGCAGCAGTCAAATGCTGGCCATAGCGTGCGTGGTTCGGGTCTGAGATTTCCACCAAATGCCTTTCGACGACGCCTTCATCCCTCTGCTTCAGCCCAATCTGCAAGTTGATCAGCTTGGATTTTGATGCTGCTCCAGTGGCCTGCCAGCCGCGAGGAACGAAGTGACGCTCCTTGACTGCATATGAAGATGAGAGGGCAGGCATTGCATTGGCAACTCCCAGAAGCGCCAAGGCGGTCAAACGGACGAAAGCCATGCTGCTAGACACAGGCACACAACTTGGAGTACAAAGCCTTTTTGTTGACCACGCGCGACGGCCGCCTCTTGTACCTGCAGATTGCGAGGCAAGGGACCCGATCGCCTTTACCCGCGCCATGCTCCTGTCGCGTACGACGTTATTGTACTTGCCCGGGAACAAATCGTTTGTTTGCTGCGGTGTATCCTCCCTAGCGCCGCATTCAAGTCCATACTGCCCATGATCTAGGCCCAAACGAGAAGGTGGTGTTGCTGGTAACGGCGGGGCCGCGATATCGCGTACGTTGATAGAGACATGGTCGCCAGGATTCGCGACCTCTCGCAAGTATGCTTATCAGAGGTGCGACCCCGTCATAGAGTCGTCCCCGGTGACGAGCGGTGTTGGAGCATGCGTGTGCACGCAGAAAGTGGGAAGGGTTGTGCGACTTCACGATATCAGAATGACCGAGCGCCCCACCCAGTGCCATTCAGTTCAATCATTCGCCAAGCAGGATCCGCTGTTGTCACAGCTAGTTACATGTGGGTGAAGTGATGCATTGGCGACGATGAAGATGTGTGCACAGGGACAAAGACAAGACATGGTTGAAGGTGCCAAGTTTGCTGGGACTATAGCTAAGACTAATGGACTACCCAGTCTCAGCCAAGCCAGTCCCAGCTACTGTATCGCCTAGACCCTCCAGCAACAGCCTAGGTGATAAGCACTTCAGTTCTCACCCCTTCGACAGATTCTTCCTAGGCACATACACTACCAACTGCCACCTGCCACTCAAATCCACCACTATGTACCGCCACCTCACTACTGCGCTCCTCCTTCTCCTCTTCACCCAAAGCACCCTTGTCGCTGGCTCTGGTGCCTCTACGCCCGGCGATTTCTATGGCAAATGCCGCTGCGTCGACAGTCTGGGCAACCCTGTCGACGAAGCTACCAAAGCAGTCTGCAATAACAACTACCACTACACCGCGAAGATTGTTATCCCAGTCTCTAGATTGAATTACAAGTACAGAGGAGTCCTTTGCACGGTCACGGGCATGCGGCAACTCACCGGGGAGGCGTTCAGTTATCGATGTAATGGCAAGGGAAATGCGAGTAAGGCAGATTGTTTCGCAGTGAAGGAGGTTAGCTGGAGCACGAAATTTGCGCATGGCGAGCTTAAGCACTGAGCAGGGGGAGTCATCTTCAGTCTGAGGCCAGCAGAACTGGTCCTTTGGTCAGGCAGTGGACAGGCTACTACTCCCTTGTGCATTCGATATGCTACGACAACGAGAGGCGCCATACGCTGGACCACGGGAATACTGTCATTGTACCCCCGAATGTCGTCGTGGAAGGCTTCACTGCTGCAAGCATCAAAGCTGTCACTCCTTGGACCTGGCCCCAAACAGGCGCGTCGTCTGATAGGGAGGTGGATTTCAGGAATGCATACACATGGTGGGTCTGGAACATGCCTCCGGTTTGGTTTCTTCAGAGCAATCGTTGCATTCCACGCACTGGGCAGAGCATGACCACCACCACCACCACCACCACGACGTCCATGCGATGATGATCATAATTCCAGCCTCAGCCCTCTCGGCTCTGTCAGCTACACACATGTCAGATAATTCCCAGTGATCAGCGCATGACAAGCCACAGCAGACTTACGCCGACAGTAGCCGAAGCCGTCAGGGTCACGGAGGATCAGGGTAAGGTGGCGAATGAAGCGCGAGTCCCGTCTTCCACACGCTCATGACATCATCTTCGGCGCGCTTCCGGCTCTCGGGCGAATCCGTGTTGTCGCACGCTGGTGTCTCTGTGTTTCTGTTTAGTGTCGGTGATAGTGCAAGGGTGTTGCTCCCTAGCGATAGCAGACCAGCTCACAACGTCGGCGAAGTCCGGTCCCACCTTCCAATTCTCGCTTGCACAGAATAGGCAAGAACGTGGGAGGCGCACGTGAACACTACGCTTTCGGCAAGACCAAGACCACCTTCGGAATGCAAATGGAGCCACGTGCACTCGCCAGTCATTATGGCCGATTTTCGTCACCTGCCATGGTTGGCAACACCCATACCCGCCGACTCTTCAATAAGCATAGGCCAGGAAAGTCTCGTCTCCCGCTCGGTGAGCCTTTTTGTTGAGCCGCAGGAGTAGCATCTTGATAATGAAAGCCGTCACGGCGCCCAAGACTGAGAATCCAGCGCATGAGCCCAGCGCGACGGCGTACCTCGGGCCATCAGACTTTGGCCACAGATACTGAAACCAGTCTGTCAGCGCGCCCAACTAAATCAGGTCGCAGAGAACAACCCAATCTTACCGGTGTCCAAATGAACCCTACGTTAGCAAAAGCATTGACGAAAGCCATGGCGGATGCCTTCTTTTCCTTCGTTTGCCCGCAACTCGAGGCGAGCCAGCTGTATATCAGCGCGTTGCAGCAGTACGTGCCGATGGAGAAAACGATCATGGCAAAGTAACGGGCGCCTGTATTCAAGCTTGCAGCTGCTAGCACGAAGCCGAAAGCTGCAAACAATTTCGCGGCGATAATATGATAGGTCTTCTCGTTGTATCGACAAGACTGCCAGGACCAGTAAATCGCAATGAGGCCCGCGACGAGGTACGGTGGACAGGTGAGTACGAGAGTGATGGTGCGAGAGAAGCCCAGTGTCTGGACTGCGGCGGTGATCAGAGAAGGTGCGGCTGGAGAGGGAGAGCTGGATATGACTTACCTGCGGTCGGGAAGAAGTTCTTGAAGCCGGTAGCCGCGACGTGAAGGTGATCCATGATAAGAAACATCCAGACATTCTTGTCTTTTACCGTGTCCAACAATCCTTTCCAAGTCGTCTGCGGACCGGAGTGGTCGACAGTATCTCGGACGATCCTGTCATGAGCCAGTTGGCGCTCTTCGCTCGTCAACCACCTCGTGGTCAAAGGGTCATCCGGCAGTATGAATGCAGATAAAATCGCCGCGGCGAAAGTGACAACCCCGATGAGAATGAAGAACCAGCGCCAACCAGCGATACCCGCGGCACCGCCGAGGCTGTTGAATACACCGACCGCGATGAGACCTGCAAAGGCATTCGCAAGAATATTGCCGGAATACATGATGCTCATCCGAGTCGCGTTCTCCTTTCGATTGTAGAAGTTCGAAAGCATGTAGAGCGCGCCGGGAGTGAACGGGGCCTCTGTGACACCAAGGAAGAAACGTGCGAGCACCATGCCCGTATAATTGTGCGTCAGAGCGGAAGACGCGCTGGCTAGGCCCCAAAGGGCCATGAAGCCAGACAGCCACCAGGACGGACGCACACGCGTAAGGATCATATTGGAAGGTATCTGCCCGATAACTTTCCAAGGCGAATCAGCAGTATTCTCTTTTACCCTCTGACTGCGAGCCCCTCGACGCGAAGTGGTTAGCACTTACTATAGCCGACAAATAAGACGGAAATGCAAGTCTCGTACTGCCTGTCGGTAAGGCCCAGATCGTTCTCCAGATGATCAAGGCGTGCGAGCGCGATGGCGTTGCGGTCCAGATAGTTCAAGAAGTACATGATCCAGAGTACCGGCATGAGATGCCAGTCCAGCTTGCGGACTAGAGCGATTTCCTTTGGGTCAAACTTCTCGTAAGCGCCCGCGTAGTCGACGGGATAACTGCCCTCTTGCGCCGTCGACGTCGTCTCAATGGCAGCCACAGATCCGTGCGGCTTCTCATGCTGGTCTCGCGTGGGCAGGTGCGCAGAATCTACGTCGCCAGCATCCGCAGCTGACGATCGCTCTGAAGGGGACTCCGGTTTTTGTGACATACTGCAAGCTCGTGTTTGATCTCACCTGGACATCGTCAAGGCGAGGCGATAGGGAAACGCTATGGGAGATCCGCCAGTGTCGTCCTTATGCCTCCAAGTTCCAAGTCCTCCCTCTGTCCGGACATCTTGCTGCAAGAACTAACTTTTGACGTGGAACGCCCAGCGCTCGCCCAGCCAGCCTGCTATCCGCCATGAAAGTCTTGCCTCCCGACAGACAGGAAAGACAGCCCAGTCGCGAATACCAGAGAATTGATGATTAGAAAAGTGCCAGGGGGTGGAGCAGGCATCCCCGTTGCAGGAACGACCATGAAACCTCTGGAAGCTGGTTCTTACGCGCCTCCCATCGCGGAGAGACAGATCCTCAGAGCATCCAGCGCGGCTCTTTCGGTCATCGCCTGGAGCGCCAAGCTGTGCGGGCCCATATTCTGAATCATCAACGTGGCCTGCACGGCTTGTCATGTCCAGTAGAATTGGTTCCGACAGGTTGACAGACATATCGACCCGGTGCTCCGAACGAAGCTCAGACGGGATTGCTGGACAGTGTCGGAGTCTAAGAGATCAAAAGAAACCTGCTGGACGCTATCCCAGCCAGCATAGACCTTCCTCGTGATCCATTTAGCGTTTTGCGAGGCTCCCGAGGGTGGTCGGGGATGCAGTCGGAACTGTCTGCCGAGTCATGATAGACCTGAGTGCAATAATTTCCCCCAGCATCGTTCGAAATTCGCGCGATGGTTGTCAGAATATCAACAATGCTCAGCAGAGCTACCTTAGGGCCCTTTCGGTTGCCTCAATCGCGGTCGCCAATCGCGGCGGCGCGATTGTAATTAGCGCCTTTATAGCTATTACTGGCGATTCTAATCGCAGTCGCAATCGCGGTGTGCTCGGTTAATGCCGAGGCGCGCCAAGAATCGCGATCTTGACTTCAGCTAGTGTTGTTAGTAGTAGGATTATTGATTTAATACTATCATACTATTAACCATAGCTTATCCGACAATCGATATTGACGCCAGCGTGGCTAGCTAGCGCTCGCAGACTCTTTTTTTCTATTAATCGCCATATAGTAGCAGCACTACGCTAGCTAAGCATGCGCTCCTAGATCCTTAGTCGCAGGCTAGTAATAAATTGCCATCTGATCTATTATAAGGAGCTTCGCCCTTAGTAATAGCTGCTAATTAATCGATTACTATACCCTCTTAGCTACAATCCACGCTAGTGCAGGCTAGTGTTACTACTGCAGCTGCAGCTAATCGAGTTACTACATCTCTAAGTCTAGCGACAGTTATGTTAAAGCTAAAGCGCATTTAAAAGAAGGTAGATAAAGACAAGATGCTAGCTACAAAGATTATGAAGTAGTTGCAGACGTTAACGCTAGTAGTACGTAAGACATCTCTAGTTCTCCCTACAACTGAAGAATTAGAAGAAGGTAGTATTAAGAAGGATAAAGACAAGAAAGTTATTGTCTAGTAGACTAAGGTAATAGAAGATAAGTTAGTAAAGTCATTACAAGATTTAATCTTAGCTAGCGAGTATCTAGATAACTCATATAAGCTATAGGCGCTACAGAGGGCGTTATTAGAGGTAAAGGTAGCATGCGAAGATCTAGACATAGTAAAGGCGCTTACTATTAATAAGCTGAAGACGAAGATTAGTAATCTTAAGCGTAACTAGCGTGAGTAGACTAACCTTAACAGGCAATCTAGTTAGAGCATTAATGAGGATACTAAGTGTCCTACTACTCCTGAGGACATAATGAGGCGTTACTTTAAGGCATATAAGGACATGAAGAAGTTCATAAAGACACTACTCTATATAGCGGACGCGCTTAGGGAGCTGTTTAATAGTACGTTAGCTACTAGAGCAAACGCAGAGAGCCTTTTAGTAGTAGATAGTAGCGGTAATACCTCCTCTAGTCCTTCTGCGCATATAGAGCAATTAGATTCAAGCCTGTTAACAAGGCCTAGCGGAAAGATCTTAAAGCATAAGGTAGTAGTATTATAACTAGCGGAGTTACTAATACGGTTGATACTAGGGGACCATTTGAACCGCATAGGTTCTAATGGCCGCCCTTAGCATGCAGTGACCCTGCCACATATGGCAAGGGGGTCCTTCGTACATACGTTAGCTCGTATGTCGTCCGAGTAGGATCAGTTGTCGACGTAGGACGCCCCCATGTCGCTAACCCTACAGTACCCCTACGGGGTTAGGCTCGGACATGCTTTCCCTAATTAAGGAGCGTCAGGGGTTATAAGCACCCTTAGCGCTACCTCTGCGATAAGCAGAAAGCAGCGCTGTCTTGTACCTACTAAAAGGTCGGATTACTCTGTCACACTGCGAGATATTTTCATATTATATAGCACATACATCTATATCAGTTCTGCTTTCTCCCCCCTGCTTTGCAGTCTAGCAGAGAATACTACGATATGTCTAGAGTACTACGAACTCGCAACTAACGCGTAGCGAGCGCCATCCCGAGCGCCCGCGATAGCGAAGCTAGCCCGAGTAACTAGCCCGCAGAAGTACCCACTGCGAGCGACACTACATCGAGCGACAGTTCCGCTAGAGGACAATTACGCGGCGGACTAGGCAATAGACCCCCCGCATAGGGACCGCAGCTAACCCCGACTATCGACCCGGCCCTTGTAGCCATGATTGTTAATTAGGTCGCAAACTACCTTGCGAACTAGAGCTAGAGCCGCACTGCTCCTAGTAGCGACAACGGCGAGGACGACGAAGACGTCACTATGAGCGGTACTAACGAACTAGCGGGCGAAGAAATCCAGCGAGATTTCACGCCAGGGACCTGCGAAGACAACTTACTAGGAGGCGCAGACCCTCCGCATGTGCCTGCGAACTTGGTGCCTAAATTCGGGGCCATAGTAGGCTAACTAGGAGGTAGTCGTAACGCACGTAACCCGAAGCCATTCAAGGGAGACACCTTGAAGGAGGCTCGAACTTTCTTGCAGGCGTGTGAGGCAGTTTTCGTGCTTAACTTACGCGGATATTCCACAGAGGGCGAACGAGTCGCCTTCGGTGTAATGTGGCTCGAAGAGGATAAGGAACCTCGTAACAATTAGCATGAGCGGTATGACCTTATGCGGGTCCATGACAGAACGTATACGTAGGCGGACTTTCGCTAGTTCTGTGTCGACCAGGTCGAGGATCCAGGGAATCGCGCCCTTACCGTGTCCGTCGAGTACGAGAAGGCTAAGCAGGGGAAGGGACAAATAACCTCTAGCTTCGCAACCTACCTCGCCACGCTCGAGGGACAGATGCTACCCTATACCGAGACGTAATGCGTGCGGCACTTGCTCGTCAAACTCGATGACAATCTTCAGAACATAATCATGACTTTTCATGAACTTCCGACAACTCGGCAAGACCTCGTGTCCCTTGCGACACGTATGGAAATCACCTTGAAGCGAAATGGGAAATCGGGCGGTAAGGACAATAAGCGTCTAAGCCCCGAGGACCCCCTAAAGGGCCGCTATTACAAGCGCCCTAGGGGCCACGTCTAACGTAGTAGTTCATTCTGGAGGAGCAAGCCCTCCGAGCCAAAAGACGGTAGCGAGAAGCCTCCGAGTAGCTGCCACATCTATGGAGCGAGGGACTACTAGGCGGCTCGCTGTCCTAAACGAAGTGATAGGAAGAAGGTAAGCAAGGTGTCCGAAACCTCCCTAGAGGGGAGGCGAAAGAAGGACAAGCCCGAGACAACCGAATGGCTACCGCGGGTATCTAAGCTGTCTGTCACTAATAGTGTAGACTTATGGCCTGCGCGGCGCCTATCCGGCGTAGTCCGAGTTAATGGCTCGCTCGAGCTAGTAGACTGTATGTTAGATGACCTTGCGGAGGTTAACGTGATACCCTAGAGGGTAATCGTACAGCTCGGTTTGAAGCCGATCCTAGGAGCCCTGCTGCCTACTATGAAGTCTTTTTAGGGCGAAGGCGCAGCGGCTCGAGGCGCGTACAACGTGCGCCTCTAACTCGCGGACTCCTCAGGAGAAGTGCGCGAGACTAACGAAGTCTTCTACGCCGAAGACGTTCCTGATAAGGAGCTCCTACTCGGCCGCCCTTAGCGCCACAAGCAGGGAGTCGTTGTTAATGGAGCTACTAACAACTAGTTCTATGGCTCTATAGGCGAAGTTCCTGCAGTGCGGATGCGTGACGCACACAGCTTCTACAAGGACATGAAGAAGGTCTAATGCGTGTATGCGGTCCGCATACGGAACGTCAAGGAAGACGTTACCCTTCTGCCTGAGTTAGAGGAATACGCCGATATTTTCGACGCAGAGGCTGCGGCCTATGCCTAGGCCCTAGACGCAGAACATGCGATTAACCTTAAGGAGGGTTACAATCCTCCGCATCGACCTCTGTACCCTATGTTGGAGTCGTAGCTCGAGACACTTCGAGACTACCTCTACAAGGCGCAAAGGAACGCGTGGATCCGACGAAGCGACAGCGAGGCTAGAGCGTTAGTTATGTTCGTCCTGAAGAAGGACAACACGCTCCGCCTATACGTTAACTATAGGGGCCTTAACGCGGTAACCTAGAAGAACCGCTGCCCCCTACTACTTATTAGCGAGACGCTTGACCGCCTTGGTCGCGCCGCCATCTTCTCGTCTATCGACTTGAAGGACGCCTACTACTAGATACCGATCCGAAAGGGCGACGAGTAGAAGACTACATTCTAAACGCGG
>JADDMT010000105.1:0-101978 GCA_021401465.1 Teratosphaeria epicoccoides
CCCCCCCCCCCCCCCCCCCCCCCCCCTTCCCCGCCCCAAACCCACCAGCCCGTCACGGCCCACAAAACTGATTATAAAATCCCCACAACAGAAAGCCTTCACCCTTAACCCCACCACACTCATCCACTTCGTCCTCTTCTCCCTCCTCTCCACACCCCCCAACTACCTCTGGCAAGCCTGGCTCGAGTCTCAATTCCCAGGTCACCCCCCTTCCCCCCTCCCCCGCACCACTGCTCCCCAGCCACAAAACCTCCCCGCCAACGCCAACGCCGTCGCCATCGCTTCCGGCAAAGAAGAGGAGCACGCCGCGGCGCGACAGCGAGACATCAGCAAACCCGGCACTGTATCCCAAACCCACGAATCCCCCGCCACGACACCCCCCGAACAAGCAGGCAAGAGCAAGTTGAATCTGAAAAACACATTCCTCAAATTCTCTCTCGACCAGACTCTCGGCGCGGGAGTGAACACTCTGCTTTTCATCGCGGGCATCGCGCTTCTGCGCGGACACGCGTGGGAGCAGGTCGAGGCGGAGGTGAGGCAGAAATTCTGGCCGATGGTTTTCGCTGGACAGAAGTTGTGGCCGGCGGTGAGCGTGCTGAGTTTTACCGTCGTGCCGTTGGAGCGGCGGACGTTGTTTGGGAGTGTGGTGGGGCTGTTTTGGGGGGTGTATTTGAGTTTGGTTAGTAGTGGTGGTGGGGGGAAGTGAAAGAGGGGGTAGAGAGAGGTGGCGTGGTTCTGGAAGCAGAGGAGGGATTGTGGGCTGTGCACGACGCTCTATTTGATGGTCTGAAGCTTTCTACAAGCGTCTCGATACGATCGTCGTATGGGGCTCAGCTGTGGAGATGCGCCTCGTCCACTTCTCCACTATGTTGAAACTCCATGCCCTCCAAGATCTTACTTGCTACGTACAGCTCGTCGCACCCATGCTTCGCCGCTCTCCAACATTCCTCGAACACGCCATGCGCTTGACAAAGACGGAATATCCTCCCACGAGAGATACTGGCGCGTTCGAGGCATCGACTTCCGCTCCAAGTCTAGGCGCCCCCGCCTCTCCCTGCGAGACACCTCCTTATCCCCATTCCCATATCTACCACTCCGCTCGCCTACGCGCCCGCCTCTCCCGCCGATACTCCTCCTCGCTCACCTTTCCTGCAGCCTTCTCCGCAACATTTTTCCATATGCGGATTCGTCCTCTCGGCCGCGCATCGTTCTCCCGACGACGCTGCTCACGATTCGAAGTACACCGAGTACAGAACTCTGCGATCTCCTGCTTCTGGCCGCGAGATCCCTCGCCGATATTATGGACTGCGTCAACCAGATCGGGCCCTTTGATTGATCCCGAAGCCAGACCCTTCTTCATCAAGCTCTCCACCCGAGTGAGCTCCGGGTGGGGATCCCGTGAATCTCTGCTAGTGCTGCTGCAACGCACACCGCAAATGGAAGTAACGCCATCGGATGCAGCTTGAGCTCCGCGTCTCCCTTCGCCACGATCGTCAGACCAACAACCTCCGTGCCCTCCACCTCTCGCCAGCGCAGTCTCGCCCTCCGGAGCATCGATCCTCCCCGCCCGCACCCCACCGCGCCGCTCAATCCACCTCCACAAACACTAGATCCATTCCACCTCCCTCGTCTGCATCCCCTCAACACCGCAGCAGACACCCTCATCGGCACCTTCCCCTAGCCCCTGAAAACGCCCCCCCCGCAATCCCCGCCAACCCCCTCTCACCCCCTTTCAGTCCCAAAATCCCCTTTCAGACCCAAAAACCCCTCAAACCTGTACTCGCCGGCGCCCCCCTCCCTCCCGCGCCGTGTACAGCCCCCAAAAACGCCCCTCTCCCTTCCCCTTCGCCACTTCCGCCCAAGCAACCAACCCTCCACGACCCCACGCCCCAAGAAGAACAACAAACCGTGGGACTCGCAACCCACGCATCCGCGAACTCACCCCCCTTCTTATGAAACCCCAAAAACCAAGCTCTCCTCCACGAGAGCACGCACGCACACACGTTCCTCCACACCACCACCACCACCAAATTATCCCCCCGCGCGTGCTCACCGACAGCAATGCGGAGTACTGGACGGCGGAGAGGAAAAGAAACATCAGCGCAGACGAACGGGCGGGCGGGGTGTCGGAGCGAGGAGGGAGGGAGGCGCGGAGAGGGAAGGGCAGCAGCGAACCGTCACAACAACCCAGATGTACAGAAATCCATCCTACATGCATGTACATATGGTGTACAAACGCGCCCACGCTCAAATGAATCATCCCCCCCCCCCCGATATTTTCCCGCATCACAAATGCACGCCCACACAATATACAAGCAGAACATAATTCATCAGACGTTCGACATCTCCGCTTAGATCCGCAAAATCATCATTCGCGCCACAACAACATCCCCGTGTCCATTTTTCACTCGGCAAAGCGTTTACACTCTCACCCTGAGATTCCTATTGAGGTCCGCAAGCAGCTTCTGGAAGAACCTCGCCGCGCTGCTGCTGCCGCCGCTGCTGGACTCGGTCGGACTCGACGCGCCCGCTAATGAACCAACGAAATCACAATCAGCTCACATCTCCAAGATCAGACTCAGCACGCGGGGACGAAGAGAACTCACCAACCCGATCCGCCACCAGCGCAATCAACGCCGCCCCGACCCCCGACCCATCCTTGGCAATCCCAATCCTGATCCTCCTCTCCCCCTGCACCCCCACGCCCGAAATCTCCCTCAACGCCTCCCGCATGTACTCCTCGAAATTCGGGTAAAACTCTACCAACGACCCATCCACGCCCACATCGATCACATCGTCCTCATCCACCTCCCCAGCGGCCACATTTGTCATGGCCAGATCCCTTGGCGGCGCGCCGAGCTTGCCGGTCGAGATGACGACGCCGCCGATGGCCACGGCGGCCAGGCGGGCGGCGCGCTTGCCGATGGCAGAGGCGATGAGGCGCACGGCTTCGGCGTCTTCGGCGGAGGCGGCGGAGACGCCGTATTCTTTGTCGAGCGTTTGGCGGGTGACTTTGAGGCCGGCGGAGTTGTCGCCGGAGGTGATGGAGAGGAAGGAGGTGTCGAGGCCCCACTGTCGGTAGAGGGGGGAGTTGTCCTGGATGTTGGTGGTGCTGTGGATGTCGTTTTGGTTGGAATGCTCGTCGGAGAAGAGCGGGACCGAGGGGTCCTGGACGAGGCTCAGGATGGCTCGTCGCATGATCTCGCCCAGGAACATGCCGGAGACGCGCTTCTCGAACATTTGGATGCCCGGGTTGTTGGAGTCGGCGTCGAGGGCGCGGTCATATGGCGTGTCGGGGAGGGTGGAGACTTGGTTGTCGAAGCTGCCCCATTCCACGTTGATGATCATGTCGCCGGTGCTCTCGTCCACTTGTCCGGCGGTGCCCATCTCCTCGAGCTTGGTGATGCGGTCCAGCTTCTCCACGTAGGCGCCGTTGGTGCCCGTGCCGAAGATGGCGCCGAGCAGCGTGCCCGTCTTGCCGGGGCTGGTGTACGAGCGGGCCATGAGGGTGCCCACGGTGTCGTTGACCAACGCAGCCACGCGGACGGGGAGGCCCAGCGCATCAATCTCCTTCTGCAGCAGCGCACACACATCCTTGCCTATGGTGTCGTCGATATCGAACCCCTTGGTCCACCTGATCAGGGTGCCCTTGTTGATGCCGAGCTGGTGGACGGGGAACGAGAAGGTGAAGCCCAAGCTGAAGACCTCTTCTTCTCTGTAACCCCCCCACGAGCTCTTCCTGCGCTCCACATGCGCGTTGTAGTGATCCTTATGATGCGTCTTCAAAAAGTGCTCAATCTGTTTGGCGAGGAAGGCGAACAGCTCATGGCTGGTCTTGGCCACCATCAAGGCCGGCGGGATCTTGACCTTGCTCTGAGTCAAGCTGAAGGTGCTGTTCCCATGCAGCTGAACGGAGCAGACTCGGAAGTTGGTCCCGCCCAGATCGACGGCCATGTACAAGCCCTTCTCGGTGCCGTTGGGCACGGCCGAGACATAGGTGGGGATCTGCGAGAGGGTGGCGCCCTGCTTGCCGAGGCCCTCGCGCATCTGGCGGATGAACTCCTGCACGCCTCGGTTGACATCCTCCGTGCTGTACTCGAACTCGGCGGCGACGCGCTCGGCTGCTGCGGCCAAGGCCATGCTGTGCTTCCCTCTGCCCCAGAAGACCCGGCCGGGCTGTCGTGTGGGTGCCCGACAGTACAGCTCTTGCACGAATGGGTTCTGCGGCGGCAGAGTCGGGCAGACTGGTGGCGGAGATCGGGTGGGAAAGAGGGGTGCGATGCGGGGCCAGAGGAGGAGGAGAAGGTGGGCGAGGAGGAAGACGATGAGCAGACACGCGGTGACGAGGGTGGCGGGGGGTGGGAGGGGGAGGTGGTCGACACGGCGGCTCTTCTTTTTGAGGTCCTTCAGAAAGGGAAGCTCGTCTTCGTCAGCCGGGCCTGGTGTGCGGACGGTCGATGCGCTTCGTGAGGGCGGGATCGAAGGGACGGAGAGGGAGCGATGCTGTCTGGGTGCCAGTTTGACAAGCCGAGGGGGGGGTGGGGGGCGGAGCGGAGAAAGAGCAGACAGACAAGGTGTAAGTATGTTGATATTCAGATGGTGTATATGTATGTTGAGCGGGAAGATGGTAAGAAATGTGCATGCATAAGAAGCAGAAGTACATGCACACATGTACATGCTTGCCCCGCTCTTGACATGCTACATTCACCAAACATATCGCAAACTGTTCATCAGACTTGTATATCCTGCCTGACTCTACTGACGATGGCTACATCTTGCGTCATCCTGGGCTCGAGCTGAGCAGAGGATGAGAGTAACAATAACAAACAAGTCAACATCTGAAAACTTAATAATACCTCATTTCTCTGGCCTCCCATCAAAACACAACAATCAATTATTGACAACCAACAGTACTCACCCCCACCAATCGACAAATCAACCCACATCCACCACCATGACAACCCACCACCTGCCCCCCTCTTCACCCCCCCTTTCCGCCCTCAAAGCCCTCACCGTAACCTCCACCCTCCTCCTCGCCGGCTCCATGGCCACCACAACCCTGCAATCCCTGCCCGCCCTCCTCCTCGCCGCCCGACAACGCGAACCTCCCTCCCCCACCACCAAACCCCTCAAATCCGACTCCGGCCGCCTCACGCCCCAGCCCACCCTGGACCCCGAAACCCGCCTCGACCTCTCCCCCACCGCCGTCCTGCCAGGGACCCTCTGCCCCACCCCGCCCAGCACCCGGGGCTTCCAACTCGCCGCCGCGCAATTCAGCCTCATGAGCAAAACCGCCTTCGTCACACAAGTGCCCCTCGAGCTCCTCTCGATCGCCGCGTCCGGGTACCTCGCCTGCCGATACCGGAGCATGGGCGTCAGCGGATGGCGGTCGTGGGCGGTCGTGGCCGGCTTGGTCGCGGCGCTGTTCCCGATCACGGCGGTGTGGATGGTGCCGCTGGAGCACAAGATGGCGCGGTTGGCGGGCGTGGAGGAGGCCGTGGAGCCGTATGAGGATGCGCTGCCGGATCGGGAGGAGGAGAGGGGGAATGCGGAGCGCTTTCTGACGCGCTGGGGGGTGTGGAGTGCGGTGAGGAGTGGCGTGATGCTTGGGGCCGGTGTGGGGGCGGTTTGGGGCGTGGTGGGGTGAGGATATATTGTGGTTTGGGAGGGTGGGATCCGCGACCTGGAGAGTATGGGGGGGCGTGATGGCTGCGTCAGGGGCATCGAGACTCGGGTTCAGGAGTTCTGGATTTTGTTGGGCTGGAGTGGAGCACGCGGCAGGGCCGAGCGGGCGGTTGTGCAGTAGGGAGTTTTGGTCGAGCACAAGTTCGGATCATGTAGCGACGGTCCGTCGGTCGTCGGGACTGCGCGATCCTGGACCGTGCCTGCCAGACATGCGAAGGAAGCCCATGCGCTTCGCGAGCAACGTCAAGCCACCCGCTCGCCGCATGCGATGGACAGAGTGAGCAAGACTGACGAACAAGCTCATGACCATACCAACCGCTTAGTAGCAATCCCGTCACTCAGCCACTCAGTCTCGCACAGGGAAGTCCCCCAACCCTCAAGACTCCTGCCACAAGCCCAACCCGTGGTTAGGTGGTGATGGTAGGGCGTTTGCATTATTCTATTATCAAAGCGTAGCTTGGCATGATTTGGTGAGCGGCAAATCATCATTCGGATTTCCTTTCTTCCTACAGGGAGAAGCTATTGAGCATGCGGAACGCCTCTGACGGATTGTTTTGTGAGGCGACGACTATTGACTGCTTGAAAACAGACATTGAGATGAGGCGGTGCACTATTGAAAGCGTCTGCCAGCAGACAAATTTCGAGCATTGCACGATCGCTTGCGCGTGTTGACTACTTGAGGAATGATATCCATGTGCGTCTTGATTTCTGAACCGGAGGTCCGCCCTCAGCAATCACGCACCGAGTGCACGCCCTACTGCAGCTTCTCCGCTGTAGCCATCAAGCTACCAATGAACGTGACAATCAGCCTGCTCCTCAGACTTGTGATGTCCTCCGGCACCAACCAGATCGTCGCGCCCATCTTTCTCGCGATCGAGATGGCCAGCTTGGCATTCTGGTACTTCTCATCGTCATTCCTTCCTGGGGCAACCAGGTCGTAGTCGACATATGACGATTTCATACCACTGAGCACGTCTAGAAGCGGGACGGCAGTCGCCAGCGATGAGTCTTTGAAGCTGCGAATCTGGGACTTGTTGCCACCTTTCGCGGCCTGGCCGTTCGTCCACTGCACCATGTCCGAGTCTGAGATCTCGCGCTTGCCCAAGCGTTGAGCGAGAGATGTGAGGGTATTCGTGATGTCTTTCCTCATCAGCTGCCACACCATGCCGAGGGTCAGAGTGCGTTGGCCGTCGGTGATGTCGGCGCCTTGAATACCGACGAGGGAAAAGCGGTTCTGTTTGCCAATCTCGACCGCGTAATTGGTGTTCTCGACAGCCTTGAAGCGGCTCAAGCCAGATTTGATGGTGAGGTAAGCGTCATCTGGGTCATCACTGACCTGCTGTTGTGATGCAACGTTCGCTGGTGGCTTGTTGACATGTCTCCAGTTGACTGATCCAGGAATGACTTTGTCGTATGCTTGGAGTAGTATGACACCATCCTTCAAGTCCTCGAAGAAGGATGTCACAGCGGGCTTCACGTTGAGTGAGTTGAGCCAGAGGGTGAAGACACGTGCCTCGCGCTCACCTTCCGCGTCAAAGTCTTCGATCTCGGCCTTTTCTTCTTCGGTGATGGGGTCCAGACCTGGGTGGTTGTTGAACAGATTTGCGACAAACGCGAGATTCAACTTCGGGTTGCCTGCGACGAGAGATGTAGGAGTCAAGAACTTGCGACAGGGTGGGTCTAGACGATCAGAATTTTGTAGGACTTGCTCGGCTCGTTGGTGAAGGTCGGATGTCTGAAGCGGGCTGCGCGAGCAGATATTTGGTGCCAGCTGGTTCAGGAGGACTGTGTAATTCTCGCCGTCCCTGACGTCGCTCGAGAAGTTTTGTACCCTGTGAAGTCTGTCAGCGGAGCGTGAACAGTCACGACATGCTTGCTACTTACTTGCGATGCCACTTGGCGTTCTTCAGGTGGTAGTTGAACCATCTCAGCAGGATCTGCTCCGGCGGTAATCGTAAGAATTGCTCCAGCGTCTCTCCATCCTCCAGCAGCCGGTACAGCTCCGGATGCAGCTTAATGTCAATCTTGCCCAGCAGACCTCTTCTGATGATCTGCCAGATCAGACCTAAGATGAGGTGTTCGCGAACTTCGATAATGTCACCTGCACCAATGTTGACGACACTGCAGCCGATACCCTTCGCCGACTCGATCACGATATTGTTGTTCTCAGTCATGTGGAAAGCATTGAGCTGCTTGATCTTCTTTCCAGCGCGATTCAGCACACGCTCGTCGATGGTGTCTGGTACGCTGTCATTGATGAGCTTGGCGAGCACGAGTCCGTCCTTGCAAGCATCGAACATTTCAAAGGTGTCCAGTGGAAAGGGCAGGAGGTGTCCGACATCTGGATCGCCGGCCAGCACCGCGTTGATGTGGCTGGTGAAGGCGGTGCGCTCGTCCTCGTTGATGGTATGCTGCGAACTACCCGTCGCACCTCCTACGGTGATCCTGCCGCCTGCTCCGCCGCCTACGCTGCTCCTGCTGGCATGGGAAGGCGCAGGTGGTCGTGTCGGACCGCCTTGCGCATTCGACAGACCTCGTGACCGCTGCGGACCCGTGCCCATACGCTGCTGTGCCGGGCTGCTCTGCCGTAGACGTGCGATCAGATCGACGTAGTCGTCCAACTCCACTCTCCGCGAGCTGTCCAGCTCAACCTCCTTCAATGCCTGTCGCACTACATCGTATGGCTGTCGCTCGCTGTTGGTCGCCGACTTGATGGCCGTCGCTTCGTCGACGTAACCGCGGTCTTCCGTGTCGAGCTTGCGAAAGGCGTCTGTCAGGCCGAAGATATCGGACTGCTGGAATTGAGGATATTTCCTGTTTCCGTGTCAGCGCTGGCTGGGTCAAGCTTCTGGTCGCATGCTCGAAATATGCGTACTTTTGCAGCTTGAGGACGTTCATGGTGGGCGAGCTGGCGAGGTGGTTGTGGGTGTCGTATGGTTCAATCCATGCGGCTGTTACAGAATCCTGGCGCCTCACGGTGTTGCGCGTACAACGTTGTTTGATCTGGTAAACGCAATGACGGACCCCAAACCAGCAGGAAGGAAGTGGGGCATCCTGTGGCGCAGCCCTTTTGCCATTAATTACGGAGTAAGCTAGTAAGATAATCTATGACTTTGATCGAGCCTCGCGTTCATTGCGAGCCCATCCTTTCACTTCACCACCTCACTCGGGTTGGCCCGCAGGATGGCAACGCTGCATGTCCTTCCAAATATCACGTCGAGTCGGCGAAAATCATCATCATTCCTGCCTCACCGCTCTGCCGATGCACCCATTGACTCGCTGCATGCGTTCGCCCCCGAGACCAGCCTCACGACGTTATACATACCAAGACCCAGGATGCGCACAGGCAGTGCGACGACACTGGCCGAAATGTGGAAGTCTCTCAGCCCCTTTCTTGTGATCAGCTCAGCTTATAGGAGTCTGCTCACTCATATGCCATGCTCGAAGCAACCCTTGGCCCTTCTAAGCGCAAAGAGTAACGTCGACTGCTCCAAAGGCCCAAGCTGTGCGTAACTTGCTCCTTGCTCGATCCTTCCTACCGCGTCGAACAGCAACGGAGGTTGTATGGTGACGCCAGCTTGCTTCAAAATGTGATCGGCGACATGAAGAGCTTGCATCCACGCAGCTGTTGAAGCTTGCCTGGGATTCTGCTGGACGTCGAGCATTTCCTCGAAAGCTGCTTGCAAAATAGCAGTGTCGCTAGTCTCTGGCGGTGACGTTGGAGGAGTCGGTAGTGCCACAGTTGTCGCGCTAGGTGATGCTGGTGTCTGGGCTTCCGCGGCATAGGGCAAGAGCGCAGGAGGTATGTAGTCTGCTGGATATGCCGGTTGTGACGGTGACGCTGTGAGTCCAATTCCATATATGTCTCGGAAACGCAAGCAGACATTGATCCCCTTCTGTGCAAATCTCCCGTGATCCGTGGCTGTCGCATGAACGCTGCAATGAAATGCAGGTCCCAATGCATAGAATTCCTCTCTAAGCTGGTTGCGTTGCAAGTTTGCATCTCGAAGAATGGCCCAGAGCTGTATGACTTTGGCTGCGAGGATAGACGAATTGAGTAGGGCGGCACAACGAACCTTCCCGTTGCGCTGCACCTTTCGCCTCAGCCCGTAACATCTTATGGCCTCAGCCTCAGGATGGACGAGCTCCAGCGCTGCAAAGTATTCGATTGCTTCATGGCTGACTTGGCGAGACTCTTTGCTGTTGTTGAGCAACTCGCGAATGATTCGTGCTTGTGCTTCCAGAGGCGTGCATTGAATCCACGCCATGGGACAGGCGCAACCTCATTCAGCAGAGGAATTGTACGATAAACGCAGATAGGTGCTGCGAACTGATATTCTAATAAATGTACAAGATCAGTGCGACTCTGACGCGTGTCTATGAAAGGTGGATGCAGCGAATTTACCCAACGAGGAATTGCCATTCAAGACGCGCTCTAGACGGGCGAGTGTTGCTTGCGCAGAGTGTGCAGCTAGCCGATGAAGTGCTTGTGCATATCAATGAGTCGTGGCAATGACAGGTGAGTTCCGATGTTACTGATGTGACGGTCCTGAAGCGAAGTGGGGGCAGTGCTGATCAACTCCAACGGCCTGAGGGGTCTCGATATCCGACTCGCTGTGGACGTGTCGCCAAAATTGACCCAAACATTTCATGACCATGGCAGACGAAGAGGTAGCCGCCAGAGCGCCTGAGAGCGACGTGCAAGAAGATGCATCCAAAGTAAGCGGCATCGACGGCGACACGAAGCCTGATCAGAGTGCCGCAAGCATGGGTGTAAGCTGTCCATGCCTCCTACTCGAAACAACGTGAAGTTTAACAGGCTGAACCATTGCAGGAGCACTGCACAACCGATCGGCCAACCCGTGAGCCCTGCCAGATACCCACGAGCAAGGATGACGAGGTAGCAGGCTGACAGCTTGCAGCGGCCGGCGAGACTCCCACAGGCGTACGGCGCCTTCCCGTCCAGACAGCTGTACGACGGACCACTGAAGCGCTCGCAGGAGATCACCAAGTTCAACGACATCGGCGTCTACATCACTAAGCCCGCCGACTACCCGCACGCTCCGTCCAAGCTCCTCCTGCTCCTCACCGGCGGCACAGGCATCCACAGCACCAACAACCAGTTGCAAGCAGACAGATATGCCTCAGAAGGATACTTGGTCGTCATGCCCGACCAGTAAGCATGCACTCCTCGTGCGCTTCCCGAAATCGTCTCCTAACACAATTCAAAGGTTCGGCGGCGACCCAGCCCCAACAACATCAACCTCCACCGCCCCCGCCGAGCAAAATCCCTCCCTCATCGAACAAATCAAGCTCGGCGTCGCTGGCGTTGCCAAGTCCTTCACAATCGACATGTGGCTTGCGCGCCATACGCCCGAGAAGGTCCTCCCGATCCTGAACAAAGTCATTACCTCCGTCAAGGAGGAATTCGCCGACGCTGTCGCAAACGGAGGAGGAATCTACGCCGTAGGGTACTGCTTCGGAGCCAAGTATGTTTTACTGCTCGGCAGCAGCTTGCACGCGGACGTGGCAGCGGGCCAAAGAGCGCCGGAAACGGAGGCGGAAGCGGGCATGGTGAAGCATGGACCCGCGATCAAGGTGGGTGCCATTGCGCACGGGACGCAGATTACGAAGCAGGATCTGGCAGGTGTAGAGGTCCCCACGAATGTTGTGGCAGTGGAGGATGATCCGCTGTTTCCGGATGATGTCCGGGTCGCCGGGGTCGAAGAGGCCGTGAAAAAGGGCAGGGAGGTTGAGGTCAAGGTATATTCGGGGGTACCGCATGGGTTTGCGGTATTAGGTGACTATGCGGATCAGACGATAGCGGAGAAGCAGAAGGAGGCTTTTGGGCAGATGCTCGCATGGTTGAAGGGCCATTGAGAGGGCACTGTCGACATGAGACGAGGCTTGTGTATAAACAGCGTTTGATACCATATCTTTGTGACCTTGACCACATCGCTTGCACCACTGGGTGTAATGCTGCTGTCCTTTCGTCCCATTCCAACCCTCAACTCCAGTCATCATAGGAGTTCAACGTCTCCCCTCTCAACACCTGCCCTCACCTCCTTCCACCTCAACACCCACACATCTCCTCTCTTCAACTCCACCTCTCCCACTCCACCCTCGCCCTGCACCTCCACCACCCCCGCATCCCTCAGCACCCTCACAAATACTGCACTCATCTCATCCGGAGCATCGACCATACTCACATTACCCGCCGTATCGTCCAATTTCTGCATCTGCGCGGGGAATGACGAGAGAAACGAGGCTTGGTAGTGCTGGCTCAGCAGCGACTGATGCGATTGTAGGTACTGCTGTTCGAGGATCGAGAGGAGCGGTTGGGGATGCGGCTGGCTTTCTTGTTGGCGGGAGAGAAGGAGGTTGCGGTAATGGTGCGGGAATTTGTCGATCTGGGACCTCACGGTCAGATCGTCAAAGCGGTCGAGATCTTGGGGGGGAGGGGGAAGAGACCTTTGCTATCCGTGCGCGCAAGAACGAGCGGACGAGGAACTTGAACCGCTCGAGGTCTGTCTGGAGTATCACGAGGGTGAAGTTGGCTTTGGGGTCCGTGGTTCCGGTCATTTCTTCGATGGTCTCAATCTACTGACTGGTGCGGTCAGCACCATGCCTTCTCGCAGATCTCGATGCTCATGATCTCGACTTACTTGAGTCTTTATCCTCTCCATGATCCTGTCGATCAGTTCGGCAGGGTACGGCATGAGTTCTGGCGCCGTACGCTCGTTGATCCATGCTCGCGTCAATGCCTGGAGATCGAGCGTCCGTTGTGGTATTGTGGGTGCTGAGACCGAGTTGAGGATGTCTTGGATGTCGTCGTCCATGATGTAATGGTCATGTAGAGACAGGATTTGCAAGCATGTGAAGAGAAGGCGGGGCACGATGAAGTGAGAGCACAGACCATCGCGTCGTGTTCGCGTCAGAGGGTATATGTGTACCATTTCATCACTTAAGATTTCCTCCCATCAGGTATACCAACATGGGCTCGTCAACCAGTGATATCTTGAAGACAAGATGCTCGTTATCCATCAAAGATTCGCCCTCTCCTCCCTCACCACAATTCCGCGCTCCCCACTCCGACTCCTATCCCTCAGCACCCTCCTCAAGATCTTTCCACTCGCGCTCTTCGGAATCGCATCGATGAACTCCACTTCCTTCACAGCCTTATACCTGACCTTCTTCTCCTTCACATACTGTATCAGTTCTCGGCCCAGTGCCTGATCACCCTCTTGGCCTTTTGGCACGACATATGCTTTCGGAACTTCGCCATTATAATCATCCTGGATAGCTAGGACGGCAACATTCTCAACCCTGGGATGGCCGAGAAGCGTGTCCTCAAGCTCGGCCGGTGCGACACCGATGCCCTTGACTTTGATCAGTTCCTTGATGCGGTCCAGAATTGTGATGACGCCTTCCGAGTCTATGGAACCCTGATCACCGGTGTGAAGATATCCATCAGCGTCGAAGGTCTCGCGAGTGGCGTTTTCGTTGTTCAAGTAGCCCATAACGATTTGTGGTCTAGATGTAGTTGGCTTCAATTGTCAACGGCAATGATTGAAGAAGAACTCACTCACCCTTTGGCTAATATCTCCCCTGGTTCACCCACACCCGCCTCCGTCCCGTCTTCTTTTATGATCTTCACTGTCGTACTTGCAACAACCGTTCCAACCGCATGAGCGTACTTGTAGTCATAGAGCTGGGGAGGATGCGCGGTAATACAGGAGCAAGATTCTGTCATTCCGTAGCCCTGCTTGAATCCAGTTTGCGGGAACTTCTGCCTCAGAAGCTGAATGATCTCCTCGCTCAATGGTGCAGCACCCGACGAAAATCGTCGTAGAAAACTCAGATCGTACTGGTCGACGATCGGATCGCGAACCATTCGAATCAGGATCGGTGGGACAAGCAAGAGCTCCGTCAATTGATACTCGACGACGGTGTCCAGCATGCTCTTCATAGTGAACGATGGAAGCATAACGACTGTAGCGTTAATGAGGACAGGTAAGTGCAAAGCGTGGACCAGACCGGTGATGTGAAATGACGGAAGCACAGCAAGAACTTTGGTCAAACTTGACGGCGTTATTGGCATGATTTGCAAGCATTGAGCGATCACATTCTGATGTGCAATCATTACCGCCTTGGGCAAGCCTGTCGTACCCGAGGAGAAGGACAAGAAGCCACAGATATCGAAGTTAGTCTTGCCCTTTGGGATATGGTAGACGGGTGATTGTTGGGACGCCTGTTTCCCAAGCTCGATCAACTCCTTAACAGTCGTGTACCCGTCCAGCTTGCCCTCTAGCAGGAACAAATTCTGCTTGGGTAAACCCGCATTCTTCGCCGCGGCGGTAGCAACCTCCATGCTGTTCGGGTGCGTGAAGATGTACTTGGCCTCACTTTTCTCCAACGCATAGGTCATCTCCTCAATGTTGTATGCTGGCGAAGCCCCCGACACCTTGCCGCCGACGCGCAGAGTCGCATGCATAGCAACAGGATACCATATTGTGTTTTGTGAGAATAGCGCCACCGTCTCGCCCTCTTTGAGTCCGTACTTCTGCACAAGAGCTGTGGAGAGATATGTTGCTGCCTCCTTAACTTGACGCCAGTTGAGGTTCTCTTTCGTTGTGGCATCTGTGTAGCCGCCCAACTGGTTCTCAGGGAACCGATGAAGAGGTGAGTATGTTGGATCTTCGAAGAGCCATTGCCAGGTAGTCAAGTGTCGAGGGAGGAGGATATCCTGTTGTAAGCTCTTGAAAGGCATATTGAGACTGGGGTGTGAGAATAGCAGGGCTTAATAGACCAATTAGCGATATTGAAGGAGAGTAACCTACCATCTTGGACAGACAAACTGTCGTCGTGTGTGTGTGTGTATACCCTCGGATCGCATCAGCTCAAGTACTGACCGCGGATGCGGGGTTGCAACGGGGAGTTCAAGCTTGGACCATGTTGCTGACTAAAAGTGAGCATTCATAGGAGGTATTGATCTAGGCCAGCCGAAAGAGGCAGGCACGCGAGTCGTCACGGCAGCTTGCTCGGCATCATCGTGTGCACCCACCTTAGCAGCAGCGTACCCGTTGCTGACCATGACCATAGATAGCGATGGCTCTTGCACGAAGCAAAACGCGATGAGCTTGGCGCAATTTGCATGCCGCATTCCAGAAGCGTTGTCCACTCCACCCCTTGATCGCAACCGGCAGTGACCGCAGCAACGCGTCGAAAACGTACACGACCGTGTAGTATGACTTGACGACCGCGTGTCGAATCGCACACTCATGTCGCTGAACACTACCAGGCGGACCAGTACCGTCGATGGCAACAACTTCTCATTGGCATCAACTTCCTTTCACTCAACAGCCATAAGCGGTAGATGACTGTAGCAAAGCCGGATGGACAGTCGCCGCAACACTTCGACTCCTGTTGGCCATCTGCGAGCCGCGGACTCCGTCGGGCCAGACGTCCGACTGTCACGATCGCCTGCACGGTCGCCACATATTACTGAGCCCTTTCGCAGCGCAGCAGGGGCCTTGCATCCAGAGATGACACTGACTTCGATGCACGCGCTGAGCGACTCCAGCATCCGGACGGCAGACTTCTTCGACGACGGCTCCAGTGATGATGACTTCGGGATCATGGACTCCGAGAATGGCCATGCAGACATTCTTGGCTGGAAGCGAAGAAGCACATTGTCCAGTAAGAGGAGAAGTGCGCCGACAAGCGAACCACTCGCCAGCCGGTGCGAAGATAGGCCAGTGTCAGGGAATCCATCACCACCCCCAGCGAGCATGGATGGTTATCAGCGCCTGGCTGCTCGTGGGCCACAGGAGAGGTTACCGCTCCGCTTCGCAGAGACTCCACGCACATCGTACAATGGCTCTGTCGACGAACTGTTGCCAGATGAGAGCAACAGTCTTACGCCTAGCGCCCCGGAATCTGCCCATTTTGCATCCGGAAGGTCGGTTAGCAGAAATTCTGGACCGAGCCAACACCGCTCAGCCGTCCAGCGCATGCCATTACCTTCTAATAAAGACCAAATTATTGCGGCTCACCAGATTGCGCATGAGATCACGCTACAAGCATTGATGAGGGATGATATAGGCCTGGGCGATGATTTTGGTGGGTTTGCTCCATTAGACAATGACCAGGCTCCCCGTTCTTCTGCACTACCATCGGCACTCCGTCCTCACGATCCGCGCAGCCCACGAAAGCCTAGCGTGCAGGCACCAGAGTCCACAGGAAGCGGTAAGAAGGTGCACATTGTGCCACCACCAATTGACACCTCAGCCCCTCGGCGGTCACTACCACAAGAGATGGTGCGAACTCCTTATCCTCTTACGGCAGACAAGAGCAACAAAAGAGACTTCGAGCAAGGTCAGGGGCCGGCTAGCCGTATTGAGCCAGGGCCGCCAGAGAGCGTCCTGACCTTGAGTATACGACGGACCAATCCAAATGCTATGCGCCGCGTTATCAGCCTGACTATACCGCCTTTCAATGGCTACAGCGCAGTGGGCTCACGCGGGGGAGAGGAGAAAAGCCATTATAAGACCATGGACTTTGATGACGCCGAATTATTCAATCAGCTGCGGGCAAGCTATCGCAAGCTGACTGGTTCGAGCCGATGCTTCAGCGCTCGCTCGTTGCGACGGATCACAGTCGGCGGACCAGCCTCCACAGCAGCAGAGGCAGGGTACGGCCGTCTGCATCAGCCAAGGTCACAACGCGCACTTGCATATCAAGACCTCCCGGACAGCATAAGTGATGAAAGTCTCTTACAGCATTATCTCAATCCCTCGCTTGGACGCAGAAGGTATGCATTCGTGGGTTGGGCCCATCGCCTCGCTGCAGCACCACCTTCACGCTCATCAGAGTCCGGTGACGAGTCTGATGAGCCAGAGTTTAGAGATCTCGTGCGTAGGATGGAGCAGCCACAAGGCCTAGAGTTTGTCGTGGGATGGTCGATCAAGCGTATCGCATGGTCTTTACTTCTCTTGATCGTTCTCAGCGTTGCGACTGCAGTTTTATGGATACTCTTGGGTAAGAACACTGTCTCCGGGAAGCCTCGCGGTGGTTTTCGAGATGCCGGGGACAGAGTCTTGCCTGGAGTCGTCATGAGTATCTGCTTGTTACTCATAGGTCTCAGTGGCTTTGGAGGCTGGTTGGGGGTCAGCTGGCTTGTCATGTAAATGTAAGAATCTAATGGCATATGTATGTCTTTCAAGTCAGCATTGAAGCAGAGAGAGGATGCTCCCTTCGCTGGCGCCAATCCGTCCGACGAGGGAAGCGCACTAGCCTCGCCCCTTTGCCACCTCTGCATTACCTGGCTCCCGCCGCGTGGGATGGAGTGATCCGTGGACGAGGATATAGATCGACGCGTGGCTCTGATGTTGGACTACGGAGATGTATGTGGTCTTTAGAGATAGGTCGCACGAGCAGAGCAAGCGCCATCAGACTCTCCTCTTCCGACGGAAAACGTCAGCATCACGCCCGGAAGCCCAGCGAGCTCCGTCATCACTCCCAAGCACCGCCAATGCGAGCCAACATGCCGCTGCCTGAGGAGCTCAAGAAGAAGTCGAGCACCATGCGCCGTTCGCGATCCGCGGGTATGTGGCAGTGGCGCAGTAGTGGGCGACGAAACAAGCTCGCCAAGAAGCGGGAAAGAGGTGGACAGGATGATTTCGCCGTTGCTTGTACTACTCCTGCTGATATTCTCGGGCGCGTCGCCTGGCTGTGGTGCTGAAGTCAGAGTCATATCTGGTGGCGTGTTCCAGACGCATGAGCATCCGAGCAGGCGCAACGATTCACTTCCAGCTTTGCCGCTCGACCGAATGGCTCCGCTGGACCCACCAAGACTTTCCTTATCAGCAACGCTGGGCGCCAAGATAGGCGATCACGATACACATATCCTGACGAGCCCGCTTCCAACACCACACCTGATTGGTATGATCGTGATATATTGGACTTACCATCCTGGTATCCCCTCGAGCTCTAACCTCTTTGGCACCTCGCTATCTTCAGCCAATCATAGCGCCTGAACCGCGGCTCAGTCGGGTGTGGTCGCCGAAATCGCTCGCTGCACGTGTGCGTAAGGCAGACTCACATGGAAATTCTGGCGCTGATAAGAATTCGGGGAGCAGGGCGTGGGCGTACACGATCCGCAATCGATGCGGCCAATCAGAGGCCGCATCCTTGCAAGTAGGAGGTACCTCCTCGTGTCAAAGCAATTCATCCGCAGCAGCACGAATTCTGTCAACGCCAGCGCCAGCACACCTCGTTGCGTGCGCTGTTGATGATATCCGAGACATTTTGGCTGGTACAAACGCGCCAGCGCTCTAGCCGCTTCCGGGTCTGGTGAAGCACGTCCCTTTTCACCTGGCATTTCTGGGTGGAGTAAGCGGTTTGAGAGCCGGAAAAGCAAGCTTCACTTTGGAGCTCGACATCTCCAAGGGCCTTTAGTGTTCTCGCGAGCCAAGCAGAACCGCTGTCCGCAGGCTCCGCTTGCATGATCGAGGTCAGATCTCGTGTCTCGCCCGTCGCGCCTCGTCTAGTACCTCCATTTCAACCTCAACGTCTCTCAATTGTCACTCCAGAATGGCAGTGCGCGCCGAGTAGGTTTGGACGGTTTGCATATCGCCTCGACGTCGCTCGTGTATATCCTTTGGTTGCATAAGAGCCTCTCGCGCCGCCCGCTAAAACAGCATTCGAACTTTTGTTTAGCTTCGTCCCGGTTTCTTTCTATATCATTGTCTATCCCTCTCTTCGGCGGCCGAGACATTGTCACGTACCCAGCTTGTCGGGACCCTTGCCCATCCTCGCCCGCCGGAGTCGATCCAGACAAACAACACTCTTCTGGGACATAGAAGGGGGATCCGAGCGAGTAGAGGCAGATCGGCACAGCAGCCATGTCGTACGCTTGGGTGGGCGCGCCCACGCCGTACAATTACACCATTGCATCTGTCGGTGGCGACTCCAGTATGTCTCTGCCCATTGTGAAACGGAGGCAGGCGAATGGTCTGCAAACACTAACGCCGTACTTCAAGACACTGAGAATTTGAACCAATGGTTTCAAGCTGGTGACCAGGCTTACATTATCGTGGCCTCGGCCATGGTCATGGTCATGGTGCCAGGTCTTGGCTTCCTATATTCTGGATTGGCACGCAGGAAGTCGGCATTGAGCATGATTTGGGCTTGTATGGCATCTTACTCGGTCATCACATTCCAATGGTATTTCTGGGGATACTCTCTGGCCTTCAGCAACTACGCGACAAATGGATACATTGGGGACTTGCAGAAGTTCGGTCTCATGAAAACATTGGCGGCGCCTAGTCCCGGCAGTCCTCTTATACCCGACTTGCTGTATGCTTTCTATCAAGTACGTCATGTTCAGATTCGAGAACACTACACAATCGTGACTGATGATGTGTAGATGCAATTCTGCGCTGTCACTGCCGCTATCGTCGTAGGAGCTGTTGCCGAGCGAGGGCGTCTCATTCCAATGATGGTCTTCATCTTCTTTTGGGCCACGCTTGTCTACTGTCCGATTGCGTATTGGGGCTGGGGCTCACATGGGTGGGGCTATTCTTGGGGTGTACTCGACTATGCTGGAGGCGGCCCTGTCGAGATTGGCTCCGGATTGTCCGCTTTGGCCTATTCGATGATCCTCGGACGTCGGCAGGAGAAAATGATGCTGAACTTCCGACCACATAACGTATCGCTGATCACGCTTGGCACGATCCTGCTTTGGTTTGGGTGGTTGGGCTTCAACGGTGGCTCGTCGTTTGGTGCCAACCTGCGCGCCACGATGGCTTGCTGGAACTCGAACCTGACTGCCGCATTCGGGTCGGTTACTTGGGTTCTCCTCGACTGGCGTTTGGCTAGGAAATGGTCGATGGTCGGCTGGTGTTCTGGTGCCATCTCTGGTCTTGTCGCTGCCACACCTGCTTCCGGTTTCATCACTCCCTGGGCTTCTGTCATCCTCGGCGTCGTCACCGGTATTATTTGCAATTTTGCGACGAAGATCAAGTACTGGATTAGGATCGACGACGCTATGGATGTATTCGCTGAGCACGGCGTCGCTGGCATGATAGGTCTAATTTTCAATGCGCTCTTCGGCGCGAGCTATATCATTGGTTTGGACGGTGTCAACACTGGCGTCTACCCGGGAGGCTGGCTCAACCACAACTGGAAGCAGCTCTACATGCAATTCGCATACGTCGTTGCGTGCACCGCATACGCATTCTGCATGAGCGCGATCATCGCATTCATCATCAACTGGATTCCAGGCTTGCACCTCCGCGCTTCCGAGGAAGCTGAGCTGCTCGGCATGGACGACGACCAGCTTGGTGAGTTCGCGTACGACTACGTCGAAGTACGCCGTGACTACCTCGCGTGGACCCCAGCCAAGAACGAGCACGAGCAGGTGAACCCCAACGTTCCGCCCGGAGAGCGCCACGGGATCTCTCAACATAGTGAAATGCTCGAGGGCAAGGAGCCTAGTGACAGCAGCTCCGGAGACGGTGGTCACGAGCATACTGGCGTCGCAGGCGACCGACATGGGGTGGCTTATGAAAAGAGCGAGCGTGAGGCTGCTGGTCAGGGCCATGAATAGTTTGTCAACACTAGCTGATTATTTAATTGTGTGTGTGTTTTTAGAGCGAGATATCCAGAGCTGAGTTGCTCATGGCGTTAAGGGCTATGAATTTCAGACGGCAGAAAAGCTATGACAGAGGATCTAGCGCATGGTCTAGCACCCAACGATACAATAGCTACTCAACAGGGACTCTATTAGTAGCAGTCAAGACAACCAGAATAGACTCGATGGTTGAAGGCGCATCCATCGATCACAAATATGCTGCATGCACTTTGTCGATCAGCGAAGGCAGTGCCACGCTCCCCCGCTTCCTGTAGTCTGGCTCACGAAAATCAGCGTTCCTGGCGAAGAAGGGAGACAAGCAGACTTGGTCAGCTTCTGCGTGATCCGCAAATGCTTCGTCAATCTGCACTTCACCGTCATCGTTCACGTGCTCTCCAGTCGTTCGTGTCGAGTGGAGGAAGTGATCTCTACTTGCTCACGTGCGAATCTAGGACGCATGGTACCTAAGCAAAAGCGGCGCGGGTCAAGGTTCGACCATGCAAGAGTCCAAGACTTTGCTGTCGGCATTGAATGCCAAAGCAAACTGCTGCTGCTGCAGTCCGCCACGCAGCATTGGACTTTATATTTCATTTGGCTCCTTGGATCCCACTGCATCACAACTGTGCAAGCTTCTTCGACATGAAGTCGGCCTCGAGTGCGCATCCTCGGGCACAGACGGTCCAACAGACTTGTACCTAGCCTTCCTCAGCCGCAAAACCTAGACCAGCACCTTTCACATGGGAATGGTGTTATAAGCAGCTTGAATAAGAGCTGCAGTTGGCTTTGTAGCCCAGTGCTCTCACGTCGCCCATTTCACCGCATCTCCACAAACATGGCTGGACCACTGAAGCTGTCAGACCCTCTTAGTTTCCGGATTCGTGAAGCAAAAGAGGCAGATGTGCCCGCGATGACTGAAGTATTCTTTCGGTCCTTTAATGCACCTTTCTGGCAGTACTTCATACCTGACCGAGCATGGACCAGGAAGTGGTGAGAAGAACAAAACCACTATCTTGTTGATATTAGTCCAATGCACATATTCACGGCTTGCAGGTGGGATGAAGCCTGGATCATTGGGCTCGACAGTCCAGCAGATGTCAGCTTTGTTGTCGAAGACACACAGAAAGATGACAAGATTGTCGCCTTTGCCAGATGGGTGCTACCTCAGAAGGATGGCAACCTTGAGAGGAAGTGGCCAGAAATGTACCCTAAGCACTGGGATATGGAGATCGTCGAGAAATTTTTTGGTGGCATGGAGGAGAACAGGCAGGAGATGATGCAAGCGCGACCACACTGGAGTTAGTCTGTGACAACGCCGTTTTTGAGATCCCTCACTGACGCTCCTTCTAGTGCTGGACCTGCTTGGCGTCCACGAGGACTATCAAAAGCACGGCATTGGCGCCAGCCTGTTGAAATGGGGCACGGATCAGGCTGATCGAGACGGCCTTGAGACACACCTCCACGCATCTGAGGTCGGATTGCCGTATTACAAGGGGCGGCATGCCTTCACACTTGAGAAGGACATCGAGATACCGGACCGGCCAGATGCGTATGGCTCGTTCCAATACAAGAGTTTGATCAGAATGCCGCAAGGACAGAAGGCAGCGCGGGATCGGCAAAGCAGATAAAACTCACCAATCGTATTCAACTTGTCATAGTGGGATCAAAGTGCGCTCTGAGCTGCTTTCTCGATGCGTAGCTCTTGCGCTCGTGCTGACTGGACTCTGCTTGGCATCGGCTTCGAAGCTCCTTGGTCCGCTCTCAATCGTGGTCGTCGTGACTTCGTCGTCGTAGGTTATGGTCGACAAGATGTCGCCGCTTTAACCATTGTGCAGAGGTCGCCAGGTGCTGGGTCGAAGCGATCGAAAAGATGCCCATTCTGCTTCTGTAGGCCTTACCCACTAGTGGGGCTTGAAACCCCTCCAAGATTGTGTCGGCTTTTGAAAAGAAGACAGGTCCACAACCCACGGCGTGACAGTCCAGGATGGCCACATGTATGTCGGAAGACAGAATAGAAGGGATACATCATTATTAGCTGCCACAGCCAGTCCCGAAGTTTTTTTGGTCAGCCCTTTACCCTGAGGTAGCGAAGCAAGCATAAGAGGTAGCCCGAGTGCTTCGGACTTGAACAGGAGAGTGGGGTTGGTCTCAACAACCTTCATGTTACGACTTGCTTCATCATCAAACCCGACAACTTTTTCTGCTCCGACCCAGACGACCTTGCAGCTTCGATTGCGGCATCTCAGCGAACATATCACCAGAACTCTCGCCAAGATGTCCTCTGAGCCTGTGTAAGTGTTGCCACAAACAGCATATCCTACCTCTGATGTCACCGAGAAGATTTTTGAGCGAGCTTCGGAAGATATGAGAGGGAGTCAGATCGTCTTGCGATAGATCAATCGGCTATGAAGGCAGCCATGGGATCGATAGCATTGATATCGCCATGTCGAGACATCGGACACACGCTCAGAGACCGCTGCAGTGACGGGAGTGGAACATACAGATCAATATATCAGGCTGACTAGATGCCTTCTACAGCGGAGACTTCGGTCTCATCGGCCTTGCGGTCATGGGCCAGAACCTGATCCTCAACGCTGCCGACCACGGCTTCACCGTCGTTGCCTTCAACAGAACCGTTGCCAAGGTCGACCGTTTCCTTGACAATGAGGCCAAGGGCAAGAGCATTGTTGGCGCACACAGCATCGAGGAGTTCGTGAAGAAGCTCAAGAAGCCAAGGCGTATGATGCTGCTCGTCATGGCTGGCAAGCCTGTCGACGACTTTATCGAGACTCTCCTCGGCGCCGGCGTTGAGAAGGGCGACATCATCATTGACGGCGGTAACTCCCACTTCCCAGACACCAACCGCCGTACCAAGTACTTAGCCAGCAAGGGTATCCGCTTCGTTGGTACGGGGGTGTCTGGTGGTGAGGAGGGTGCTCGTTATGGCCCTTCCATCATGCCGGGTGGTAACGAGGAGGCCTGGCCCTACGTCAAGGACGTCCTTCAGAGCATTTCTGCCAAGAGCGACGGCGAAGCTTGCTGTCAATGGGTCGGTGATGAGGGTGCTGGTCACTACGTCAAGATGGTGCACAACGGTATTGAGTACGGTGACATGCAGCTGATCTCTGAGGTGAGGACTACCCGAGACTGATGCTCTGACATGTCGACTAACAAGGACCAGGCTTACGACATCATGAAGCGCGGTCTCGGCATGAGCAACAAGGAGATGGGCGACGTATTTGCCAAATGGAACAAGGGTGTTCTCGACTCGTTCCTCATAGAGATTACTCGCGATATTATGTACTACAACGACGACGATGGCGTCCCAGTGGTCGAGAAGATCCTCGATGCTGCTGGCCAGAAGGGTACCGGCAAGTGGACCGCAATCAACGCACTCGACATGGGCCAGCCTGTGACGCTCATTGGCGAGGCCGTCTTCGCCCGATGCTTGTCTTCACTCAAGGGAGAGCGTACACGTGCCAGCCAGAAGCTCAGCGGGCCCAAGCCGGAGTTCTCCGGCAACAAGGAGGAGGTTCTTGCCAACCTCGAGCAGGCCCTTTACGCTTCCAAGATCATCTCATACGCTCAGGGCTTTATGCTCATGCAAGCGGCTGCTAAGGAGTACGGCTGGAAGCTCCAGAAGCCGGAGATCGCCCTCATGTGGCGTGGTGGTTGCATCATCCGCTCCGTCTTTTTGAAGGACATCACCAAAGCCTACCGCTCAAACCCAGACCTCGAGAACCTGCTTTTTGACGACTTCTTCAACCAGGCCATTCACAAGGCCCAGCCTGGCTGGCGCGACATTGTCTCCAAGGGTGCCCTCTGGGGTATTCCGACCCCGGCTTTCTCCACCGCTCTGTCCTTCTTCGACGGCATCAGGACGAAGGACCTGCCCGCCAACGTGCTCCAGGCCCAGCGTGACTACTTCGGCGCCCACACATTCCGCATCAAGCCAGAATATGCAAGCGAGAAGTACCCAGAGGGCAAGGACATTCATGTCAACTGGACCGGCCGAGGTGGTAACGTTTCCGCTTCCACCTATACTGCTTAGATGGATTTGCCCCATTAAAAATGCAGGGGTTGTATGGTTACGAGGACATGAGCCGTTTGCATCGGGCGTGGAAGGTCACGACGGCGTGGTAGCCCCAGATAGATGTGCTGTATTTAGGTATGAAACACGTGTGCAAGATGAAAGACGAGTGATACAGGTGCAACCCTTTTACATCTCAAAACAAATGGCTCGTGACCCGCGGTCTGGCCCGTTTGCGCTCCACAACATCGTGTTGAACATATACATCCAACCAGCCTTCCTCTTCTTGCACAGCCTGACCACTGTCGTTGGTGCTTCTTGCTTCTTCCTGCGCATACATTCGCTAGGTCTTTGTCATTCCTGTTGCCCGCTGGGCAGAGCAAGAGGAGTGAGCAGCCAGCATTGGACATCGATGCGCCTGGAGCTCTAGGAAAGCACCCGCTGTGCAACGGGCTTGCAGCAGTCTGCATGGTGCATTGAATATTTCCCGGAAGAAGCAAATCGCTGGCTTGGTGGAGATGGCGGACGGAGCAAAAAAGAACACTGTTGCGGGCAAGGTAGCGCCGACCAAGGCTGGCGGTGCTGCACCATCGCAGGCAACGCCGGATAGTGTCGCGGCTCTTGCAAAGAGCGTGGGAGCGAGGTACGCGGAGCCATAGCATGTGCCAGGGAAGGGGTCAGGTCACGCTATGCTGGGCATTGCTGACAAGAATGACGTTCCAGTATCAAGATCACTACCGCATCACCGCACAACCAAACTTATGAGGGCACCCTGTACGCCGCGGACGCGATCACGAACATCGTTGCGATCAGTACCAACTGTTCTCCAGATCCAGCGAAGCCGGTTAGCTTCCATCTGCTGCCGTTCTCACGGATCAAGGATTTGACAGTGGTCTCTGTCGCACGCAACGTGGAGAGCGGCGAGGCGAGCTTCGCATCTGCGATTCCACCTATCGGGAAGGTAGACGTTGAGCAGCTGCGAAACCGGGAGCAAGAGGCGATTCAGAAGCTGAAAGAGGCTGAGAAGCACAAGGGAAAAGGAGTTTCGCCCGATGGGCAGGAGATTTATGATTCTTTCCGTAGACTGTGAGTGCAACATTTGCGTGTCGTCAGGACGATCAATGCGCTGACATCGAAGCAGAAACATGGAAGCCAGATGGCACAATGCCGAGATTATAGTATATAACTCGGTCATCATAACACCACCATACCGTGTGGAAGACTGTAAAGGACCCAAAGACAAGCAGGAGACTCTTGTCAGGGTCAAGAAGGTCCTAGAGGGTGAAAGGAATAAGATTTCAGAGCGAAAGGCGCCGCTGGCTCCCAGGAAGGGCGGTTGAAGTACGTTGTCACAGCATAAGGACCTGAGTGTCTAATCTGCGGCGCGGCTGCACGCAGGGTGGCATGTGGGAGGCCATCGACAGCCTCTGCAGAGACGAAAATGGAAGTGGTGCATGGCCATGGTGGGAGGACCGAAGAAGTCGTAGCGCGCGTGGGTGGCATGGCGGGTCAGCCGCAAGTGCTGGCTGCTGCTTATCTGGTGCGAAAGTACCGGAGGTGTTTGATGGCGGAAAAGCGGCCTGAGGACAGAGTGGATGATACCCATTGAGAGGCTTGTGATTCGGATCCTCGATCAGCTGGACATATATGCCGTACTCTTATGACGCTGCACAACCATGCCTGCAAGGCCTTACCATGTTCAAGTTTCGCATCGAAGGCTGAAGGGCGCGTCGCACTTGGGTGTGCGGATTTGGAATATCGCTGAGCCGAGTCGATGCCAGATGAGTGTGGTGTCATGGGCAGTACAGCGGCGAAATCTGAACAGACTCGTGACCATCTGGGAGCTGAGACGTGCGTCAGCATCTCCGAAGAGTCGTCCTCACGAAGCATGAGGCGCAGATGCTTGTACTAGGCTATTTCAGAAACGGTACAGACGGCACAAGCGATACGCATACTAGCTACAGGCAGTCTGCACATGCCATCCACACAAAGCAACGCCTACTCATACCCATCTCGAGCTTTTATTACATTTGAAGCATGCAACCCATCATTCCTGCAACGCCGTGCGCTATGCAATAAGGCTCATCGCGCAGTAGCTGCAAGTCGGGTATCATGTCTGTCGAATCCTTCTCGCATATTACACAACAACATCCACAAGCACAGCTTGCCACCACAGCTCCTATTGTGATGATAGGACCCGTCATTCCCTCCAGCACTTGGGTCTGGGAGTAGGGTCCCTCGCTGCCTTCATCCTCCTTCAAGAGCTGACTATGCTTCGAACAGAACTGCCCAACGCCGGAACGATCAGAAAGTGTAGGTTGGCTGTGGAAGAGCTTATTTGCCCTTATTCAGCTCAAGAAGCTTCACATCAAACACCAGAGTCGAGTTGGCCGGGATGCCAGGCAGGGACTTGCTGCCGTAGGCGAGGTGAGGGGGAATGGTGATGCGGCGCTCACCACCCACAGCCATCCCTGCAACGCCAATGTCCCAGCCCTTGATAACATCGCCGCTGCCAAGCTTGAAGCTGAACGGCTTGCCCTTCTTGTTCGAGTCGAACATCTTACCATTGACGAGCTTGCCGATGTAGCGCATACCGACACGATCGCCCTTCTTTGCAGCCGGGCCAGTGCCAGTCTTGCGGTCGTCGATCTTGACGCCTTGCACAGTCTTGACACCACCGGCAGTAACCTTCTCGCCTTCCTTTTTGGCGTCAGCCTTTGCTTTGGTTGGGGTCGGCCCCTGCTCGAGTTCTTTGGCGAACTGTACCTTCTTGTCTGTCTTGCTGGAAGATGGCGCTTCTTCCTTGGCCTCCGCGGCAGTGCCATCGTTCTTCTTGAGCTTCTTCTGCTGCTTCTTGCTGAGCTTCGGCTCGCCATTGGTCTGCGCATCCATCAAGCTGTCGAGTGTTTCCTCTCCAGCCGACTCCTCGGCAGCGCGCTTGGTTCCAGCCTTGGCGGCAGCTGTTTTCTTCTTGTTACTGGCCTCAACGAGCTTTGGTGCGTCCACTTCTTCCTCCTCGATCTCTACGATGCGCGGGTCATCAAGATCGTCCAATTCGTCATCTTCATCCTCTTCATCATAATCAAGCTCATCATCGTCTGGCTCAAGGTCGTACTCATCTTCGTCCTCGTCGTCTGGATCGTACATACCGTTCTCGCCTGGCAGGTCGACGTAGTTGCCAGTGAGATAGATGTTGTGGGTGCCGCTAACCTGAAACCAGACACGCTCGTCCTCGCCGATTGTGATATCGAGAGGCTGCTGGTAGTGCTGTCGGAGTGTCAGTGCTGCGTACAAGCAACTCGGGACGTGCTTTGACATACCTTCTCCGGGTCGAGCGTGCAGAGCACAAATTCCTCAATCTCGTCGCCCTCGTCGTCATCATCTTCGTCCTCAACCTCTTCCTCGTCGTCATCTTCGTCGGCCACAGGCATCTTGCCCTTGGCCTTGGCTGACTTGGAAACACCGTTTGGCTTGTCCTCGTCAATATCCATGCCCTCTTCAGCCAACAGTTTTTCAATGGCCTGCTTCGCAGCAGCCTTCTTCATCGCCTTGCTCTTCTTGGGATCACTTGGACCGCCAGTCACCTCCTCTTCATCCTCATCCTCATCCTCATCCTCGTCGTCCTCGTTGTCGCCCTCAGCCTCCGCCAATCTGCGCTCAAAGTCCTCGACGTCGAACTCATCCTCATCGTCGTCTTCCAAGTCATCCTCATCGTCTTCCAGCGGGACGCGCAGGATCTTCAAAGTCGCGCGAGGCTTCTCGCCCTCCTCACCCTCCGGCTCAGCACTTGGGTCGATGGCAGCCATAGTGATGCGGAAAGCAGACGGCACCTCAGGCCTGCCCGGGACTGGAAACTCGCCAGCAGGGACCTCGAGGCCCCAGAAGGCCATCGGCAGAAGACCTGACATTCCGAGTGGTGTGCGATGCTGGTGTACAGGTAGAAGTGGTCTAGCAGAGTGGTGGTTACGAGAGGAACAGAATATTTCAAGAAGAATTTAAACTTTTTGACTTGGCTTTTCGAGCTCTCTCTACATGTAGCTTGGCGCGCTCCACAGGGTCTCACGTGGACACCTATTGACGCACACGGTGCGATGCAAGGCATTCAGAAAATGACACCCAGAGGTATCGATTGACTTAGAAGGCTATCCTGTTAAATGAACTCACTCTTCCGACGAGGCTGCTCCATGCTCCTCCTGCCTTGTAGAGGCACACGCCGGGCTCTCGATCAGCGTCTGCGTTTTCCCGATGCAGTCCACCGAAGCTAACAGGTGATCCCACCATCGTTCTCATCATGCCTTCGTCCTGGGCAATACTACTAATTTGGTCATGGCAGAGGCGGGATTCAGAATCGCCATCATTGGCGCCGGCACCATAGGTCTGTCTTTCGCTGCTCTTCACCTTACCAAGAATTCGACATGCACTGTCTCAATCTTCGATACCAGGCCTGATATCGAGGAATATGTTCAGCAAAGCCTTCCAGGATATCTCATGGATGCCAATCATGAAGATTGCCTCAAACGCCTTTCTCTATTCGACGCGCTAGAACACGCTATTCATAATGCAGACATAGTCCAGGAGCAAGGCCCAGAGAACCCAGACTTCAAGACCACCATATGGCCGCAGATAGAACAACATGCTCCCAAGAATGCTCTCCTCTGGTCCAGCACAAGCGGTATTCCGGCCAGTGTTCAAAGTAGAAATATGAAAGACAAGACGAGACTCCTTGTTTGCCACCCATACAACCCGCCTCACATCATGCCATTGCTTGAAGTGGTGCCTTCATCCAATACAGCTCAGACCGCCATAGATCGTACATTGGCCTATTGGCGAGCCTTAGGCCGCACTCCAGTAGTCATCAACAAGGAATGCACCGGCTTTGTAGCCAACCGTCTAGCCTTTGCCCTTTTTCGTGAGGCTTGTTCCCTTGTGTCGCAAGGCGTGGTCAGCGTTCAGGATTGCGATGTCATAGTCCAGGCTTCCATGGGTCCGCGCTGGACTGTCGCCGGGCCTTTCAAGTCTTATCACGCTGGTGGAGGTGAGGGTGGTCTCAGCAGCTTTTTAGGGAAGATTGGTGGGACTGTGCAGGACTGTTGGGAGGCGAGCGATGCAGACGTTCAGACAGGCAATGTGGAGGTGGCCAAGGCATGGCAGGCGGGCGTATGCAGGCAGACAGACGAGGCATACGGCATTGTCGATACAAAAGAGAGGGACGAGAAGACCAGGAGAGTTCTAGAGGCTGCTGGAAGGACATGACGAGAATGTTGGAGTTGGTTTCGAGTCCGCTACAGGAATACCAGCATTATTTCAGGCTCCCCATGGTGCCCATATTCTGTCGATTGCTCGTCTGGTGAAGCACCCATCCTCCGGGCGATCCGGCTAGCTCACCGCGCGTCCCTGATGGCGTCGTTAAACCAGCATTGTTGTTAGGACTGTGCTGCCATCAGCATATGTGTGAGTCATGACCACTTCACTTGGGTGTGTGGTGTCTGCAGTGCTGTTCTCGCTCTGCAGAACACTTACAGCCGCTGCGCTTGTAGTCGAGATTGGGATCGGACCGGTGCTGCTGCTGCTTGCTAAAGAGGACGATGTGGTGAGGAAGCTGCTCAGGGTCGTGCTGATGATGGTGCCAGCTGTAGTCCCTGTGGAGGTGACGGTCGTGGTCGACGTCGACGTCGCCTTCGGCAATGTTGAGGAGGAGGCACTGTACCCGCACCACTTGTAGCATTTGAAGCTCTTGGCGCGCTTGTCGAAGCTAATGGTCGTGAGGTTTGCGTTGCCTGGGTGTGTAATGGGCAAGGAAGCGGCGCCAGTACAATCCTCGCCATCGTAGAGGAAGCAGGTGACGCCGTCGTCTGGGCCAGCAGACGAGACGTTTCCTGCAAACCAAGCTGGAAGCTCGGCGGCTGTCGTACTTGTGAGCCTTGACACATGCACGATCGTAGAAACTTGGAAGGCAACTTACAGCACGTAGTCGGATCGAGGCACGCGTTGTACGCAGCGCCCTGCCAGTCGTAGTCGTTGGTGAGATAAAGGCAGACAGGAGGGACCTGCCACTCATCGCGAGACTCGATTGCGGCAGCTGGTGAGATGGCGATGCCGGCGAGAGTGGCGGTAAAAAGGATGGAGAGAGTCATCTCGTGTGGTCTGTCCGCTGTTTTCGGGCTGTGTGATTGGAAGCAATGTATGCGCTGCGTGGGTCTTGGGTTGCTAACGAGCGAGTGTTGTGGTTATCAGGAAGAAGACTCAGGAAGTTCGGAAGTTCAAATGTCGAGATTGTTGAGAGAAGCTGCAGAGCAGTAGTTTCAGAAGTGGCGGTCACGCATTCAGAGAGAGAGAGAATAGCAAGAGGCAGCCGCAGTGAAGAAAAAAGCGTGCACGGGCAATGCAGCGGCGACTAAAGCTGTGCGGCTGGCACATCTTCGCTGCAGGTGCTCCTGCAAGTCATGTTCGCAAAGGTTAGAGTGCCGAGCGCCCATCCAGTGTGCAAGTTCGCCGGAGTAGAATACTTTGATCTGTTGCAGTGGTAATGTACAAGAATCGCAATGATACCTATATGTGCCTAATCGATGCTTCTCGCCAGTTCTCGTCAAGCTGGAAACAAACTTGGAAGCCAAAAGCTGCATGTATGGCAGCAGTCGTGGACTAGGCTCGTGGCTGAGACCTTGACAGAGGAGAGACTCGAGCTGTGTGCCGATAATGCCACCATGCAATGACTGCAGAAGTTTGCTCTTACGCTTGCCCTTCCGCCTGCAACTCAATCTTCATCAATGAGTTCGACGACTTCTGGAACCAGACCCTCAGTCATCGGCCTGCCCTTCTTCGCTGGGTCGTTTCTCGCAACAGCTCGCAAGCATATGAACTTCTCATTGAATACATCCAACTCCTCCATCCGGTCGGTCATCTGCAACTTCTCCGTGCCAAGCATCAACTCAAACTTGTCGTCCATGGTCAGCTCAACCAGTCTATGCCACACCGTGGAGATCGTCGTCACGCGATTGCCTTTCATCCACGTCATGTGCTTTTCACTCGTGGCACTTCTGGGCTGTCGGTTGGTGGGTAATATTCCGATCCAGTAGCGGTGGCCAGCGAGCGGCAGATCTGGGATATACTGCTTCATGCGCTCGTGCCATCTTCTGAACTGCGCGAGATTTTTGCGGTAACTCTTGTCGAAGTCGGCCTCGACAGGCAATTTTGGTGGCACTGCGATTTTTGCTTTGCTTCCAATGATCTGTAAAGCCTCGAGCGAGTGCGAGCGCTCTTTCTTGATGATCTGAGAGGGTGAGCTTGGTGGTGTGGATGCATTACGAGCGTGACGACAGAGCTCATAGTGCTCGCCGTCCACACAGTCACATTCTACTACGCGATGCGTGCCTTGGGTTCTGACATCATCATGTGCTTCCTGATCCGATCCGTCCTCCTCGTTGTTCGTTGCCACCGCTGGGCCCTTGGTCATCCTTGAGAAAAGGTCGTCTTCGTCGTCGTCGTTGTCGTTGTCGTCATCCTCGTCGACCATATCGAGAACCCTTGGTCTCGGTTGCGAAACCTCATTTTCGAGCTCCTCTGAGGCATCAACGAACTCGTCCTCTTCTTCTTCTTCCTCTATGCCAGGGTTCACCGCCTGCTCAAGCGGAATCTGCATGCCACCAACAGTAAGGCGGACGAGCTGCATACCGTTGTCCATGCCGAGCGAAGAATACTGACGCACTTGTTTCTTTGAAGCTGGAGGCGTGACCTCATCTGTCGCTTTGCGCCTAAGTGATGGTTGTAGTGTAATTGGGTCCTGAATGAGGGAGCTGTTACCTCCGTTGTACGGCGGATCGTGGCGGGTTGGGGTGTCGGTTGTAAACATCTTCAAACATCTCTCGTGAGTGATGCTTGTTGATTCACGAAGAAGTAAGAAATATACACTTGCGAAGCCGAGGCCACAAGGTATACTGTCACATGCGATGAATAATTCAGAAGGCACGATACCACTGCGTTGGGAAGTGACAGCCGATGAGAGGATATGAACGTCCGACAGGATGCAGACTGAAGACCTTGCCGAGCGCGTATGAAGGAGTGAAGCGCGAGGGTTTGCCGGCCTATGGTCTCTTTAGACGATGATCAGGTGGCTGAATTGTCAAGATTGTCGAACTTCGATATCGCGCGAACGGAATATATGGAGGCTAGCAGTCAACCACATCAAGCAGTCAATCACATCGAGCAGTCAACAACATCGAACAGTAAGCCACATCGAACAGTCAAACACGTCAGCCGGGTGGTAAGTCGATACACTCACTCATGATCCCGTCCCTTGCACGTGGGGCCACCCCAATTATCGCAACTCGGGCCTCCCAATGATGCCGCCTTCAAGGAATGAGTCGAAAGAACTCGGAGCCAAGTCGAAAATGGGCATTCAAGCTGTTGCAAGCACTAGTGCATGCTTGGAGATCATAGGACAGCTCGAGGCGGCACTGTTCCAAGGCGACGGTCCTGTGTTGTCGCTGCTTGGTAGCCATTAATTCACCATGCATTGCAGCTCAGTGCCACTTGGGGCATTGAACATAGATCTGGAGATGGGGCCTTTCTTCTCCTCCGAGGTGGATTAAAGCATGTTCGAAAATCATCGGAGCGACTTCGGCAATGCACGCAGACTGCAGCAGTTTTCCAGGTCGCTATCTGATCCGAGGTTGTACCGCTTGAGCAACTTCTCTGTTGAGAGCACGCAATGCTACCTTGGTGGCCCAGTATAATTATCTATCAGTAGACATTTGCTTCGCATTTCCAAACCCTGGACAATTGGAGCAGAGCATAAGATGTGCATCTAGATTGCGACTCGCGCAGAGTGCTTTCGCGGTTGATAGAGGATGATAGCGAGCCGGCTCTGCCTGCGGGCAGCAGCCCGGCCATCAGGTGTATCAGGACCCGCAATAGCTTGCACCGTAGGTCTTAGGGCGGTCATTCCTACCTCATGGCCTAGTAGGAGGATATTTGCTTCGTCGGCATCCAGATGGAAAGATGCATTCAGCACAGCACAAGCACACGCTCAGGCCGAGCAGACGGCAGAAGAGGGCGTCAAGCCCAAAACAGCGCAGAAGCAGAAGCCGGGAGACCCAACGAAGAAGCGTGGCACTCTACTGGCCGAGCAGACAGTCTCGAATAAGGAGCAGCGAATGGCTGATTGGAGGATTATCAAGGATATGTCACGATATTTGTGGCCCAAAGACGACCTGGGCACTCGCTTCAGAGTGGGCCTGAGTGTGGCATTGTTGGTGGGCGCGAAAGTAGGCAATGCCTGTACTTATGACTACGCAGCAGCAAACGTTGATAGCTCGTGTAGGTGCTCAATGTCCAAGTCCCCTTCTACTTCAAGACCATTGTCGATTCTATGAACATCGATTTTGCTACCGTTGGAGGCACAGCCGCCACTGTGGCCGGAGTCTCAATCTTCGCGTATGGTGCCACCAGAATAGGAGCAACCCTGTTCCAGGAGCTGCGGAATGCCGTCTTCGCAAGCGTGGCACAGAAGGCGATAAGAAAAGTTGCCAGAAATGTATTCAAGCATTTGCTGAATCTCGACTTGTCTTTCCATCTGAGCAGGCAGACCGGAGGTCTGTCTCGAGCTATCGACAGAGGTACGAAGGGTATCAGCTTTCTGCTCACCAGCATGGTCTTTCACATCTTGCCAACGGCGCTCGAGATCATCTTGGTCTGTGGTATTCTAACGTACCAGTATGGTTGGCAGTTCGCTTTAATAACCTCTGCCACCATGATAGCGTATACTTGGTTCACCATCGCCACCACAGCCTGGAGGACGAAGTTCCGGAAGCAAGCCAATGCTGCTGACAACAAAGGTGCCACCGTGCAGCTGGACAGTCTCATCAATTACGAAGCAGTAAAGTACTTCAATAACGAAAATTACGAGGTCAATCGTTACGACAGGGCGCTCAAATCTTACGAGGGTGCCAGCATCAAGGTCGCCACCAGCTTAGCATATCTCAACAGCGGCCAAAACCTCATCTTCTCATCTGCCTTGACGGCGATGATGTACATGGCGGCACAAGGTGTTGCGAATGGCTCATTGACGGTCGGTGACTTGGTCATGGTCAACCAGCTGGTCTTCCAACTCTCTGTCCCGCTCAACTTCTTGGGGTCTGTGTACCGAGAGCTGAGGCAGAGTTTGCTCGATATGGAAACTCTTTTCAATTTGCAAAGAGTCAACGTGAGCGTCAAAGAGAAGCCAGATGCCAAGAATCTGGTGCTCAACAAAGGTGGTGAGATCAAATTTGAGAATGTGAGCTTCGCCTACAGAGATGACAGGCCGATTCTTAAGAACCTGAACATGACGATCCCCGCTGGCAAGAAGGTGGCCATTGTTGGACCCAGCGGATGTGGCAAGAGTACAATACTGCGGCTGCTCTTCCGCTTCTACGATGTGCAAAATGGCCGGATCACTATCGACGGCCAAGACATCCGAGACGTCAGCCTGGAAAGCCTACGGAAGAGCATTGGTGTAGTACCGCAGGACACGCCACTCTTCAATGACTCCATCGAGCACAACATTCGATATGGCAACATCGAGGCGCCTCAAGTCCGCGTCATAGCGGCCGCAAAAAGGGCACAGGTGCACGACATCGTCGAGAAGTTGCCAGAAGGCTACAAGACGCAAGTCGGTGAGCGCGGCATGATGATATCCGGGGGTGAGAAGCAGCGCCTTGCCGTCTCACGGCTGATACTGAAGGACCCACCCTTGTTGTTCTTCGATGAGGCTACGTCGGCACTCGACACGCATACTGAGCAGGCATTGCTTGGCAATATCAACAGTATTCTGAAGGAGAAGCGGCGGACATCAGTCTTTGTGGCGCACAGGCTGCGCACGATCTATGATAGCGATATAATTATTGTGCTTAGAGATGGTATTGTCGCGGAGCAGGGCACGCATGAGACGCTGGTGGACCGGGACGGCATCTACGCAGAACTTTGGAGTGCGCAGGAGTTGTTGTTTGGCGAGGAGGGAGAGGAGGAGCAGAAGCCGGATGGAAACAGGCGGAGAGTCTAGCGGTATGCTTGGAAGTCGCGTGTGGAGCAATTTCTTCTCGCACTGGTGTCCGTATGGCTTGGCTGTTCTAGAGGTAACAGCGATAGACGCAGAAGTTGTCGAGCTGCCAACAGTCCTTTGAGACTTCGTCCAATGGTGCCCGTACGTTGTCAGCCAGACAGCTTTTTGTCAGCCTCGAGCTCGCACACCACTCGACAGCGACTCGAGAGAGCTAATTGCATGTAACCACGGCTTCCAGGTTGCCACGGCGACCACTCCGCGTTGGCTGCCTAGAAGTTATCGTTGACCCCTTTTCGTGCTTTGAAGCATAGCGTAAAAAGAGGCTCTCAGACTGTGACTGGTACCTGTGATGCAAGCCTATCGGAGACTTCGGATAGCAATAGATGCTGCAGAGATCTCTGGGTAGGACCATATGACGCCGGGTACAATGGATCAAGTTGACGAGCGCACAGATCAAAACAGCCAAAGACGCTCTCACGGATCCTGACGAGCGTGAGGCTTACGATCCGGAGTATGCGGCCTTCCAAGGACTGGGAGAAGACTGTGAGGACTTCACTGGTAAGTGAGAGCCCTGCACAACGCATGTATGTCCATGCTAACCGACGCTACAGACAACAGCCTCGAGTCGGATGGAGACAGCATGGCGAACGAAGGTTATCGAACTTCAGACTCCGAAGATGGTATGTCCATGTCAACAGACAACATGAGCCACTCGACGACGACGAGGATACCGTTGGTGCCATCGATTGTGGCGCTCACAGTCTCGAGACGATGGACCATGACGTTTCAGACGGGGAGGAGCAAGAAGATGACGAAAGCGCTAGCAGTGACGGAGAGTATGCTGAGGCGGACAGCAGCGACTTGGAAGATGATCTCGCGCAGCTGAACGACGACAGCTCGGATGTCACTGAGGAGCCTCCTCCCCAGGAGGACATCACGCTTCGCGAGTATCCCTCGACCGGCTTGGTCGCAGTGAGCAGCTGTGGACATATCATGGACGTCGCTGACTTGGAAAGCAACGCTCGCGTCAAGGAGATGACCGCGAAGGAACGCAATTGCAGCCGTGCCATCTGAACGGCCAGCTTCGCTGGATTGACAAGCAGTCAAATTATGATTGTTTGGGAGGCGACGAGCGCTTATTGCATTTGCAAGGCCAGAGGCTTGGGGATGTAGCTGGTCTTTGCATCCAACGGGTCATCGCCAGCATGTGTTACTGTCTCGGGCCCAGGTGTTTATGAGAGTCCGTCGAGCTACGTCTCTGCACCCTTTATACAGATATGGACACCGCCGTTTACAGGCCATGTACAAGTCACTATACCGGCCTACCAGCCACACGGACAGGATGTGCTTCCGTATTGTATACCCATGTGTTCTTGCGACCTTTTCGACTGTCTTGAACATGAAAGGGAGCCTTGTGGTCCTACCAAGAGTGAGCCAAGAAATATGGACTCCAGCCATATGTTCATTTACCTCAAGATGTGTCAAATACACATACTTCATTACCTCGGCGAAAACGAAGCTTTCTTGAACATCCGTCTTGCCGCCTCCATCTGCAGCGTTCACATCACTGATTGCGCTGTAACCTGTCTCGGTTCGACAATATCGATTGATCGCTTCGAAAGCAGCCCAGGACCAATCTCGATACTTCGGATCTCTTGTGGCACGCCAGGCATAGTACCACGTTTCCAGGACTTCGGGTCGAAGGCGAAATTGTCCATCGATGATCTGAATTGAGTTTTCTGTATCACAATCTCCCGGATCGCAAGTATCGATCCAGGTCACAAATTCGCCACCAAGCCCAGTCTCAGTCATGCTGTAGATAGCACCAGCAGCATCGGCGATAGACAGACCATAGTCGACCAGTGTCTGATTGTGCAACGCCATACCGCCGAGGATGAAGTTGCCCCCTGCGAAATACGAGAGTGACTCCATCATGCGATTGAGGGAGGTCCCGTCCCAAGTCTGCAACAATGTCAAGTTCGGATGGCCATATGGATGGGAACCGATTGAGTGCATCGTAGAGTCAGCAGCCTCGATCCATTTCTCTAAATATACCTGATACGTATCCTGATCGTACAGGTATGCTTTGAGAAGGTACTCGTAGTATGCTGTGCGAGATCAGCAGAGCTCTTTGCCTTATCAATGCGAAGTCTCACAATCTCCAAACGCGCCCCAGCTCCCTTTGGAGTCCACAAGCTCCCCATTATCAATGCTGAGATATGACCCCAGCAGCCCGGGAAATGGAACCTTGGACCTTGGTTGTGGTTCAAGCAAGTAAAGCTCTGCCTTTCGAGCCAGCTCCACATATTTTTGGTCGCCCGTGACGCTCGATAGGCGGCCAAACTCGAGCACGGTGGTGCCGGCGCCGGCCACCGTATTCATCGTACCGCTGGCAGAGCATGTTGCAGGGTCCACCCAGTCGTGAGGAATGCCAGTCGGCGTATCGAAGGCACAGGCAAGGGCATCCCCAAGACGAATCATCTGACTGTACAATGCTTGCCGCAGGTCGATGTGGTGATTCCAGGCCATCGTATCGAATGGACCACTCAGTAGGTCCCACGCTGAGATCATCGCTCCCAAATGACGAATCGTCACCTCAAACACCTGAATCTTGGTACCGCCCTTGACCTGTGCAAAATCTATACTTGCAATGAACTCCAGTATCTGCACGGTAGCGTTTTCTTGGCCGAACATGATGGAAGTTGGTAACGCATCGATTGCCGTTGCGCCATAGCCACCGAAGTTATCCTCGCAGGTGTTCGAGACTGGTTGTATCGAGTCGCGACCAAAGCAGTGTTCGGTGTAACCAGTCCAAGCATGTTGGAACGCTTCCTTGATTGCAGATTGTCTGGCCAGTTCAAGTGGAGTGGCTTTGTCTGATGATCAGGTTTAGCGACCAGAGCCTCCAGCCCATTTGCTCTACATACCAAAATGATCACCCGCTAGATTGGCAGAGTGAAGGCAGAGGAATATCCAAATGCTAAGTCCTGCGCAGATAACCACCACTCTTTGTCGAGCGTTGTACCTGCGATTTCGATACCTGATCCCCAACGACATGCTCCCACTTTGGCCAGAGGGTTGCTGGCGACGTGGTGATTTTCACGAAGGGCATTCGTGGTTGCAAAGACAACGCAGCACGAAGTGTAAAGCCACTGAAACTTCCTGCCATATACGGTGCATTGACTGTGCCTCACCTGAAAATGACCATGAAGCTCGGCGAAGGGCAAGCGCATCCCAACCGATGGCGCAGGACATGTAGGAATGTTGGTCGAGAAGATGGGTGGCCATCCTAGCGCGGTCCTGTCGCAGCGCAGCGGCCGTGATGATCCGCGTGGTCATGTCGGTATGATCTGAGTGAGACAGTCTCTGGCCAATTTCGTCAAGAGCGAGCGTGTTCCTACGAGGAGACTTGGCATGTTTCTTCGTGCACAGACCCTGCAGGTAGCGGTAGAATCAGCCAATCAGAACGGTCGTTGCGATCGATGACATGAATTCGGACTGTTAGAACAGCCTGCCGTCCTCTACTCACATCCGACAATGGCCTCCAGATTTGCGCCCCGGGCGCTGCGATCAGCTACGGGAGCAGTGCGCGGTGCAGCGAGGCTGCAGAGACGGCGGTTCCAGCGGTCAGCGGTGGCAAGCAGCGACACTCTTCAAGTGGTATCGAATCGCAAGGCGCAATGGCGCAGGTTATATTGGACTGACACTGGCCCAGCATCGCGACACGCCTGAGAACAACCTCAACATCCCTTTCAAGTTTAACGAAAAGAACGAGCAGCTCATCCAGGAAGTGCTCAGCCGATACCCGAGCCAGTACAAAAAGGCGGCTGTAATGCCATTGCTGGATTTGGGACAACGGCAACATGGGTTTACAAGCATTAGCGTCATGAACGAGGTCGCGCGCATACTGGAGATGCCGCCGATGAGAGTCTACGAGGTGGCCACTTTCTACACCATGTACAACAGGAATCCCGTTGGCAGATTCCACGTGCAATGCTGCACTACGGTAAGCAGTAATCCATAATTTGCATAAGACAGGGAGAGCTGACTTCTCGGACGGACACCATGCCAGTTGCGCGGCAGCGACGGCATTATGAAGGCCATCGAAGAGCACCTCGGCATCCACCACGGCGAGACGACCGAAGACAAGATGTTCACGTTCACCGAAGTCGAGTGCCTCGGCGCCTGCGCCAACGCCCCGATGGTGCAGATCAACGATGACTACTACGAGGATCTCACACCTGAGACCACAAAGTCCCTCCTTACAGCGCTGAAGGAGGCAGCCAAGTCGACTGGAGTCTCTGGCTTTGCTGCTGGTCTACAGGGTGATGCGGGAAAGGAAGATGTATCTGGGCAGGGCAGACCGATCAAGCAAGCTGGTCTTGGATATTCAGCACAGGGCGCGAACCTTCCTGCACCAGGTCCGCTCAGCGCGCGTATATCGTGTGAACCAGCGCGCGGACAAACTAGCTTGATCGAGGAGCCACCGACTCCTGAGCAGGTTTTCAGGACGGATGGAGCCCTTTAGGGTGGCGTATGTATAGCTGTATGATGCCAGTGTGCAAGAGGCGACATCACCGTAATTAGATCCCTTGAGGATTAGAACCTGGCTCCGGGCGCTCTTGGGTGCTTACAGATGTATGATTGTGGTGAGTTAATGGAACAGACATCTACCACTGGTGAAGACGTCTTTGCTTGTTACGGCGCCCGCCTGCTTGAGAATGAGCCCGGCAGCTCAATCTACGATGACAGAACGCCAGACGAATCTCGAGCTTCGTAGGTGCGATGTATGGTGCAAAGCGGCAGATAGTGACCCGGATGGCAATGGGCGAGAGCAAGTGCTCTCTAGAGTGAAAAGGGGGAAGGTCTGCAATGGAATGCCTGCTTCTCAGCAATGCATTCTGGCAAGGCCAACCGCGTGTCTGGCGCTGAGACTATCATGCGGTAGTATTACATGGCTTGGCTGGCACATTGGCAGTCAATCAGGCGTGTTAGATTGTCGGAATCAGAGTCGATGGAAGGATGGAGCGACCTAGCGCTCAGATGGCGCGAAGGTTCCGAGCGTAAGTAAGATGGAGGTACTGCGGCATTCTGGACTCCGAGGTTGAAATCACGCTCTGTGCTCACGACAGCCTATGGACCTAGTAATCTACCAGGCTATCAATATAGTGTTAGGGCTGTTCGACGTTATCCTTGGATTGATTGCATGTGGCCAAGGTCAACTGGGCGGGTCAATGGCCTGATGAGGATTTGTGGTAGTTCATCAACTGCTTGACAGCTCAACTTGCATCACAGCAGGCCACGATGCGGCTCTTACAGAGGTGTGCAGCAAATCAAGGAGTTCGCTGCTTGGGGCATTGAGATGGATTGGCTGGCCGATATCTCGTATCGCTCACGCTTCCACCTTCCGCTTATCGTCTAGCTTGTACCCACAGCATGACTGCTTCTCTCCAACAAAAGGGATGAATATGGTAAGAAAAGGTTCGCCCGCCTATGAAAGCAGCTCCTTGCACGGCGGCCAAGCGACGGCCAACTTTGTCGTTGGCTGTTGACTCCTTCTATCCCTCGATCTGCAAATAAGGAAGCTGGCTGCGACGGGGATATAGCATCATTTGCCACGTGAACATGCACATAGACCCTGCTTATCGATCTTACATCGAGGTCTGCTGAGCTCAGTATTCTGCATCTCTTTCATCTAGAGTGGCTCCCTCAAATGCGTGCGGACAAGATGGCAACACAATGTGTATCGAGCTCGGCTCTGTCACTCCGTCCGGCCAAGCAGAACAATGTCCACCCATTTGCACCACTGAGCGCCAACGAGATCAGGGACGCAGCGATATTGATCAAATCTCAATGGCCAGAGAATACTGAGATCCATTTCAAAACGATAACTCTGCGCGAGCCGGCTAAGGCTGAGGCCGTGCCGTATCTAGAGGCTGACTTCCAGGGCGCTGCCTTGCCGCGCATTGAGCGGCAAGCGTTCGTAAACTATTATTTGAGGAGGACTGTACGTGTATTTGCACAATCACGGAATAAAACGAGCTGACGTCTGGGCAGAACAAACTCCACGAAGCCATTGTCAATCTCTCGCAGCGGAAAGTCGAGTATCATGTCAGAATGGGACCCAACCTGCACGCTGCCGTTGATGGCGAGGAGATCATGAACATGGAGCGCGCAGCCCTGGAGGATGAATCCGTCAAAGCCGAAATCGCAAAGCTCCGTCTGCCGAAGGGGACAGTGATTGTGGCTGATCCATGGATATACGGCAGTGATGGCGTTGGTGACGATGAAAGGATGTATCAATTGTTCCTGTACATGCGCGATCCGGAGAATGCCGCCGAAGCCGACTCAAATCATTATGCCTTCCCACTGAGCATCTCTCCAGTCGTCAGTGCATATACCCATCAGCTGATCCGCATCGACTACTTGCCGACTGGAAAGGACAAAAACGTTTCCGGGCCTACGCCATACCAGCATGTGCCAGCGAACGAATATCTACCTGAACATCAGAAGCTAAGGCAGGACCTGAAGCCTCTCAATGTCATCCAGCCCTCGGGCGCAAGCTTTGAGGTAGTCCAACAGGGAACTTCGAACATAGTCGCATGGCAGAAGTGGACTTTCCGAGTCGGTTTCAACCAGCGTGAGGGCATGGTGCTCTACGACGTGCGGTATGATGGTCGCAATCTTTTCTACCGTCTCTCGCTTTCAGACATGAGCATCCCATACGCGGATCCAAGGCATCCATACCACAAGAAGGCGGCCTTTGATCTAGGCGACGCTGGCGCCGGCATCGTAAGTACACCAGGCATTTAGCTAATCATTTTGAGTGTTCACATGTCGACACAGCTTGGTGACACTGCTGACTGCCAGGACAGATGGCGAATGACTTGCAGCTGGGCTGCGACTGTCTCGGTTCGATCCAGTACCTGTCCGCCGTACTTTCTGACGACAAAGGTGATGTGGTTGATATGCCAAATGTCATCTGTATTCATGAACAAGATGCTGGCATTGGCTGGAAACATACGAACTACAGAACAGGTCGTGGCGTCGTTGTTCGTAACCGAGAGCTGGTTCTGCAGTCAATCATTACTGTGGCTAATTATGAGTACATTCTGGCGTTCCAATTTAACCAAGCCGGCGAGGTCGTGTACGAGGTTCGAGCGACAGGCATACTCTCTACTCAGCCGATCGACAATGGTGTCGACGTGCCGTGGGGCACAGTCGTGCACCCTGGCGTACTTGCAACTCACCACCAGCACATCTTCTCATTGAGAGTGGATCCTGCGATCGATGGATACCAGAACAGACTTGTGTTCGATGAGGCTGTCCCGATGCCCCGAAGCGAGTTTAACCCTCATGGAAATGGTTACTACACCCAGGAAACTGTCGTCGAGACCTCGAGTGGCTTCGACATTGATTACGCCAAGAACCAGGTCTTTATGATACAGAATGCAACTTCACGGAATCCGGTCAACGGCAAACCTGTTGCGTACAAGATCGTGGCGCCACCATTTCAGAAATTAATGTCAGACAAGGAAAGCTTTACATACAAGCGTGCAGAATTTGCCGATAAGAACATTTATGCGGTCAAGTACCGAGATGGCGAGCTTTATGCCGGTGGACAGTATACCAACCAGTCACGCGGCGGCAGTGGCGTTCGGAGCTGGGCTGATAGAAAGGAAAGGATCGTGGATGACGATTTGGTTGTTTATGTCTCATTCGGCATCAACCACATTCCGCGCATCGAGGATTTCCCCGTAATGCCGGTCGAGATTCTCAAGGTGGCATTGAAGCCGGTAAATTTCTTCGATAAGGTAAGATAGGCAGATCATCGCCAGAATCCGGAAGGACACTAATGTTATGCAGAATCCAGCGTTGGACGTCCCGCCAAGCACTCAGGAGTTCAATCGCTCAACGCTCATCTCCGAGATCCACAAGCAAGGCACAATGGAGGCAAAGGTGGACGTCAATGGCAGTATGTGCTGTGCGAACGCAGCTCCGAGCAGCAGGTTGTAGATATCACGAGATTCTCCTCCGATCTTGCTCGCTTGTGCAGAGTCTTACGAGGAAGTCTCCACCCGTCAAGTCATCCGGCTGCTGTTTGACGACGATCGAGATTTTGAGGTCCTTGACCTGTCAAGCAACTGCGAAACAGCTATAGCCTATCAAGCAGCCGAAAAAGCCAAATAGCAGCCTGGATTACTTCACCGCCTCTGGCAGTCGGCCGCCAGGCGAGCCGGGCAAATGTCGGGCATGCTTGCTTGCCACGACCTATCCTGACCATTTTCGTCCGCCTGTACCATTGGGCCACACGTAGCCACAGCGAAGGCCCACTCTGCACCTCGCTTCATCTTAGACCCCAGCTTGACATGTACTCCAATGCTCCCTACTTGGCTGCCATCGGCCATTTTGCGGAGACCCCGCGTCTCCAACTAAGCCAAGGAATGCCATACGTGGTAGGAGGTAGGACCTGCCGAGGCGTGCCATTGGCTGCACGAGGCCGCATTCGTCCACCCGTCCACAACGACGCAACATACAAAGCAGATCCGATGCCCGCCATGAATCATGCGGAAGAATTGGTGCGGCAATTTTCCCGGCTGTACTCATGCAAGCAATCGAGTGGCTCAAACCGGGCAGAGTGCTGGTCAAGCTTCGTGAGGCGTCCTGCAGTCTGCGACCGGTGTCGTCTCTAGCTAGCATTCATTATTGCAACTCTTCGATGCTTTATGGTGGGCCCCGACGTCTGGTGGGAGCGTTACCACTCTGTCGGGCTCTCAGGTCGTAGCGCATATCGGCCCAAAGACAGATCGCTGATACATACAAATTACAATGTACAGGGACGTCATGTTTCGTTCTGATTACACTGCTTCTCCGCTCGTCTACAAGCCCGTCAAAATTGCCCTTTTTCCAGCCGGGCGACATCCACCCCGCGACATGAAAATCACAGCAATCCTCTCCAAGGCTCGGCAGAAGGCATCTGCTCGGCTCGCCTTCCGTCTCATGCGTAGAGCATAGATGATTTTGCCGCATATGCCTCAGCGCCAAGCTACCTCCTGGTGCTCGGTACGTACCTCCAGGGCTATAACTTACCAGCCCATCGGTAGGTTTCACTCTGAGTTTGCCCTGCTCCGAGCTCAGCTAGCACGCTGACAGCATGCCACTTGCAACCTCACGAGCGCCCATAGTGACCGCTTTGAGCTTTCACCGAAACACGACCACACCCGGCATCCATGCCGCTGACTCGCATGCTGCGTCGACGGACGAATAACACTGTGCTCTGCTCACGCACGCCTATGCTTCGGGCCCGCCCGCCATTTTGTATCGCAATGAGGGTTAGCCAGCTCATGTGTGATGGTGTAGGAATAGGATGCACTCAGTGTACCTTCGAGCATTTTGACTTTCTCTTGATGGCATCTCGTTCGCCCACTCAAGACCACTCCCTGAATGCTCGTTATCACGGACTCTGCGGCACAGATCACGCTTCCTTTGTCGTCATCCGCAGACCTGGACCTGTTGGCAAGACCAGGATGTACAAAGCTTAATGTTATCGAGCCTAGCGGTCCCTGCATCATGAGCGTAGTGATCAGTCAAGAAGTAAACGGAGAACGCCTGGTCTGAGTCTTTATTGTTGAATCAAGCCCGCCACACAACCGTTCCGATCGCAACAGGTCAACTGTCTTTCGACATAATAACCTGCAATGACGCCAAGGGATACCAATGCCTTCTTTCCCAGACAGCGGACTGCTTCAAGCTCGACATGTTCCACCAATTCGCCTGCGCCCAGCTCGTCGCCGGAGCACAATGTGGATTCGGGATTCACTCCAGACAGCGACGATGACGATGGCCCACATCTCGAACCGAAAATTGAAGAAAGCGACGAATACAATATAGACTATCTGATCGACTCAAAGGCCTTGGCGATCTCCGGCTCCTCTAGTCCGCCAGCACCGCGCAAGCGAGGGAGACCCAGGAAGCACCCTGTTGTTGAACAGAAGAAGGTATCTCATGCCAGATCAAAGACAGGCTGTGGTACGTGCAGGAGACGCAAGAAGAAATGCGACGAGACGAAACCGTTCTGCAAGAACTGTGAAAAGAACAACGTCGTCTGTGATGGCTATGAGCCCAAGCAGCCGTGGAGGAGCGGTAAACAGAAAGCCCTAGTCATGCGCACTGTTGTGCCCGCAGAATTGCCAATGCTTGTCGACGGCATCGACGGCAGCGTTGATCAATTATTCTTTGAACATTTTACCGCCAAAGTGGGCAATGTACTGTCTCTCACAGATCAGCAGAACCCTTTCCTGGAAATCATTGTGCCTCTGGCCATGGGCCATAGTGGTCTCATGCACAGCTTGCTATATCTGTCAGGAACCTGCTTGATGGCAAGTGAAACATTACCGCAAGCTGAGTGGGAGGACAGGCAGCAATATCATAGCAGCAAAGCCTTGTGTCTGCTTCAACAAGATCTGGCAGGATCACAGAGAGCAGACGGCAGCACAATGACCATGATTGGCGATCCAGCCATTGCTCAGTCATTGATGCTATGCCTGCAGACAATTTGCGCCGGAGATACGACTGGATCGTATCGATTTCACCTCAATGCGATGAAAGAGATGCTCGCGCACAAACAACGGAGCTTTTCGAACGAGCAGCTGCGCCATCTCATCCTGGAATTCTTACTGTACTACGACTACAGCAGCTCTATCACGAGCACAATAGATCCACTAGATCAAAGAAGCATCAACCTCTTGAAATCTTTCAAGCTTGCGGAGACCGTACAAACACAAGCAGGTAGCCTACTGGGCGTCCAAGATGGGCTTTTTGGATTCATAGGCAGGATTCGTAGGCTCCGGGACCAGATCAGGCAAAGAAGAAATGCAGGCAAGGGACATTCTTGGGACCCGTCTATACTATCTGATGCCTTCAGAATAGATAGCGCACTCCGAGAGTGGCGGTGTACGCATCCTCCGCAAAGCCCTCGCTTTGCAGCCAGCCTACTATACCGGCAATGCACTTGGATCTACTTACATCGGACTGTACAGCTCTCGAAGCCAAGCACAACCTTCAAGCAAGCTGTTGACGAAGGGCTTCATTACATGAGCCTACTACCGAAGGGCGAAGACGGTTCCATCGAGGCAATCCTTCTAATGCCATTATTCCTGCTGGGCTGCGCTGCATTCGAACAGGAACAACGTCAGCCAATTCGTGAAGCCTTCCAGCGCCTGCGAGAGTGGCGCAACTTCGGCAACATCAAGCATGCGCAGGAGATTGTTGAACAGCTATGGGTGATGATGGACGAAGGGCGTGAGGCCGAGACTTGGGACTGGGAGTTACTAGTCGCGAAAAGAGGCTGGGACTTCTTGATCACTTAAACTGATGGAGCATGAGTATGGGTCACGAGTGGTTGCTGGGTTGGTACGAATGATGTACAACAGGTGATATCAGGGAGCAGGGAGGCATACAATTTGTTTGCAGCGGCGTTGCTATCGCTGCTGTATGTCACCAAGAGTGGGCGGAAACACTTGTTGCTGGATGAGAGTCAACGGGTCGGATATCTCAGTACTCGACGCATGCGAGTTTCTGCGGCGTAGTTACTGATTCGAGCAAACTGAATGCGCCCAGTGAGAATCGATGCATTCACGCTCCTGACTGCGGCTATGACAGAGACACAATGCAGATTAACGTTAACGCTTTCAAGTCCTCCCTTCACAGATGCGCGTGATGGCGCCTATCGAGCAAGATCCACGAGTACGCGCAATGCCCCTGGGCAACGTTTCAGAGCGTTATAAACTGCACGCGATCATCCATCTAGGGCTTCACTGTTTTTGTTGGCTTCATATGGCGTCAATGAAGCGCAACACATCACTATGACAAGGGAGTACAGATGCGAATGAAGCTTGACTGTCGCCACGGACGTTGCATTCGTCTGCATCTCGCCAATCAGACTCAGCGAGCTGGGCGACATGCGTAATATTGCTTCGACCCTTGTATCAACAGAGCCCGACAGAGTGGTATCGTTTCAAGCCTCCAAACCATGTGGAAAAGATAGAGCTGACCCGGTTCCGTCCAGGTTTCCGTGCTTGAACTCAGTGAAGACTTTACCGACAGCGTGGCTCTCGGCTCAGTAGCTTCAACTCTATCGCGATCGTGGGCTCTGATTTAGCTGTGCTGCTCCGATACGAAATAAGCCGACGACGGAGCGCAGACCTCTGTTGACACTGCCTTGCATACCCTCGCATACACTATCACCTTTTTGCCTTCAGCCGGACGAATGGCGGTGAGCAAAACGACGGAGGTTGCGAATTGGGCCGGCAGACGATCTCATCGCTCCCCACGTTGTCCATCGCCTAAACCCAGCAGCCTGGATCTGCATCAAAGGAAGCAATACATGTGATTGTCGGGTGCAGTAGTGGCTGGTCGCTGCAGTCTGGACTCGCTACCCCACCGCGTCAGCTCCGTGCTGAACGCTGCGCTCGGAGTATGTCTGACCAACTCGGTAAGCGGTCATGTCGCTCCTTCAAAGGTGCAAACTGTGATGGCCAAGTATGGGCTTTCACGAACGCAGAATGGCTCTAGATAAGCAGAATGGCCGGCGTATTTTCTCATCATACACGCCTGCCGTTTCGAGACCTAGGGGATGACAGTCTCTTCGTAGAGACGCGCTCGCCGCCCTTCGGCCTCTACTTATCTCGCTCGCAAGAAGACTTGACTTCTGCCTCTAATCGCTCGCCGTACGGGCAGGCGTGATGTAGAGTGGTTACGTAAGGGTGGAAATATCAACCACTCGTCGCGGGGGCAGGGGTATGCTGGGGATTCTGCATTTATCCAGCGCCATTCTGCATTTATGAAAGCCCCCAAGTATCGGGTTCCAGTAAGAAGAGGAAGGACATGCAATTGCGGCGTTCGGTCCAGAAGCCTGCCACTGCGCCCGACAGTGTGCCGTCTGTACGCCACCTCATTCCTGCAAGGCCAAGATCAGCCCATTGGTACTGTCATACGGGCATCGCCGTGACAGTAGCCGACGATACTGCAGTGCAGAGTCTCTCGATCTTGATGATAATCGATCTGAAGCATGAACATTGCTTCGAGACATAATCACTTTGCTGCGCATGCCTTTCCTGGCGTGTTGTTCGGCCAGGTCAACCTGCACTAGGGCTCACCTTGCTTCGCACGAATGACTGCTTGAAGAACCGACTTCGACTATGTGGCCGACGTGGGCCAGAAGTCTTAACATCTCAAGCCGTCAAGTGTCTCGACAGGTCCTCAAGCTTGTCAGCACGCCACATTCCAACTTTCAAGTAACCGTCCACAAGGGCAACAAGCGGCAAGATATTTCCGGACGTAGGCCCGCCAAGTTGGGTGAGAGTGGTCCTGATGGCCGCTCATATGATTGACATCCGCCCAGTCCCACCACCGATTGAGCGGCTCCTTGGTACCCTCCATAGCTTCGTCCCTCCGGGAATAATGTGACCAACAAGAGTGAGGTGGGCATTCCAAGTGGAGCCGGCTTGCCACTTCGTGCACCGCCAGCACAGTATCATCATCGGTCCAAGGTATTATCTTCTCACGCCGAGAATCGCAAGAATAATATCTCGGCCTAATGCTTGTGCACGCTTGTTCGCGAAACGCCGTGCCTTCTTCAGCTGAATCACCTAACTCCAATCCTGCGGCCTAATCGTGGCTGTGCTGGACTCTGTGCTTGAGCTTTCAGCTCATCAAGCACCGACAAGGCAGTACAAAACCACATCACTTTCTCCACCTTACCAACAGCCCAAAGTGTATCATTCGCGCCAACGACAACACCGTTGAGTCTGACGTTGGCAGATCCTGAACCATGACTCGCTATCCACCTCAGAACCAAGCTCAGGCTAGCTATCAAGGCACTGGAACGTACCACGACCAGCCATCACAGCAATACAGTGGCAGCCAACCTCACGACCGTGCTTACTATACCGGCGAAGGCTCAGGATATGGAGGAAGTCAAAGCTATCAGCCTCCCTCGTACGGGAGCGATGGCCAAGCTTCCGGTGCGGCTCAGTCTTACTACGGTACCAATGACCAGCCGTACCAGCAGTATCCGAGCGAGCAACAGCATCGTCGCGAAGCATATGGGTGCTACGGCAACGAGCAGTACGACAGCCCTCCAGAGCAATGCCAGTCTGGCTACGGTGCTCCGCCACATGAGCAAAGTAGTTACCAGTCCTACGAGCAGCAATACCCTCCTCCGCAGCCGAACCTGGCCTCAAAGCCTATCTATGGTGGTGAGTACGGTGCCGCTCACAGCGGTAGCGGCCTCGACGCCTTCAAGTCCCACTACGAGCAGCCATACGGTCCTATCGATCCAGCCACGAGCCATTCTGCGCCCCCAGGTGGCGATGGCGACCGGGGTTTGATGGGCGCTCTTGCCGGTGGAGCTGCGGGTGCGTATGGAGGCCACAAGATGGGCCATCATGGCATTATTGGTGGTATTGGGGGTGCCGTCGCCGGATCGCTGCTGCAGGATTCGATCAAGAAACACAAGAAGGAGAAGAAGAAGGAGAAGAAGCATCGTGGTCGCCGTAACTCCAATTCTTCTTCTTCTTCTTCTTCCTCATCATCCTCGTCGGATTCCGACTCCGACTCCGGTCGACGACGCCAGCACAAGAGACCGCCGCCAAATATGGCTGGGAACTTCTCGCACAGCTCGAGAGACATTTACCTCGATGGTCACTGCACACTGATTGCGGAGTGCTGTAATACTAATGGTCATCACCATCGTTCGCACTTGGATCTTAATACTTGCTTCACGAATGACAATGGCCGCTTACTGTGGGCGAGGCATGGTAATTTCGGAGCAAGTGCGAGGAATGTCCGCTTGACAGAGCATGGCGAAGCGCTTGAAGCCGAGTTGGGAGATGGGAGGGGCGGATGGCAGTGGAACAAGGTATGGCTGAATGAGAGAATCACGAATGACGATGGTAGATTGGCGATGCTTTGAGAGTAAGCTTGAGCATAGGAAGTTTAAGCAAACAATTCCTTAAGCAATCGCTCCGTCAAGCCGTCGATCCGGCAAATCAGCAGTCAGGCAGATAACAGAGTACGACTCTGGACAGAAATTGAGACAGAATTGATGATACCCGACTTTGTCATACTGTGCAGAAACTATGTATCTGTGTCTTCACATATCTTGTTCTGTATCAAGGCATAAGCCTATTACAATCAATCATGCCCGTTCATAAGCCCTCCACCACAATCCAATATTGGCAGCTACAAGCAAATCAAGCATCTTGAGTCCATCGGGATAAATGATTAGCTTTCCCAGCTTCGCCTGCTTGCCCCCAAACCCACCGCCAGCCTTCTCTTGACCCAGACTGAGATCTACTCGCCCATCTTCATTGATCACGAAGCTCGGACTGTCGCTGCCGTTCTCGCTTGATAGCAGCCTAGAATGTCGAGAGAAGTATGACGACCGCTTGTCGGCTACTGGGGTCGCACTGGCGCGCGACGATGTTGGAAGATTGAAGCGAAGCTCGCTGACTTCGACTGTACCTTTTTGGGCGAGGCTATGCTTGCACTTGAGGCTTTTGCCTGTCGCACCTGTGCCAAATTCGCATTTGCCCTCCCAAGGACTGGTGAAGCAGTAGCCTTTACTTCGGCGGTCGATGCTTGCGCTTGCTGGGTTGCCTCCGAGCTTCATCAACGCATGAGCATGCGCCGCATCTGGCTTGTCTGCACTTTGCCTTGAGTCGCCAGAATTTACACGCCGATGGCCGTATCCGTGTTCCGCGTAGCGCGACCCGGGCATATAAAGACGCCTGCGAAAAGTGCCCTTAGGTGGCGGCTCGCTATCCTCAGAGCCGGTTGAGGTGCTGGCGCGCGATGCTGGCCGGTCACGGTCGATGAATTGCGAATAGCCAGGATTCGTGACGTCGAGGTACAATGGGGCGCCACCCCGTTTTGTGCGCTTCGCCAAGCTGGGCGCAAGCAGTCTCGGCGAGCTGACCTCGTATATTGGTGGATCGTGAATGTATGCGCAGTTCCACTGCTCACACGACACGGGATCTCGACGAATGAGTGTAAGTGTGCCAGCTTCCGAGATTGGACTGTTGTCTAGTGAGTCGGCTTCGTAGGTGCGGAAGTATGGATTGTTCTCGGAACTGTGGTCGGTATGTCGGAGCAGATGCACATTCACCGCATGCACAGAATTTCGAAGAGCGGGCTCAGGAGATGGAGTGGGCAATGCTCGTTTCGATAGCTGTGGCAGATCGACGTGTGGGGGTGGAACAGGCGGTTGGCTGTTGGTGATGTCGCTGAACACAGGTTTCCGGGAAACTCGATGAGCTATGGGAAGACTCGGCGGCCTCGACATCGACGCAGGTGGCGAGTCATCAACGGGGTGAGGTACTTGCGATGATGGCTTGAAAGGTCGTTGAGGTAGAATCGGCTTCCTTTTCACGCGATTGTTGATCGTCGGGAGCTGGGATGCATCGGCGTTGGCCGACGTTGGCGCTGGTTTCGGAGGCTCTATTATTGGGTGATCGTCTTCGCAGTTGATATGTACATAGTACAATGAGCTTTGTATATCGTAAGCCGACACGACTTTCTTCCTCGGCTTGATGGGGGTCAGGAAGACGTCCCGACTGCCAGGGACCCGAGCGATGTAGAGGACCAGTGGCAGTCCTGATGGCGGCGGGATTGTTGGGCTTTGGGGTGGATGTGTCGCGATGCTGGTGATGGAGGATAACGACGTGGCTTCCACGGCAGCCATGCTGATCTGTCATACAGACAATCGGATGTTGCATGCAATGTGTGGTGCCCCTTGTGCCTGGATTACTGGAACTTTTCATGTGTTTATGTCAACACTGCGTAGGCAGGCACACCTGTTTAGGCAATCGCTTTCCATGGAAATCTGCGGTGGCATGACCAGGGAGGGAGTATCAAGTCTCGAAAACGCAAATGCTGGTGATCAGTGACACGTGCACAGGGCTGGTTGGTGACGAGAGTGTTTATGTGTACAGTGTGGCTGTACACACTGGCTACCCCAGTACCGAGCCCATAGTCGCCTGGCCTCACCGTGAAACTTGCAGCACGACGCCACAGATCAATGTTGGCAGCCATCGGTCATGTCTCACGCTTAAAGGAGCATCCATGGAATCGATCGCATCTCATCACTGTAGGTAGAAGAAGCCATACAGCGCAAACGGTGCCAAGCAATGTCCTGTCCTCGTGATGAAAATGCTGACCTGGAACATTGAAAGGCACGTTCGGAGTTTCGTTCGTCCGCTCCGCCGCTGCTCGTGGCCCTCGCCAAGATTCCGCTAAGAATGCGCTAGCGACAGCCGAAATCTTTCGTTCAATCCCACCACTGCTTGAACAGCATTGCAACTAAGCAAAACCCGCCACACTGCTCCAGCCGTCTCGCTACTATGGGCGAAGAAGCCGGCCTTGATGCCCTCGAGGGTCTAGAGGTATGCTGCATTGCAAAACTCTGCAAGCCGTCCATCTGACGATACATTCAAGGAACGCCTCCAAAATCACGCCAAAGCCTTCGACTCGCTCCTGGCACTCACACCAGCACGCGAATACTACGGCAGTCAGATAGACGATGGAAAGAATCCGAGCGAGCAATGGAGTCGCAAGAAGCAGACCAAGGAGCAGAAGAAGGCGGCAAAGAAGGCAAAGCTTGACCCCGCTAACCAGAGGAGCGCACTCGACGTCATGAAGGAAGCCGAGCGCAAGAGAAAACGAGAGCTGGGCATGGAAGATGAGGAGGAGGAGGAGCAGGAGGAGGAGGAGGAAGATGCGCAGGTGGAAAGCAATCAGGCGGCTGCAAAGAGGCAGAAGACGGAGTACGATGCAGACACGGCCGAAGCGAAGCGGAGAGCCAAAGCCGAGAAACGCAAGCAGAAGCGGCGAGAGAAGAAGGAGGCTGCTCAAAAGAAGAATGATAAGAAGGAGGCAAAGAAGGCCGCAAAGGAGCGTAGGGACTTGGAAGATCTTGAGCTGGAGCGGCGGTCAGCGGCTAGCGCCGGTGTTGATGGCAGCGATGCCGAGGCGGAAGCTGTGCAGCATGCAGAACTTGAGGATTTCGATGCGTCAGGTCTAGCAGACGGCGCAGAGAAGGGAAGCTGGGCGGCTGAGCAGGAGCAAGAGGCATCGACAGCTCCAACGAGTCCCAGTGTTGACAGCCCTGCATTTGACGTCGACACCAACCAATCCACAACATCATCTACGTCATCCATACTACCGCCATCAGACGCCGAAAAGCCATTACAACCGAAGCCTGCTCCCGCGAAACATGTCGTTGAGACCACATCTGCTGCGTCGTCAGCCACAGCCTCCGCGCCCAAGCGGAAAGAGAATATATCTGGCACATCATCACCCAAGATCCAGTTGCCGGACATCGACCAAGCCGAGCTTCAAAAGCGATTAAAGAAGCGCATAGAAGAGCTTCGGGCCAAGCGGAAGGCAGACGGGGCAGATGGCAAGCCTGCCAGATCGAGGCAGGAGCTACTTGAGCAGCGGAGGAAAAAGGAGGAGCAGCGTAAGGCAGCCAAGAAGGACCAGAGACGCAAGCAAAAGGAGGAGGAGCAGCGAAAGCGTGAGCAACAATTAAGAGACAGTCCGTCAAGTGCAGACGTCTTCAGCCCATGGCCATCACCAGCGACTGAGCAGAACAGCTTCTCGTTCTCACGTTTAGCATTCGAAGACGGCACGGCTGCCGACGCAAGTCTCAGCAGCTTGCAGGAGGGAAAGAAGCGGAAAGGTCCGCAGGATCCTCGCACAGCCCTCGAAGCCGCACAGAAGAAGCAGGCACGTCTCGCTGGTCTCGACGAGGCCAAGCGCGCCGACATTGCCGAGAAGGACTTGTGGCTGAATGCGAAGAAGCGTGCACATGGAGAGAGGGTGAGGGATGACACGAGCTTGTTGAAGAAGGCGTTGAAGCGGAAGGAGAAGCAGAAGGGCAAGAGCGAGAAGGAGTGGAACGAGCGCCAGGAAGCGGTGGTGCGTGGCAGGGAGACGAAGCAGAAGAGGCGAGAGGAGAACTTGAGGAAGAGGAAGGAGGAGAAAGGTGGTGGAGGGAAGAAGAAGAGTGGTCAGAAGGGTGGGCCGAAGAAGAAGGGTGCTAGGCCGGGGTTTGAGGGTCGATTCAAGGCTTAGTGAATGCCTTGCGAATTTAATACGAGACAGTTGCATGGTCTCTTGCTGTCTCTTTTGAACCTGATGATGCGTAGTCGAAGTCGACGGCCGTGGTCTGCTCGAATGCCGCAGAGCAACGCAAAGCTTTTGATCTGTTTGATGCTGATGCAAACTCTCATCAACGACGAAACGATGCCTTGTGCTGACACGAAGGTACCTATATCACTCCGCATCACCAACACAACATTGACTCGCAACGAATTCACCAAGCGTTCGCTACAGCCCTCGTCGGCGGCATCCGCCAACGTGAGGTGAGCATGAACGAAATAGTATCAGGAGCTTGCATAGATAGCTCCTGAGCCATGTATCTCATCATCACTGCGGAATCGCCATGCCTGCTATGCTGTATCTGAATCATGCCGGTAGCTCGTAGTTACCATGACTGCCATAATCGCGATTGCCACCCGCTGCCGGAAAAAAAGACCCCGTCTATCAATAACAACGCTTAGAGATTGCTTAAACCCAGCTCGCTGGTGCGGGATAAGATGCTGTTCTGGCGTTGGCCCTGCCTCTAGCTCAAGTCGACGTTGAACTTCCATTTATCTGTACGAATGGTCAGTTTGGATTTCCTGCAGCCGAAGCAGAGCAGAACTCAGAGAGAGCTTACCAGCCTTCAGGTCCTTCGCCGTTTCGTCCAGCAAGAGAACCCTGCGCCTCATGCAATATGTCGTTTTGTCCATCATTTCCACCTTCAACTGGGCCAGTTGATCGGTCGGCTTCTCGAACATTTCTGACAAGTTCTCCACAGCCATCTCCAAGTCCTTCTGGTTGTCCTCGAAAATCTCCGTAAGATTGTTGCGCTGAAGGTAGTAGGCAAATGCATACGTCCACTTTAGAGTCTGTCTGCACTGCTGCAGAGCCTGAGAGGCCGACTCCAAAAACTGCACCTCAATCCAGCTCATGCCGGAAGATGCTTGCAGAAGCTGCATCTTCTTCTCAGTCTTGTGGAAGATGTCCTTGTCGAGCTTGGCGGACTGCTCGTGGTTGGCGTAGCGGTTGTAGTAGTGCAGATAACGCTCGAGAGACTGCCTGCTTCTAGCCTGAGCATCTCTGGCATCCGATCCAGATTTCTCCTCGAATCGATTGCAGTTGTACCTGAATCATTTGTCAGTCGACTCTACTTACATGTGAGCTCGAGATCCGACTCACCAGCTAGTGCCATGTTCTGACCACACACCCATACACATCCAGCAGAATTCATGCCTGCACTTGCGACAAGTCATGTGGTTGCATCCACCATTCTTCTCAATGGTTGAGTTGCACTTCGGGCACTCCTTTGTGTTGGCGGAGATCCAATTGGCGGTCTCAGAATCGTCCTCGCACTTCTTCAGCCACTTCTTCACCAGACTGCACGGACACGGCTGATGATCTGGCTGTCCGCATCCGAAACAGAATGAGTGCCTGCAGTCGCAATGCACAGTCGGTACGATCCGGTTGAGATCGCGGTTTTTAACGCCGCATTCGACGGCATACACGCAGTTCGGCGCAGGACACCACTTAAGAGATTCCTTGTCGTCTACATAGGTACGCATCAGCAGCTCGTGATAGCGGTCTCTGATGTCGGAGTTCACCAGCAGATCGAGTGACTTGGCGTCGATGATTTTGTTACAACCATCGCCGGGGCACTTGATACGAGCTGCCTCGCCTTCTTCCTTGATTTTCTGGTAGAGGTACTGTTTGTAGCACATCACGCAGAAGCGGTGACTGCAGTTCATGGCAAAGCTTTCCAACCCAGGGTCGTCCTCGCAGCAGATCTCGCACGCAAAGCCGTCAATAACCTCTACTCTCGGTGGATTGCGGCTGATGTCCTGGCCTAACCCGGCCTTGTCGAGCACGTCTTCCTGGTTATCCATATACTGTTCGATGAGCCTCTCTTTGTTCCACCTGCCGTACCGCAGCAGGATTGCGGTGGCTTCTGTAGGCTGCTCGATGAGGTTCGCCACGTCCGCAACCTGACGGTCTTGATGTCCCTGAATGTCTGCCGGACTATACACGGTGAAGTCGACCTCGTATGCCTTCCTCTTCGGTGTCACGTCATCCTTCTGTGTGTCGAACGCCGCCTCGTCGTCCTGAAAGTCGTCCAAATCGGAATCTGCCGCCCCAAAATCGACGCTACTGTTCATCTCGGCGTCCAGCTCGACGCTGGACGCGACGCTGTTGAAGTCATCGTCCGAGTCCATACCCTTGTCCGAGCCCAGCGTCTGCGGGGTCGCTGGGAGGTCCTTCTCGCGCTCGCTGCCAGTCAGGTGAGAGAGCTTGGAGGCTTTGCGGGCTTCGTGCGTTGGCAGAGAGTATGAGAAGTGGTTGGCGTCGGTGTCAAGCTCACGCTTGCGCTTGGGAGGCGTGGTGACGGTAGGGCTGCTTGGTCAGAAGACCAAAGCAGCTCGCTCGGCGTTAGTGTCGGACTTCTGGTGTACGTGAGCGTAGAGATATTCGGACGAGAAGCGAAGACGGATCAAGTGGAAGCACGTTGGATGCGGGGTTTGTATGAACGACTGTTTCTAGCAGGTCGTGGCAAGGCAGCGCTTCAGAGCAGGGCGTCCAGGCGGTGATGAAGTTGGATGTGGAAGAGTTGTAACTGGTCCGAAGGTTCGCCGTTTCCGGAAGATGTCGCGGATGGTCCCCTTAGCGCGTCTGATGAATTGGTCCTTTTTCACGTGCATGATAAAGGCGGCTGCATTTACCCAAGATGAGTACCAGGGATTGGAAAGAACTCAGGCGGTACAGGCAGCTCTACTGTCACGTGCTGTGACTAAGACAGCACCGACGAAAGGTATACCAGGCTGCACTCTTGCCTTGCCGTGCCGGTCGGTATGCTCATCTCTGTTATGAGAATAGCCTCCACGAACATTTCGAAGCATTGATATCTCGCACATCAAATAGCCTCTGCACTGCTTGAGGCAACGATCCTGTCTTCTCGAAGAGACGGGATCAGTCTATGTGAACACCATACAGGCGCTCTCTGACTTTCGAAATGAATAGATTATCGGCCCAGCACACATTCACCAGACGTGCACATCGTAAACAGCGCCATGCTATGCAACATAGACTTGCGTCACGCCGCATCCAGTTCTCCACCTGCGCCTTCCGTGCTCATATGGTACAGCTCGATTTTGTCCGATTCTAGAACTACAAGTATTTTTTCGGCATGCTGTTTCGCCTACGCTTGTAAATGACAAAAGCGGCCGCCAAAGCCAGCTGCACGGCAACAATCACGCCAACGAAGACACCCATTCGAGGCGCGGTGCCATGAATAACTAGACGCCATGTCAGCACATTACCACAAGAAGACCGGACGGGAACGCATACTTGTCTTGACAGTGTTAGGCAGATGCTCCGAAACCGTGCCTCTAATTCCCTCAACCGCCATTTGCAAATTACTGATGTGCTCAGCGTAATCCTTACCCTCGATATCTCTTTGAATCTGTTGTACCGTCCGCTCGATAGCTTCGACCTTTCGCTTCAGGTCCGCGACATCGCCAGCAGTCAAGGTCTGCGGTGAAGCAGGAATGGAGCCAATGATATGCCTCTGCATGTCCTCCAGCTTGCCATCAATCTTTCGGCTGATGCTGTCGAGCTCGGCGAATATGTTGGCGGTTTGGTGTGTCATGCCTTGCAGCCTGTTGTGCAAGTCCTCGAACTGCGCGTCCGTGCCTTTGATCTCTTCAGCACTCCTGTCTGCCATTAATTCAGGACTGCTGGGAAGGCGATCGAGCTTCTGGAGTGTAGGCTGTTGGGCTTGTTGTAGTGGCGGCTGGTTTGGTTGTTGTTGCTGTTGCTTGCCTGAGTCGGCACTGTAGACCGCGAATTTGAAAATTTCAAAGGAATCTGGATTATCTCCTGTTGCAGCTGTGATACCATAGAAGTAGCCTGCTGGCAATTGGACCTTGTCCGTCTTGAAGCACTCCCTGTCGTCTACCGAGACTGTCAAGCCGTTCTGGTGCTCGATGCGAATCTTGCTTGGCCGCCCGAGATTTCGGTAGCTGTAGTCGCAGTGGCCAAATGCAAGAGGCGCCGGATTGCTGTAAATAGCATAGTCCTTCTCACCATCATTCAAAAATCCTCTCACTTTGCCGCCATTGCCGCCATACTGGTCCAGCACAATCGCAAGTCCGTCCCATCTGCCCACTGTACTTATTGTATGTCTGTCCACTGCATGCTTATCCTTCACAAACCAAATGTTCAGACTGCCGGTCTCCAACAGGTTACCTGCAGACTGGTCCTGGCCTGTTGCCCTGAACTCGAACTCTGCAGACCAAGCCGATGATGATGCCGATGCGTCGCTCCAAGCTGCTCCCTTTGCGTGGCCCGGCAATGGAGGGGTGAGGATGAAATGGTCACTCAAGATTTGGATGTGATGGTTCTCGCTACTGACTGACCAGCCTGGTATGCCTCTGCCATTTGGTGACAATTGTCCATCGTGGCCAAATGACAAGTCCCTCATGATGACCTGAGCCGAGGCGTATGTGGCTAGCGAGAGCCATGGTAGGCGCCGTGATAGCTGTATGCCGCGCATGGTGTGTGTGAACCCCAAGGTCGACCTTGCTCTTGCATGTATCCAATGCTTTTTCCAGCGCTAAGCACCGCGCACGTGCCCTGGGATCAGGGCTGCCACTCTCTCAATCAGGGCAAGGTACCTTTCAAGCAGGTGCAAGAGGTGAGAGCTTTCCTGGTCAATTATCTCTCTTTCTTGAATCTGTCTTTGACAGCACCAATGGCTGCCACGATGATCCAACCTACGACCACCAACGAAACAATGTTTCTCACTTCTTTGGCGACACTGATTGCCGAATCCGAGAAGCTGAAAGTATGCAAATGATTGATAGCGCCGGAATGTTGTGCTGCGAGTGCAAAAGTCTCCATGTCCTATGAAACTTGTCTATTCGAAGGAGCTTCAGTTAGCCCCAGGCAGGCGAAAGTGCGACCGGGGTACGAAGCAGTCAGCCGTTACATGCAGTGAAGCAAAATCATATTCTACAGCTTGTTCAAGCAGCCATATAACTTTAAACAGGCTTGCAGCGATGATTGTGGCTAATAATTGAAGGTCGGGTGTTATAGGTAAAGTTACAAGGCTTTTCCTTTTAATTTTCAAAGGCACATCCTGATGCACCTTTATTGCTTCTCGGCCACCAACGGCGGCATCGCTAGGCTCAGCTCCATTTGCTGGGCTTGATCTGCTGACTGCTCACTCTCATGAGATACAGATGCGTTGCCGTCTCGCGATATATCGTCAGACTTCAATGCCTCGATGCTCTCGGACTCCACATCTGCTTCGCAGAGATGCCCCTCATGAGATAATTCTGCCCTTCGGCTGTGCTGCCGCGCTCGTCTTTCAGGTGTCTCACGTGGTGTTTCCAAGGTGCCCAATCGATGGTGATACGGTCGAATGGGCGGTATTGAGCCGATCCGCCTCGACTTGCTGCAACAGCTGCGGAGAAGAGGCCTCAAGGTTGGCAGGCAAGCGCAGATAATGCCGATGTTCTGCTCAACGGACGACCACACGCCGCTATCGACAAGATCGTACGTCGGATCTGTAATGTGAGAGATCTGAGATATTTGCGCTAACCGGAAGATCGAAGCAAGACAGGCACTGCAGATATCGTCAGTCCGCGCCCGTCTCCAAGGATTTTCTGGATGTACGAGCTCACAATGCGCCGACAGCAAAGATGCCAGAAATCGTCAGCTTTTGCTTGAGCTTCAGATCCAGGTTCCAGACAATGGGTAAGGGCAGTGCCCAAACCAAGATGTCCATCAACAGGTTGATGATGCCATTCCATCGGAAAAACCGCATCTCGGCAATACATCTTCCTGGCTGATTCTTTTTCCAGAAGTATGATACAGGTCGACAGCCAGCTACCGCCAGACAGACGCATACGATGAAGTATACCACTACTAGGGCTTCGGCAATACATATGGCGAGCTTAAATTTACCGTAAGCACCGAAAAGCCTGTTGTAGAGCAGGAGGATGGACGTCTTTGTAAGTACAGCAGTAATGTAGTATGTTAAGGTGATCGCCAGAAAGCTCTGCAAGTAATCAGCACCTCTGCCGAGAGCCGTGCTGCTCGCAAAAGGGTCGCACCTTTTGTAACTCCTCAACTTCAACTCCATGCAGGTCACTTGCATGATATCCAAATCCGTCGTTCATGAGTTCGTAAAAGCGGTCTGCCGCCATAGCCCAGGCTGTAATCTGTTCCAAGATCAGCCATTGCGCCTATAACATATACAATAATGTCATGTCTATGGTGTCATGCAGCTTTGGACGTACTAGAGCAGCTAGAATGGTCCAGTCATCGGCGAGCTGGCCAAGCCTGGCGGTCCGCCGGGCGATAAACCTCGCTCCAACTGCGAGAGTGGCCGGCACAATGGTTATGATCACGCCAAGCCATACGTGCCAACTTATAGGTCCAGCCATGCCGATTTCCAGCAGGTTCATAGAAGCCGCGACTCCCTCCGGCGTTCAGATTGAGCGTGCTGAGCATTGCAAGCCATGTTTCTTGCGGACCGTGCCAGCAACGTGATCGGCCAAAGCACTGCTTTGTGCTATGGACATCGATCCCACGCCAATTGCTGACACACCAAGCACCTAAACCCAGTAGTAGAGAGGTAGGGATCCAGAGGACGATCATGATCTCGCCGCCGGGCGCGTGATAGCAGGTCGCGACCATCCCCTAGCATCGGAGAGTTTGATGCCTGTGTAGTAGTTGTGCAGCGCTTCCCGACACCAAGAGAATAAACACCTTTTGCAGCGTCTGCAAACCTCTGCTAACAGCACCTTGCAGACCCTGTGTTATTGCTAATATTAGTCGCATGCTTTAATAGTCCGTGGATAGTCCTTGGAGCGTGTTATTATCGCGTTGTAATTAGACGCGTGTGTTATAGCACACGCGCCTAGGACCTTTATCCACCTACTAGCTATTAACACCACCTATTATAATCGATACTAACATGGCTCTGCCACGCGATATCGGAGTTGCCTGGGACTAGTCTTCCATGTCGTCAATTGCTACTAACAGAGCGGGATGTTAGTATAATAGGACCCATCCACCTACCCCCTCACCTAGTCTGAGGTCGGATGACTCCCTATTACTCAGCAGCGCTATACCGCTTTCGGCGTCTTCGAGGCCTTGCAGACGGTCTGCAAGGCCTTGAAGACGATTACAATTAGAAATCTAATAAGCACCTACCAGTATACCAGTAATAGTAAAGCAGGGTCTGCTTGAAGAGGTTTGCAGACGTTGCAAAAGGTGTTTAATAGCAGAAGCTGCGATCGTCGAGGTCGATACCACTTGATTAGTCAGCTGTGTCGTTCGTATATCATGTTCCACACCTCCATTCACACCTAACGTTCTCAGAAAATTCTTATTTGGAATCCATATCAATACTACGTTGCTTGTCAAACGTCCCATCATTGGCATCATTAATCTTTTGATCTATCAATCTGTCGGTTGAATACAGGATGCAGGAGTCACTGCGTCGAGTTGTCCGGTACTGCCAAAGCTCAGCCACCACAATTTCGAATTGAATGATGCCGCCCATGATGCTCTTGCATTTGGGCAAGAGACGGGCTGATCACAGGAGCGCCGAGCATTTGATCTTCCTGCGGAATCCCACAGCCATGTCCGCTTGCTCCATTGCTACATACGTGTAACCCGGAGACCGCAGCGACTTTGCGCGAATTTTCCAAGCTGCGGAGATTGTGCGATTCGATTAGGCAGCTCAACCTCGTCGATAACCTCCTCTTTGCACAATTCGCAAACAGCTCCTAAAATGATGACAGGGTCGTTGGCGCAACACCTTCGAGCAGTCCCCAGCCATTAACCCTGCACCAAAATATAGGGCAAGATGGTCAGTTCGAATTTACGCTGAACTATCACTGCGGTTGCTCTCTACGCATTTTGCTGGCTCACGACAAGCACGTTGGGCGTTGGCTTCATCTTCGATCAGCAGACTCCCAACGGACGACCACTGGTATCTAGCGTTCTCGGGGTCATTGGAACGAATGCAACATATGGCTATGTTGTGGTTGGAGGACGCACGGTCGGCCTCGCGATCGCCAGGCGCCTGGTTGCCGCCAATCTGAGCGTCGCAGTGCTTGAGGCTGGAGGGTTCCACAAGACGGACAACAGCAACCTCAGCATTGTCACGGGCTATGCTACCTACTATACAGGCTCTGATCCGGAGGACACACAACCTTTGATACACTGTGGCATCTCCACTCACATGCAAGCCGCCCCTATAAACCGCACCCAGCACTATGCTCGCGGGAAGACTCTTGGCGGCTCATCGGCCAGGGACTACTTCTTGTACCAAAAACCGACGATCGGCAGTATGGATCAATGGGCTGAGAGGGTCGGAGATGGTTGACTTTCGACAACCTGTTACCGTACTACAAGGGAGCGGTCAACTTGATTGGAACAAACGCGACGCTTTACATAAACTCCAGCAACCCCCAAAATCTCAGCTCGTTTGAGTCTTCAGGAAGACCCGTTCAAGTTAGCTTCTCGAATGCAGTAGATTCCCTCCGTACTTAGGCAAGGTTGGCATTCATCATCGATGGCCTTAGCAGCCGCAATCTTTTGGGCTCGGCGTACGCCGGTCTTACCATCGACCTTGAGACTGGGTACAGATCCTGCGCGGAAGCTTCGTATCTTGAATCGGCTCTCAACGATTGCGGCGCACCCAACATGTACAGACCCTTTGCAAGATCGTACGAAATGTGGGTCCTTTTGCAAGGTCCGTAGAACACATAGGACCGCATAGATTTTTACGATTAAGCTACTCTTACTTAGCTTAGGGGGTTGAAATAGGTCAATCGTGACCCATAGAGCAGTCGGTGGGGAGACACTGCGGCTGCCTAAGATCCAGGCAGGTAAGCATGGTGCTCGTAGTTGCCAAGCCGATGTTAGAGTTAACGTACGGATGTGCGAACAGTCTGTACAAGCAGACGCTTGGCGCCAGGATTCTGTTTAATGGCACGACTGCTGTCGGTGTGCAGGCCATCACAGCAGGCAGCTTTGGCACTCCAAACACCTTTTGCAACGTCTGCACCCTTCCGGATGGCTCTGTAGACTGCAAGGCCATGCAGACCCTAAATTCGGTATAGCTCTGCTATTCGGAGCAATTAACGCGTCTATTTTCGTGTAAAGTGCCTGCGTGAGATGTAACTTCCTGTGACTCTCAGGGTCTGCAAGGCCGTCTGCAATGGGATCTGCAAAGCTACCCTACAAGGATTGCAAAAGGTGTTTACCGTCAGTCAATTTCACCTTTGCGGCACTGAAGGAAATGATCGTGGCTGCAGGTGCCTTCAAATCACCACAGTCATACCTCATGTTGTCGGGCAACGGCAACTGCACGGAGCTTGCAGCCTTCGCGATCGACTGCGTTTCTGACCTGCCTGGGGTAGGTCATGACATGCAGTCAATAATGTCCTCACCAGCTCCGCAGGTACGGACAGTGTTACAATGCCCAGAGAGCTCATTCAGACATACCTGACCACGGGATCATACCTCTCCATCTTCGGCCCCGGTTACTACGGATAGGAACAAACTGTCAAAGCGATGAAGAGATCATAGAGTGAACTGGCGCATCCATGACGACCGTCTGCCACGCGGCAGGCACTTGTAGAATGGGCACGAAGCATGATGAGCTCGCAGTCGTAGACGCCAAGTCGTTGGTGTACATGACTCAGAGACTGAGAATAGTGGATGCCAGTGCCTTTCATGCACAAAGTACCGTGTATGCGTTCGCAGGGAAGATCGCGCAGCAGATTCTTGACAGCAGGCCGTAGAAATAGGATATCGATCAATCCAAATTACGTGCACACGTGGCCTGGGAAGGCACGCGCTCAACTTCGTCTCCCACTTGCTTCACAGCCTATGTCCGTGCATGTTTGTTGACATCGATGCAACAGGGACTTGCGGCCCGATATGCGGCTGTGCCAGTGCCCACAACGCGCAGTGAGGCGTATGCAGGTGCGCGCAAGGTTCAGTGCATGCGCACCAGATTGCCAGATGCCACGAATGCATAACAAAATAAGCGACTTCGAGGCCTTGATCATTGCGCCCAAGACGCTTTAGTCTACTTCTTGTCTTGGCGGCATCAACGTGAGATTGACGAACAGGGTCATCATCGGGACAAAGCGGGGCAGGCTTGCGGCTGGGGGGTCCTTTTGATTCACACAAGTTGCCGGGACATGGAGCAGAACCAACCTGGATTCCTGGAACCTCCTGAGTCTTGACCTCGCCTCGAGTCCCTTTTGCCCTCGTCGAGTTCTGTCCAGCTTTACGTGACCAACCTGTTGGCACTAGGCGTAACTAATTGGCCGGGCGCGGTAGTCAGCCAGTGGAAACAGGAAGTCAGCATCCTCCTCAGCGCCGCCGCGCGCCATTCACTGCACTGCCTCGATCGATAGAAACCCCCACCAACACCAACACCAGGCCCTATTCTTGGCAAGTCACCATGCGTCACTGAGTGCGCGCAGAAGCGACGAACGGTTGCTCTTGCCAACAGTTGGATCGCGAGCGGGTAGCGTGAATAGTGAACGGCTTCGCAGACTAAAATATGTCAGCAACACCGAAAGGCTCGAAGCCTCCAACACCCAACAGTACCAGGAGACCGACTTCTTCAGCTTCCACGTCGTCTGGAGGCGTCAAGAGTGCCAATACGACAGAAGCATCGACAAGCAGCCCATCGCGAGTCATGACTCACACACAATCTTCTGGCGCCTCTGCGGGAGCGATCGGAGTCAACAGATCTCGTAGCGTGAGGAACGGGGCGCCAGTATCAGCACGGGCGGCGGCCGCGGCTCGGAAGCCTCAGGCGGAAAGCGGCAGTGCAATAGAGGACATGAAGGCGGAGATGCAAGCAAAGCTGGACGAGTTGCAGGAGCGGCTACAGCAGGCGGAGCAGGCATGTGAGAACTCGCAGAGGCAGGCGCAGATCCTACAGTCCAAGCTTGACGCGGCACACGCAGATCAGGTCCAATTGGAAGAGAATGTACACGAGCAGAGTGAGAAGCTGGAAGAGCTGGAGTATCAGAAGAAGGAGAGCTTACGAGCTCAGCGGGAGCTCGAACAAATATACGAGGCTGACAGAGCGCAGGCGATGAAGGAGAAAGAGATTGCGCAGCAGAAGGAGGAGGAAATGCAGGCTGCATTGCAGCGCATGAAAGAGACTCTGGCTCAGAGAGAGCTGCGCGGCGGCCTGGAGCCAGATCACCATGCCAGACCGACATCAAGCAGGGCGTCTAGTTTCCGCTCTGATGCCACGAGTCCGAAGCGAGAAAGCGCTACTCAATTCGCGCCGCCTGGCAGCGTGCAACGGAGCGACTCGAGAAGTGGCTCCAAGCTCGTGATGCAGAAAGACAAGATCATCGAAGACTTGAGGTTGGAGCTGGCTGAAGCACACTTTAAACTGGTCGAAGCGGACAACGTCGGTGGCGGGCGCTTACAACAGCTGCAGAAGGAGCTCTACGAGATCAAGATGCAGAATGCTCGTCTGATGGAGGACAACGACTCCTTTCAGCTGCTACTATCCGAGAAGACAATGAATGGGGATGTGCTGCATTCCGATCTGCTACGACAGCCATCCAGCTCCGACTTACGTCCATCTAGCTCGCGACAGATTAGTGGCGCAAGTCTCGCAGATGAGCTGGAAGGGCATGATGACAGTCTCATCGATGGCGAGTCTGCCACCGATGATGTGTCGCGTGACAGGCAAGCCAAGGCCCTTCGATTCGAGGTATCGAGCTTGAAGGACCAGAACAAGGCGCTGACGCTGTATATTAATAATATCATCTCTCGTCTCCTTCAGCACGATCAGTTCGAGACCATTCTGGACAAGACACCAGATATCATTAGCGGAGCTACCTCGGCTCCAGCGGAGCGTGCCGGCCAGAATTCAGCCAACATAGAAACGGATCTTCCACCACCTCCACCGCCCAAGGACAAGCCTGCTACAATTCTGGCTGCAGATGGTCAGCCTGGAGAGCAGCCACAGGGATTTTTGGGCCGCGCTAAGAGCGTACTTGGGCGTGGTGCAAGAAGGCCGCAAAGTCAGATGGTAGGACCCAACGATCAGGAAAGGCTGGTCCAGCAATCGAAAACCGACGAGTCGCGATTGACCGAGAACCCTGACACAGCACCAAGAGTCCCACTCGGCCGTACAAACTCCACACGAGGCGGTCACAGGAGAGCGAATAGCGAGATCTCCGGAGGTGCATCCCTAGCCACAGGCATGTACCGAGGGCCCTCGCCATCATCGCAAGGACTTATGTCGCCTGGCTTGACCAGTCCAACAGGGAACAGAGGCTTCTTCAGCGCTCAACCTATGGCCGTCAGGGTTCCAAGTGGATCGTCAATACCCACGATCAACGCGAAAGAAAACACAGAACCGCAGCGCGACAGCAAGATGTTGGTGCACGCCTCGCATCGCAGCTCTGTCATCTCGACACCGGCGATTGGCGAGCCCAATACCGGCGAAATCAACTCAGGGGCAACGTCTCCACCCCGCAGCACCACGTCCTCCGCTGACAAGGACAAAGCAAGCGGCGCCATTATGATGGGCTCGAAGCCACGGCCTCTGCGCTTGGTCCAGGAAGCGGCCGAGGAGGAAAAGGAGCGCAAGGCCGCGAATAGGACATCCTGGTTCGGTAACGTCGGAGGCTGGATGGCTGCAAATTCGACTTCGGCCGCTCTCAAGAAAATGACGGGCGGTGGTGCCGAGGGTAACGGCGCACAGTAGGAGCGTGCGCGTGCTTGGACCTCGCCGGAGAGTCTGGGGAGGCGTGTTGGGAGGGATTGTGCTGTCATGAGTAGCGGCAGTGAGATTGGCACCATGTGTGGGAGCATGAGAGCTCGCTCGCCTACCAAGAGCAGGGGTGTCGACCTGGGGATGGTATGAGATGACATCGACATGCGTGACGTGCTCGTGGACCCGGGAGTGGTTTGAGCACGGACATCTTTCATGGGCGGCATCTGTTTCGTGCGTTTGGGATGTGCAGGCCGGAGATACCCGAGTGCTGCATTTTTGGGCTGGGAGGCGAGTGCGGGTCTCCGGGAAGGCATTCGTGCCTGCTATGGCGTATTTATGAAATACAAGGCATGTTGATGTGTCACCAAGACCTCGATTCGGTCCTTATTTGCGTCCGCCATGCCTCCGGACGATTGGATTGACTGGGTTCAGGGGCTCAGAGGCTAGAATATCACGCTCAAGCGGCCCCTCAAATCTCCTCCCATATTGCCAACGCAGCGTACAGTAAAGGATACAAGCTTTCAGAAATGTCCGATCGAAGCTTCCCCAACGCTGTCAAAGATGGCAAGGAAATGACGATGGCTTCAATTGCGACGCAAAGCAAGGATGATCCAGTGTTCCGGTGCCTGGTGACAAGATGTGAGTGATTCGTTGTACGACGGACGTACTGGCGCCAGCTGAGGAGTATGTTGGACGTCTGAGTAACTGGTGCTCGGATACAGTGGTGCGAGGCCGGCCCCCGTCGTGATGCGTGAGCGATGCCTACTACAGCAGGAGGATCGCTTTGGTGAAGGTGCTCCATTTGTGCTGCGACATTTGTTGCGCTCAGGATCGCCGGGAGGATGAGCTGGAAGGCGAGCTGCATGGTGATAGAGCGTTCGGTAACGATGGGCGACATGGTTGGGTCAAGGTCCACGAGGCAAGAGATGATAATGCACAATCTTTCATTTAGAATACACCAGATCACTGTCGGGTGATTCGCGCCCTGCGTGCAGAATGACATTATCACCTCTGAGCCGTCTTTCACGACCGCCGGCCAGCAATGCTCCAATGTCATTATTTGTCCAAGATCGAAGATGGCGAGATCCTCGCGATGTCACTGCTCCAGACGAGACTGCTTTTTGGAAGAAAAGCTATGATGATCTGGGACGTTGTACAAGAGTATCGGATCCGTATTGGAGCATCGTGTGTGCTGCGCTGGATGTCCAGATTGGCACATCATAAGCCACGGCCTCACTTTGTACCGTGGCGGCTGGTAAGCGATCTTCAGGGCCTTGCATATCTGAGAAGGATCTCTTGCCCAGAGCGGCTGCTCCAAGGCTGGGACTAGCTTGCTGCGCGGAGATTCGAGATTCATCTAGATGTAGTATACAGAAGCGGTCAGCCCATGTCTCATTACAGGGTAAATCTGCTGCCTCAACCATGGAGCACATCGCCGATCCAGGGGGCCATCGCGAGCATAGCGTTCATGGCTGCTTGACGGTCATCAGACACCCATCAACATCGCCCTGAGCGTCAAAGTTCTGATCAAAAGACGTAGTCACCGGGATGGCTAAGAAATCTGTCCATCGCGTTACTTACCGGATTTCGCATCGAGCGCACGTTGCCGAATCTCAGCCTTGTTCGCCGGCATCACATAGTTCTTGACCGGCGCAACAGGCACGAAATCAGTCTCGCCTTTCTTGACCTTGATCGCGGACAGGCGTTCGAGGAAAGACGCTTGCGTGCGAGACTTGGCGTCTGTGATGCGTTCCTCTGGCACCTTTAGCAGCTGCCCAGGTCGCACAACCAAGACGTCGTCTGCACCGCCTGCTCTAATAGCTGTCACAGAAGTCGGTGCTGGGGTCTGTGCGGCATTGGGCTTCACGCGCTCCTTGAAGGTCACAGGTCTGCCATAAAGTTTCACCCGAGATGTGCTGACGACGTCCACAACGTATCCTTTACGGACAGGCTCTGCGCTGGCCCCTGCTTTGGAGATGTGCACTTGTGTGCCAAGATCAGTTGCCCAGTAGCAGCTATAGTGCCTGTCGTTAAATCTGACGAAAGGGTTCTCGGTGTGCAACCCGATGAGTTGCAGCTCGCCTGGCGGCTCGTCCGCATCCTTGTTTGCAATGATGGCAGCTGTCTTGGCGGAAGAGTCAGCCGGCTGCGGTTCGGCAGGTGTGAACTGCTTCTCGAGATCGGCCTTCTTCGACGCTCTGTGTCGACGCTTTTTCTCTGGCTCGACCAAAGCATCCGATACATGTGATGTTAAGTCCAGGGTGAAGTAGAAGTCCTCGGTCTCATGGTCGTCGTATTCGTACTCCCAATAATACTCGTCGTCATCCGTGGAGCGCGACGGACCAGCCATCACGCAGTCTCGTGACTTGCGACAGTCGGTTCACAGCTCGATGCTGCCATAAGTCACTGACAACACGCACTATCTTCTCGCTTGATGAGAAATGAGCAGGATGAGCAGGATGGCGTCACCACCTCCGCTCTTTCCGCAGTTCTCACACAAATGTCGAGCAGGGCGCGAGCTGCTGCTGCCCAGCTTGAGGTGCATCCGCGAAACGTTTGTTGATGTCGTTGTCGCGTTTGTTGATATCGTTGTCGCGTTTGAGACGGTGGCCTGAGGCGAACATGGAAATGCGATGCCGGGTCCGCCGGGACGATGCAGCGCCGAAGAGCGAATACGGTGGTGGAACATGAATCAAGTCCGATCGACCTTGCAGCTTGTACGTGAACCCGTTTATCGCACCACCATTATATCGTTCAATCTGTAGCGTGTTGCCCCAGGGCTTGTGCAACGATGAACCTCTCACTGCTACTACTACAGTAGTACTCAAAGTGTAGTGTTGGCTGGGCAGTAGTGGCTGTCTGTCTTTCGACCGACCTAGATACTACGCGCGCAAGTCATGTGGCACTTTTTGACTCACTTGCCCGCGTCAACAGCGAGGCACATCCATTCTCCGCCCCGGCGGCCGCCGGCTCTGAGGCACAATACATGTATCAGGTATCCTCAAGTCTGTGCTTGCGCTCTGGATGCATACCTCACCAGCTGAAGCAAAGCGTCCAATATTGGCAGTCACCTTCGCCGTACGAAAGACTGTTATATTCTCGACGGTGCAGGATCGGTGACATCTCAAGGTTCGCGCTACGACGACAGCACACAGCCAGCCCGACACCATCCGCGGCAATCGTTCCCAGGTACACCGTACATCTACCTTCGGAACACTGGCGATACGTCAGTACCGAGTCGATCCTTCATCCTTCTTACCAATAATTCGCTGGTCGCTATTCCTTCACATCAAGCCACCACCGCGATCCGGTATCGCTAAGTACATAAATCACGCCTTCCACATCCCTGCCGTGGCCGCCGACCAGCACACAATCTTCTGTCGCCATTCACGCACGATCTACTTTTCTTGTCTTGCTAGGCATTTAGGTGCGACGGTCCCTCCTCCTACATTGCATGCCATAGCGCAGCATTGCTCTACGGCGCACAGCATCTCATCGCATCGGGCGCATCGGCGTTTAGATCCCACGACTGGTCAGCTTCTTCAGCGCTGCGCAGTGCCAATGTCCCGGTAGTACTGGTCCATTACCACAGGTCCGACTGTGGTAATCCCGAACTACTTCGATGGGCTGGCGACGATGGTTCTTCGGCTTCTGCATCGTAGCGCTCGTCTACATCATCATTAGCGGGCTTGGGCTAAGGATTGATGGCGACAGCACTCCCTTGGAGACGCTGGAAAACGCGGAATGGGTCAATACGAGCAAGTATTGGATAGATCGTCAGCTATGTCGGTGGCTTGGTCTATGTGGTGTTATGCATCTCAACAGTCGTGGTTGGACATGGACAAATACCAAAGATGACGTGCCGGTCAAGCTGCCGCATTTCAGCAACTTCTGGCTATCCGGCGACGAGGACCCAGACAGCTGGTCGGACGAGGAGAGACAGTTGCGCAATATCCCTCAGTATGTGCTGGATCACGCGCCCTATGTACATCTATTCTCGCGCGAGGAATTCTGGCCTAGTGATGTTGCCGAGCATCTGATACACATATCACCGACCCTCAACTACTCCATCGTTGTTGACATGGAGAACGACAGAAATCTGTCGAACCTACACGAGCTTGACGGATTAGGAGAAGGCAGACACGGCAGGTTCGTATATCTGCAGAGTGATGACAATGTCGAGGAGTGGCCGAACTGGCTCACAAGCAGGCACAATATCCCAGTAGTGCCAGACTCACAAAACCATGCGCACCTGGAGGATCCATGGCCTGAACTGGAAGAAACGGAATTTCCGAATCAAGCATGGGTCGCGGAGCATGTGTTGCAAGAAGACTCGGAAGAAGTGCCACTCAGTGCTCAACAAATGCCGTGGTGGCCGCCCACCAATCTTTTACCTTCTCAGGACGGCCGTTGTGGCGGTACTAGTGGCTACACTTGCAAGCGCAGCAAGTTTGGTTCCTGTTGCTCCATGCATGGTTGGTGCGGCAAGACTGAAGAATATTGCGGCGGGTACTGCGACCCGTTGCACGGAACTTGTTTCGACCCTCTGCACCCTCCGCCAGGCCCTAAGCCCGACCTGAGGAGGCACAAGCGCGACTTCTCAGCACCGTATGAGGCGCGCAAATCTAATCTTGGTCGGTCCAATGCTCCGGCGATTTTGATTGTCTCTGACAAAGGGAATGGAATCATCGATGCTTTCTGGTTCTTCTTCTACTCTTTCAACCTCGGCCAGAAGGTGTTCAATATCCGCTTCGGCAACCACGTGGGTGATTGGGAGCATACGATGATCCGCTTCAAAGATGGAAAGCCTCAGAGCGTGTTCCTGTCCGAGCACGACTTTGGTGATGCATACTCATGGCACGCCATCGAGAAATACCTCCCAAATCCAGATGGCAGCGAAACAATGCTTGGCACATGGAGCAATCGTACAGCGGTCAAAGCAGCCAAGCGACCGGTCGTCTACTCTGCAATTGGCTCGCACGCCATGTATGCAACACCAGGTCTACATCCCTACGTCCTGCCGTTTGGTCTCCTACACGATCAGACCGACCGAGGGCCGATCTGGGACCCCACACTCAACGTTCAGTCGTACACGTACGAGAAGGAGAACAAAACATTGCGTTCTTCGGTCATGAACCCGCACTCGCCGACCAGTTGGCTCGACTACGCAGGGCACTGGGGCGACAAGTACTACCCGCTTTCCGACCCACGTCAGTACCGGTTCGCGGGCCAATATCACTACGTCAACGGGCCCACCGGTCCCAAATTCAAGCGACTAGGTCGCGAGCAGATATGTCAGGGTCACGGTACCTGCAATATTCGCAAATGGCTCGGCGGCGATCACGAGATCAGAGAACTGCCGCTAGAGGAAGGCGAGGAGGATGGCGGACTGCCAGGTGGCAACTCCACGGATGACAAGCCGTGAGAGTGATATCAGGGGTGGAGTTTTTTCATTTGCCTCTAATGCCTTGATGTCTTAATTGACTTGATGATACCCTATCGGCCTGATAGCGATGAATTTGCATACGGGACACTTATGATAGAGTAACTCTGCTCTGCGGAGATTAACACGCTTTGCGGGTCCATCAGAACATTTCACTCTGAAGAGAAGTCTAGACACGTAATGAGGCTCGCGTGGTGTATTTTTGGTGCGGGTTCTGGAAGAGGTCTCTCGCCCCTGATCCAGGGTCAGAACTACCCCAGTCGGACACGTGCGGCGTAGGGCTAAACTCTGGCGTGCTCCACAATCCTAATCTCGGATGGTATCTAGGCGTGAACCATTGCTTCACTCTGCCCCTTCCTTGGCCTTGAACTTGTGCCTTGCTTTGACATTGGCAGTGACGCATTTCGGCTCGAGATACGTACGACAGCACACAGTTCTGATCGAGTCAGCCATTGCAGCATCATACAACGAGCGATCCGCTCGAGCAGCACTGGAGAGGGTATACACAAGACCACGCCACGCGCCGAGAAAGGATCCAGCACCTGGACAACTTGGCTCATCTCCAGTCTGCATCCCGCGAGCTTCCAGACCAACCACAACTGCACCTCTCGATCAAACCCCCAAAGATGGGTCTCATGGACGCGCTGCGAGCAAAATACGAGCTCTATCGACTGGAGCAGCGCTACACGAAACGGGAAAAGCGCACGACATTCACTTCCGGCGCACAGTACGTTGACGGGGAATACGTGTACAGTCCTGCGGCCTTCAGTGCGAAGAGCGGATGCTCCGCAACAAGCAAGGGCCGCATGTCTGTGGATCATGTGAAGGAGTTGTCTCCAAGCGGCACAGGGAGCAAACGACAGTCGAAAGTCCGGTAGGCAGCGGTCTTGGGATCTGCGATTGCTCCGAACGTTGCGATACGGGATGGGTGCTGGTGGAGAGTCTGCTGTCTGCTGGAGGCCACGAGGGCGCCGTGGACAACCTTCTGGGCGCGCGCCTGTGCTAATGGTAGCCGGGAGTGTTGAGCAATGCATTCGGTCACTCAGTGTCTATGAGCTGCCGGCCACAGCTTGCGGACTGCTGGTCGCCCCATCAGCCGAGATGCCAAAGGACCTGTGGATGGTCCAGAAGCCTTTCCTTTGCGCGTCTGTACGTCTCCGGTTTTGGGAGGCCACTGTGGGAGCTGGGCAGGTTCTGGATATGTGAGCGATTGTTGGTTCCATGAAAATGCGTTCAAGCGAAATCGGAATGCCGCGATGGTGCTATGAAAGTCATTGTTGTATAGACGAGGCTCCACTCTACGAGCAGGAGTTGATATAGCTCCGTTCATCTCGATTGTCATTAGCAGGCCAACGAGATGGCTTCTGTTGGTGCCACAAATGATGAACAGGATACCTCTACGCTGCGTGTCTGGTAGGCTGTAAGACTGAAATGGCGGCACAGGGATGCACTCATCCTCCAGTGTACGCTGCTCGAAGCTGTGTTTTACATACTGTACAGGCCGCCCGTTAAAATCGCAAGGCACCTATACCACCAGTATGTACAAATGCAATTTTCACTCGCTCACAAATGAGCGAAACTTGTCATCATTGCACCTCTGCCGTAAGATGCTAGGTTATCTGTACGGAGCATCGGCCCTCGCCACAGCAGCCAGCTCAGGCTCCCACTTGTCTCCATTGCTTAGCAACTTCTCCTTATTGTAGAGCAGCTCCTCCCTCGTTTCCGTCGCATATTCCGCATTCGGGCTCTCCACAATCGCATCTACAGGACAGCTCTCCTGGCAGAAACCGCAGTAGATACACTTGGTCATGTCGAGATCGTAGCGAGTGGTGCGTCGAGAACCGTCCTCCCGCTCCTCGGCCTCAATGGTGATGGCTTGAGCAGGGCAGATGGCTTCGCAGAGTTTGCAGGCGATGCAGCGCTCTTCACCGGTGGGGTAGCGGCGGAGGGCGTGCTCGCCACGGAAGCGAGGGGAGATGGGACCCTTTTCGAAGGGATAGTAGATTGTGTAGCTTCACAGCTTGCATCAGCAGCTGTCCGGGCCGTTCGTGGAGGTCGATTTGTACTCACGGTGGCCGGAAGAACTGCTCGAGCACGACGTACATGCCGCGCATCATCTCCGTCAACAGGAAATAATTGCCCGCCTGATCCCACACGCTCTCCTTCTTCTCATACTTGGGCAATCGAAAGCCGCTTGGCGGGGCGCCCTCGGTCGTCGCTCGTCGCTGCGTGGATGTGCTGAAGGCGTGTTGGGCGGCGAAGGAGGATCGGGCGGCGCTGGCGAGAGGGGAGGTGGTGGGCCGTAACCGCGCGAGGGCGTTCAATGCGCGTGGTGAGGACATGGCGGTGAGTCGGGGCGGGGCGGGGGGAAGGAGGGGTTGTAGAGAGGAGAGATGGTCGTCGATGTGCCTCAGTTCAACTTCGAGATGTTTGCCACGGCCCACGATCCCTCGTCCAATCGTCGTCGAGCAAAGGGAAAGCACGGACGAGCGGCGGCCTGTGCGGGAGTTGCCGGCAAGAGCTCTCGAGTGCGGCTTCATTGAAAGGAAAACGAGCTTTTAGTGTACAGCAGTCGCGTGCCTGCTTAATTGGGTAGTCAGCCATCGATGCACAGCCCTCGCAATGCCCTGAGGCATTCATGTACAGCTCACAATGCATACAATCTCAGTGGCGCTCTTGCCAGGACGTTCTGCGCTGGTTGGAGCAGGCGGCAGGAGGCACTGCAACCGAAATCCATTGAAAAGACCTCTTCTGGCCCCTTTTCGAGTCTGGAGAGTCTGAGCGACCAATTCGGATCAGGGGTACAGAACCGCGAGCCTCAGGAGCAGACCAGTGGATCTCGCGACGACCAGCCGGACTCACAGCGTGATGCAGCGCCTGAGGCAGCCAAAGAAACAGAACGCGACGTCGTTCGAAAAGGGCAAGATGAAGAGCGCAAGCTTTTCATGGAGGCGCGAGAAGAGTACAAGGCCATCAAGCGAGAATTGAGAGAGTGTGCTCCTACGACCAGCAGCAGGAACAAGCGAGCCGATGAGAAGGGAATGCGCTATTCTCCGCCGACACCAATCTCAGCAGCTGTTCTGAGGACAGAAGACATCTTGAGGAAGGCAAAAAGCAGCTCTCGGTACCAAGACCCTGACGACTTCTGGTTCGACCGTGCAGAAGAACAAGTCCGGCGCATGGCTGTTAATCCTGACCATCGCATCCTCATGCAATGGCTCGGCGACCGTGTCAACCGTCTGTTCCGCGAGGATCAGGTCAAGAAGATGAGTCCAAAGGCCTTGTCGAGGTGGCGCAAGCTGTTCGATTACACGCCAAGGCCGTTTCGCCCATGTCGCCCAGCAGACCAGCGACCAGAGCTGGTACGGAAAACGGGAACCCATGCCCCATGCCCATGGGGGGTACCACGTGAAATGAAGCTGAGCAGCATGGAGCACCTCGAGGTCGAGATCGCACGATTTGGCGCATACATGGAAGCGACGCCTGCAGAGAAGCAGGCAAGAGCTCGGGTCACAAAAGACATACGCAATCTTGTCGAATCCTTCCTGCGGCAGCCGCGCACACTGACCAGATCCATGAAGCAAAGAATCCGCACAGATCTATTTGGATCTGAAACAACAGGGTTGGCAATTGCGATTTCTGATCTTGACATCCGGGTTTATTATGAACGAGACGACCCGGACAATTACCGTTTACCTATTCACGGTGCTATGCGAAAGCTTTGCCGGGCTATAGATGGGAATAACGATTACATGCTTGCGGTCTATCGGCACGGTAAGTTCGAGATCATCAGCTGTCAGCACAAAGCTTCTGGAATCGACATCCAGATCGTATGTTCGCCAGATACGACTACATCGCGCGGGTGGATTCGCTACTACCTCGAGAAACTGCCGCACTTGCGCAATCTCTTCTTCGTGATCAAGACTGCCCTCACTATGCGCGGCCTCCTCGACGTCTTCAACGGCGGCATCGGATCCTACGGCCTATTCTGGATGATCGTCGCCGCTGTTGAGCGTCGATCCAAGAACCCACCCGTCACCTCCGCCGAGCAGCTAAGGCATTTTCTCGACTTCTACTCCACCTTCGACTTCACCAGACGCGGCTTAACCATTTCACCCACTCCCAAAACCTTTCTCAAACACGAGTTCGCCAGCCAGCAAATTATGAGCCAGGGCCCTCGCTCACCTGTCCAATCCTATATTCGCGCCGCTCGTGGCCGAGGCGATCTGGTGCGAGCAGGGCAGTGGAGTATTGGCCAGACTCGACCCATGCAACCATATCTGTTCTGTCTGCAGGACCCGGCGGATCCTGTCAATGACCTGGGCCGGAAGACTAATGCCATCAGGCATCTGCAGGCGAGCCTCCAGCAAATGAGGGATTACTTGAACGGCAGGATGGACTGGATTGAGAGTGGGAAGCAACTGCCGAATCAGCCCGGGCAGAGTCTACTGGCGCCCTTAGTGGGGCCATGTCACGAGGTGTGGGACGAGAGGAGGAGCAAGGTGGAGGAGTATGCCGTGGGTGAAGGAGAGAGCGATGACGTGGAAGAGGTCGATGATGCTGATCAAGCTGGCGTCTGGGTGGACGACAGGGTTGAGAACGTAGCGCGAGATGGTGAAGCGGCGGCGGCCAAAGACAGCGTTTGAACCGCCACTTGTCTGGCTCGTTGTAGTGCGCTCCCAGTAAACGTGGCCAACGGTTGAGTTTTGGATACATGTACGTTTCATTGAACATTTGGCGTTGAGTAATCCCACTCATCGCGAATGCTGTACGATGGGTCTAACAGGGCATTTCTATCTGATCGGTTCCCGCGTCATTTGCCTCCCAGAACTCCCGAGCTGCGATTCCCCCAGCTCAAATGCATCCCGTGCAGAGTACTCCTCCCGCCATGCACATGTTGCTGCAAACAACGCCTCCCCTTCTATACTCACGAACGCACCCTGCGCCTAATCCTCAACGGTACCATCCCCATCAACTCGCCATCCATCTCCTCCATCTCCTTCCCCTTCCCTCCCATCTGCCGCAGCTGCATAATCTTCTCAGCCAACAAGTGCGACCTCGTGCCCGGATCAGCGCCCGGAACGCGGTCTTTCACGCCAAATTGCGCCCACGCTCCAATCTGCCACTGGAAGAGGCTGGCCTCCAAGACGAAGAAGTCCTACAACCTCGCCTCAGGAATAGCGCCTTCGGCCACAACGACGGCGGCCACGTTGCCGCCATCGGCGCTTCCGTTCAGGAGCGCGATGGTGGAAATTACGTCGGCGGGCTCGAGGAGGTGCCATTGGGCCAGCGTTTGCTTGGAGCTGGCGCCGACGGCGACGGCGAAGACGTGGTCGCGTGGGATTGGGCAAGAGTTGAGGGAGCGGAACATGTCTATAATCTGGGTCAGTAAAGCCGTCGAATAAACTCGAGATGATTGAATTTAAATTTCACCCTCATCAGTAAAGTCGTCTCCAGCGCAGAGGACGAACTCCGGAGCCTTGTCTCCGTAGTTCCTGACAAGCGTCCTAGCGATCTCACCCTTGTTGACGAATCGTGGTCTGACTTCGAGGTTGGCTTTGCCCGTCATTACCTCGACATCAAAATCCTTGGCCACAGTCTGTTCAAGTTCCTTTTGACACTCCCTAGCCATGTGGGCACCGTAGTCAGGATCGCTCCGTCTGTAATGCCATGTCAAAGCGATCTTCTTTCTTTCGATGAAGGCACCCTGAGTCTTCTCCGCGTAGTGCTGGAATACCTCCATGACCCTCTTTTGCCAACTCATATCCATCGTCTCTGTCAGATTCATCCAGTCGCGGCTGTTCGGCTGGCGGATGAAGGAGCCGTGTTCAGCGGATAGACCGAGTTCAGGAATGTGGCCCATCCATTCATCAAGGAAGGCTTGGTCACGACCAGAAATAATCCAGACGTTGTTTGCGGCGTCAGAAGCCAAGGCCTTGAGGTTACGAAGGACTCGATCTGACGGAATGGCGGATTGAGGGTCCTTGACAATCGGGGTGAGCGTGCCGTCGTAATCAAACATGAAGAGGCGACGCTTTGCATTGCGGTATTGAGCCAGCAGCTTTGCGCGATCGAGGGCCGGCGTGGCGATTGATTGATCAAAAGAATCTAGGTTGGACAGCAGGCGTTTGAGGTAGTTGCTTGTCCATGCCTGGATGGTGTTCTTGGTCACACACTTGTACAGCTGGCGGTGCGCAGACTCTTTCTGCTCCGGCGTCATGCTCAACGCGATATCGATCGCGTCCGCCACACCGCTGAGATCCCATGGATTGATATGAAGGGCGTCACCGAGACTACCGGCAGTGCCTGAGAACTCCGAAATGATAAGTGGGCCATGATTGTCACGCTGAGCTACCACGTATTCGAGTGCGGTGGTGTTCATGCCATCACGTACGCTTGTGATCAACCCTAGATCAGCAATGCGCAGGAGAGCAAAGTACTCTTCCCTCGAAAGGTACTGCGGGTAATGCTGTACTGGGGTGTAGCTGAGCGAGCCAAAGCTGCCGTTAATTCTGGCCACCATGTCTGAGACCTTGTTGGCAGTCTTCGAGCCCTTGTCTTCCCGGTCCTCGATGCTAGTGGGACTGGTGACTTGGATGAGCACCACCTTGTCATGCCACTCAGGATGGCGTTCCAGAAAGATTTCGTAGGCTTGAAGCTTCTGCGCAACACCGCGGACCGAGTCCAGACGGTCGCGACCAACGATGATCTTCTTGCCGGCGTACAGCTCACGCAGAGCTGCAATCTTCTCCTCAACTGATGGAGACTCAAACGCAGCTTGTAGTGCAGCGCCCACGTTGATGCCGATTGGAAATACGTCGACCGCCACATGGGCACCATAGGCATCAACTCCAGCGGGCGAGGAGTCGAAGCCTAGAATCCGGGTGCAGCACGAAGCAAAGTGACGCGAATAGCTGTATGCCTGGAAGCCGATCATGTTAGCACCAAGGACACCCTCAAGCACCTCCTTTCTGCGCGTCAGACAGCGGTAGTACTCGCTGCTAGGAAACGGGACATGCAGGAAGAAGCCGACATAAATGGTTGCGATCCGTTGTCTCAGCAGACTAGGGAGGAGCAGCAAGTGATAGTCGTGGACTAGGACAATGTCGCCAGGCTTGTAGATGCTCATGATGGTATCAGCGAAAGCTGTGTTCATGCGATAGTAGTTAGCCCAGGCTTTTCGGAGAGCTCGACCGTCGGCTGGCTCATTCATCTTGTAGTGGAACAGGGTGAACAGCTCGTGTTCGCCGTAGCGTCTCCATTGCTTCTGGTCTCTGATGACCAACACATCTTGGTCAGCGACTTCATCTGCTAGCCACACGGGAGCCACACGACCGCCGTGGTCGCGCTCCAGTTGCTTCTCGAGGCGTTTGCGGTCATCAGTAGATATACGGATTTCAGTCTGCTCGCTGGTCGGTTCTGGTGGCTTCTGTCCTCCGACCGGAATCGGCGCGGACTCTCTGTTCAGTGGAGTTGCATGAAGAGAGGAGTTGTTCTGGTGGCCCACGCTCGGGTTGGCAGCTGTTCGCTCGATCTCGCCGGTCCATCCGACGAGAGTATGGTTCCAAGGCGATGCCGATGATGCCAGATATGAGAAGGAGTCGAAGAGTGCTGATGTGCCTCTCCGAGGCAACAGTTCCCAATCTGCGCCAGGAGCGTAATTGATCTTGTAAGGCACGCAAAATGTGGCGCTGATAACGTGGCCGCTGAGATTTAACTCGGGATGTGCGGCACGAGGGTCGATGTCTGCAACTTCTGGCATCTGGTGGCGTTGCCCAGTGGCACCGAGGCGACGCAAGAGCTCTTCGCCTGATGCACCGGTCGCCGCTTCGGTTGGAGCACTTGGCGGCTTGCCTTGAGGCGCCTCTGCTGGCCTGACGACGTTAGCGTTCCACATTGGACCTTCGGTCCCAGCGCTCGGCACCGGTGCGTCCTTCTCATCCTGATGTCGGCCGAATTGTGAAGCGAAAGGGTCGTTGTACGTCGCGTCTGAGATCCCCGGTGTCACGGGAATGTTGACATTGCCGGGTTGTAGTGCTGGATTCAAAGTGACCTGTCTTGCCGGACCCTGAGGCCTCTCGCCGCTCGACATCTCCTCTGGGCTGTGCAATGCGGATTCAGTGTTAGCCTTTGCAGACTGCACATGTGGTGGTGAAGGCGATTCAGACTCGATCCGCAGCGGGGGGCTTCGGCATGCGAATGACTGGTCTGCAGAGGTCGCTTGGCCTGCGCAAGACTCAAATTGACTTTACCTTTCTGCCGATTACCTTGTGTTTGAATCATTCGCGGCAGCTCCCCTTGTCACCTTCGTAACACCTTCTAGCGCAGCAGTGAGCAGTGCAGAGCAGCAAGCGCAACCAACACAATCAAGGAGCAAAAAAATTGAGTCATTTGACGACCGTGAATTGAAGCCACAGGTGTGACAATAGAGTGAGATCATTCTAGGCCTGCCTCCGCAGGTAGTTGAGCTTGGGACCCTGCCGAAACGTGCGCCGGCGGCGGCTGGCTTGGTCGCATTACCACTTTCATATCAAAACACATTTCCTGTGTAGGGACGATCAAGCACGGCAGGTCATCGATTGAATGAAGAGAAACGCCACGCCTTGCCCACGAACAGCAAGTTCAGTGCTTGGATGCCTATCGACCTTGATAGATCTTGACAACATCAAGAGCATTTCAAGGCGCCGCGAAGCGACTTGGAATTGGTTTCGGAGTTTCCTCTTCCCAGGATTAGGGTATCACCCTGCCAATGATCCACTCTACCTCTTCTCGCCATCGACGTTGCTATTAGTGCTCACTCTGATCAAGTAAGCACCCGAGGTCGCATGAGGCGGCTGGAGAGTAACATTCGAAGGCTCACATCGAATGCCTTTCCACGACTCCCGCCCACGACCCGAGGTCAATGGCTCACGCTCGATTCAGACTTGGGACGCCCGCCAGTCTCGATTGATGTGCTCATGAGACGGGGTCGTAGTCAAAGCGCAGCAATGTCGCCACACTCGAGATGCAATCTCTGGGTTCACCACTGTGCAAGCAGAACATGCTCCTGGTAAGATCGCTGGATGCTACGCTAGCCACGCATGTCAGGGAAGCAGTGCAGCACTTTTGATCGCTCAAGACGCACTTACCTTGCTTGTCCTGCTGCACTCCATCACTTCACCAGTGTTCTCAGATTGGATGTCACCTCCATCCGCCAGTGCGAGTGTTGTATATTATACTTCCATCTTTTGGATCTTTGGGAATGCTCTAAAGGACGATACGATGCCCATCCTCGTCGCAGACTTGATTGTGCTCGATCCATCCAATTAATCGACTATGTCTTCCTCTGTTTCATTGTACAATCTGATGTCCATTCAACATGGCTGTGGCGGTGGGAATATCTTCGTCTACGTCCTCTCCGTTGGTCGCCAATGTCAAACCTAACCCAACCCCACTAACGCGTGCCCCTCATGCGGTGGCAGGAGCGTCCAGAATTTCATCACTCGCACGGGTCCCGCCTTGGATTTTGTTTCTACCAAATTGCTTGACTTTTCGACCAATTCTTCCTGGTCCAACCACCAGCCACCAAGGCAGCCATCGCATCAGTCCGTCACAATGTCGGACGAAGCAACTGCTCCCGGTGAGTTGCAAAGGAATTTAATCGCGAGTATTGGCAAGCCCCAAAACTGACGATGAAATAGATTACTCTCTTGCCAATCCCGACACGTGAGCTCTTACCACAAGCGACGTATATTTTCGCAACGTACTGACGCCGCGCCAGCCTCACAAAGTACAAGACTGCCTCACAGATCTCGCAGAAGGTCCTCGAAGATGTCAAGAAGCTGTGCGTCGAGGGCGCCAAGGTCATTGAGCTATGCCAGAAGGGTGACAAGATGCTGGAGGACGAGGTAGCGAAGGTGTTCAAGGGCAAGAAAATCGCGAAGGGCGTGTCTCATCCGTGCACTGTCTCACCAAGCACATTCGTCACGCCGTATACGCCGCTGGTATCCGACAATGAGGAGGCCGAGACAACGCTCAAGGCCCTTGAGCCAATCAAGATCCAACTCGGCGCACAGATAGACGGTTTTGGTGCGATTGCTTGCGATACAGTATACGTAGGCGCAAAGGATCATGTCACCGGACGCGCCGCTGATCTTGCATTGGCAACACATTACGCCCACGAGCTGCTTCTTCGCCTCATGGTGCCGCCTGGCCTTCTAGCCACTGGAACTGAGGAGGAGAAGAAGAAGAAAGCCCAGGCGCAGAAGCCCTACAGTCAGTCCAAAATTACCCAATTACTCGAGAAACTGGTCAAGAGCTACAACTGTAACCTTGTCGAAAACACCACCTGCTGGCTATTCGGACGCAACGAGATCGAAGACAAGAAGAAGATCATTCTCGCACCGGGCGAAGGTGTGAAAGGTGAGGGTCTCGCGGAGGTTGGCGAGGTTTGGGGTGTCGAGATGGGCGTCAGCACGGGTACTGGGAAGGTTAAGACCTTCTCAAACCGAGCAACTCTGCACCGCAGGACGACTACTACTTACGGCTTGAAGCGACCCAGCTCAAGAGCGACATTGTCCGAAGTCCAGAAGAAGTTTGGCACTTTCCCCTTCAGTCTGAGACAACTGGACGACGAGCGTGCTGGCAAGGTCGGAATCGTTGAGTGTGTCCGTAGCGGCGTCGTGCGGCAATACGAGGTCATTGGTTCCGCTGATGGCGAGCCAGTGGGCAGGCTTCTCAGCACGATCGCCATCACCAAGAATGGCCTTCAGAGGCTTGCTGCTCCACCACCGCTGGACCTCGGGAAATTCAAATCCGAGAGAAAAATCACGGATGAGGAGCTTCTGAAGATACTCGAGCAGCCGCTTGCCAATCCTGTCAAGCCGAAGTCGAAGAACAAGAAGAAGAAGAAGAAGCCTGCGAAGAAGCCGGCTGCGGCTCAGAAGCCAGATGAGGACGAGGAAGAATCCGAGGAAGAAGACTCGGATGATGAGTGAGCGCATACATGGACTGCGCGATACTGCTATGTCAAGCAGGAGATGACTGTCTGGTCAGCCAAACAGTTCCGTACCACCAGACGCCAGGCAACAATGGAGCCATACTGGTATACGGTAGAACAGATGTCCTTGCACAGAAACACTGTGCATGAAGAAGGCGAGAATAGCTTACCAATTAGCTATGTAGCCTTCGCGAATGTCAATTGGCTCTACTCATGGTGTGTCCAGGTGACCCTGCAGTCACGCGTATCTGGGAAAAAGGAGGCGACCAGTAAATGGTGGCTGGACTGTAAATAGAACGCGATGATATTTTCACATGGCTAATACAAGAGCACGCATACTAGTCTTGTTCTAACTAGATTGACAATAGTACGAGTGAAGTGCACTTTCGTATGAGTGTGATAAAAGTGAAATGTGATCGCAGGAGACTTCGAATTCTCCACCCTGTTTCGCAACCTTCTAACATCCCGTCTACATCAGTACGGAACGCGACTTTGTCTCACGACCACACCACATCTTCGGTCGCTCTGTTACAGCGCATCGCCCTGGGTAAAGTCCAAACACATCGATACTACGGTCATTTTGCTAATATCTCGTCACAGTGGCGCTTGCTTGTGCGAAGAATCCATAATGCCTTCGGCTCATTCGAGACAGACGCGCGAGTCCTTACGGGCGCCGCCCACACCGAACGTCAAAGGCCACGGAAGTCAAAATAAGACCGCGGTCAAGAAGGATACCAGGGTGAAGAGTTTCATGGATCAGTGGGTAGAGCCTGCCGTTCAGGAGCAGGCATCTTATGAGGATCACAATGGCTCTGGCTACGGTGTTTTGGAGCATATGCAGCCGCTCGGCGAGGTGCCGAGCGTCAAGGTCAAGGCGAGAGTCAAGAGCGAAGCGGCGCCACGAAAATCCATCCTGAACCGGAGTTCTGCTGCTGCCGGATTGGATGGTCAGAAGACGCCAGAGGGTACGCCTGCACCACAGCCCACAGCTACTCCCGAAGTAAACACATACACGCACTCTCAGCACCCTCCGCCTGCTGTCATCGACGACGACAAGGATGCAGATTACGCGCCCGTCGCGAAGAGGAAGGTGCCGTCAGGCCGCGGTCGTCCGCCTGGGAAGGTATCTGCGGCCAGCAAGAAAGATATGAAGAACGCGATAGTGCCGACTACAAACAAGAAGCGAAGGTACGACGCACCGAAGCTGAAGCGCGTGGTCGAGGCAGCAAAACAACGCGCTCACGAAGTCGGCAAGCCGGACCTGGCGCAAGCTGTTCACGAAATTTGGGTCGAAAGCTTGACCGACTCACGTCTCACCGATCTGCTCGAGGCCATTCTTACAAGGGAAGCGACAGAAGAGCAGACTGACGAATTCCAGTCCTACGTGAAGAAAGCGAAAAAGCGACTCAAGAACGCCAAGGAGCAGTCACGGAAGCTGCCGGCTGGAGGTGCAAACGGAACGCCAGCTTTGCCCCTTCGCTCACCTTCGAAGTCCGTGTCGCAAGCGGCAGATGCACACAGGGCCTCTGCAATCCCTTCCACTGAGTCGCCAGAGGCGCCCAGGTCCAAGACACTCCTGAAACTGAAGCAACCTTACAAGGATCCTGCCGACCGTCGTCGACCAACCCACAAAGCCAAGACATCGGCATCGCCGCAGAAGAAACGGGATCCTGGCTACGACTCGGACTCTTCGCTCACGGATCTAACCGAAGATGAAGATGATTCAATGGAGGTAGACGAGCAGAACGAGCTCGCAGCTGGGCCATCGACCGCCTCCGCCAAAATGAAAGGCAAGGATCATGCGGCTGAACGTGGAAGCCTTGCTGCACCAGATCGCAAGGTCAAGCGCACTTCTGCAGACGCCGACCTTGACGACGATGCGCGCCAGCGTGACATCGCTGCGAAGAAGCAGAAACTGAGCAAGGACATTGCGCGCGAGTACCAATACGAAGAGAGCGACATCCGACGATCTGTCAAAGGCTCTGAGCCTCGATCTCGGCCTTTGCGCGGACAGAACACGTCGCTCGTGCCCCCAATATTGTCACTGCAACCGAACGGCAGCCGAGCTGTGTCAGCAGGTCTGGACTCTCCATTATCCGAGCTGTCGGGAGGGTCATCGCGATTGAGCACGCCCCAGGCTTACGGTGGACCGCCAACGAAAGCTCCTCCGAAGAGGGCAAAGACCAAAACCTCGTAAGTATCAGAATCCTTGTGTACCTCAAGATCTTCAAATCTACGGTTCCCATCATCAAGCGCAAATGAACCCTTTCAGATCAGTAGACTATGTGTTTGCTGCCTGAAATGCGTTCCGACAAGCATTAGAGCACCTCCATGATGCGGGGCTATGCACAAGTCCTGTAAAAACAAGAAGACACACACTCACAAGTGAACCATTTTCTAGGCCCGAAAAGAAGCAACTGGCAGGCTACGGAGGCCTCTCAGGCGCAGGTGGCGCAGGAAAGGACAGCCCAATCGGGGATGATGACAATGAAGAGGTAAGACAACGCGTTGCAGAGCGCGCTAAATCTCGTTTTCCGCTTGCACACAACTTACGGCAAAACACTATCCTGCATCTCGATCACGCACTCATGCATCTTCCACATAAACGCTTTCCATCACCAGATTTATGTCATATGATACCTGCGACAAAGGGAAATGGTCTAATCATTGAGGAACAGCTTTCCGAGAACAACGACTTCTGCTCAGCTTGTGGCGGCTCCGGCTTCCTCTTATGCTGCGACGGATGCGATCGGTCGTTCCACTTCTCATGCCTCGATCCACCTCTCAACGAGGAAGCGAGTGAGTTGAACGAGCCATGGTATTGCTATATCTGCGTGGCCAAGCGTCCAGTCGCTGCAGAGTCACCAGAGAAGCCGTCGCGCGGATTGTTTGCACCACTGCTGAACGGCTTAAAGAAGCGCAATCCATCGAACTTTGCGCTGCCACAGAGCATTCGCAACTATTACGAAGGCGTTCATACCGACAAGAATGGGAACTTCACCGATGCTGTCGTCGGCAAAACAAGGTAAATCTCGCAGAATCGCAAACAATCGTTGGGAATTTATGCTGACAGCCACGGCAGTCGCAGAGCAGGCTACGATGAGGCACCAGATTATACGAAACTCAAGGATGCGAAAGGCAACACGGTTCTGTGCTATTACTGCGGCAAGTCCTCATTAGACCGGCGGCTCATTATCCAGTGCGACTATTGCCCACACAATTGGCATCTTGACTGCCTGGATCCCCCTCTGGCGAACCCACCAGCCAGGACCTGGGACAACAAGAAGCTCCATGACTGGATGTGTCCGCTGCACGCAGAGCACGAGCTTCGCAAAGTTGACACCGCCTTGCTCGTGCCACGCCGCAGGATACATCTGCGTCGGCCGAAAGACGCTCGTATCGTCGACACATCTCTTAACCGAGGCTTTGTCAACAACGGTGTCGTTGATATCGATCACGACGAAAGTGATGAGTCCGACTCCGAATTCTATGAGGAGCAGGTTGAATCCGACGGCGTGGTATACCGGCTGCCTAGTTCTGGCGTCAAGCTGGACTTCATTGACAAGATCAAGAGGTATGGTTGGCAATACGTACGTTGCTCATGCCTCAAGACTGACAATATCCAGTGCTCGCGCATCCCATGTCATCATCGATCAACCGCCCAAGCGAGCTCGACTTGGGACCGCGCCGCCAAGCCCACTCCAACAAGCCAATTTTGCACGGCGCTCCTTTGCCGAACAACAGTTCGCTCTCAATCTCGCTCAATTCGCGGCAGCAGATGCCAACAGAGATCTTGATCTTGGCAGAGACAAGATGAACATTCTGCTTGGTACTTTGATCGTAAGTCGCAATCCCTTTCGCCAAGGCCTTGCCAAATGATGTCAGCATGCTAATCATTTCACTTGCATCCATAGGCCGAAGCACCGCGAGAAGTGGTATCTGCAAAGACTGCGGAGGAGACTGTAGAGGCTGCGAAGTCGTCGGCTTCTGCAATCCCACCTTCGCCGCCGTCTTCAGAACAACCGGATCAGCTTTCGGCGGAGCAGCGGAGAGAGCTGGAGAATCTACGGGAGCTTATCCGGCGCAAGCTCGAACAAAGCAAGTCGTGAGACCGCGGGGATAATTCGAGTCGACACAATATTTGCAGAGGTTTCAAATTGAATTCTGCCCGCACGGCGAGTAATGAGGCTGTCGCTCTGCCGATTTTCCCGATCAACTTGACATGTCGGACGCCAATATCTTGGCGAATGAGGGACAGCGCTTGGAAGCATCTGTCAAAGAGTGGTGCCAGAGCCACGCTTCTACAGGACGGGCCATGGTTCACCAAAGGCGTCGGGACAAATTCAGCAACATAATTTCAGGCCGCAGAGGGGTTTGATAGATCCAGGAGAATCAACGAAGACGGGTTGCGTCTGCGCGGAGTATTCACGCCTGCATGCGGTCCAGAATATCTGCCGTATCCGGAACATTAGCGTTGTCGGTGCCACGACAGCTAGAGCTTGCCTGCCATGATGTATTACTTCAATCGCAGGAATTTCAAGCTTGTTGCATCTCTCCATATACATTTTCACCTTGTAGTCCATGGGTGAAGCACAGTGGACGACATTGTCAAGCAGAAAATGAGGACAGATCGCCACAAGTTGCGGACCGACAACAACAGATGTTGAAACCTGTCAGCCAGGAGATCTATTGTCGGTTCAGGCTTCACAGCTGCGTGAACAGTTGACCATGCACAATGCAGTACGACTGGTTAAAGCCATTGATGAGAATCAGTGGTGATTGAACGTCCAGCAGCCTGACGTCGTTGGACGCCTCTCCAGTACGTTGGAGGTTTGATAGCAGCACTGGATGTAGACGTCTTGCTTGCTTTCCATATGGTGATTGTTCACATCGTAGAGTCGGCTTCATCAACCAGTGACTGATCGGTCATAGATTGGCGCTGTCAATTGCAGGCAGCGGCCAGCCCAGCATCAACGATCGCTTCTGCGATGCCGCTTCCGTTCCGCCAGATATTCGAGGCCTAGTTTGTGGAGTTCAGCACTGAGCGCAAATTTCCGGGCAATGGTTACCTGGTGCATAGTGATCAGGAGGCTCAGGCATTGAAACATGGCTAAATGCTCAAATCAAAGTGTGGTGGTAGATCGTTTGTGAACGAGGTCTGTGCACTGCGCAGCAGCCAATCAAAGCACTTCAGAATCAGAGCTTCGCGCAAGAATACCATAGCGACATCATTAACATTGAGCCTTGCTTCACCTTTCACCACGCCCAGCAAATTTTCCGCCATCAATATGTATCGGATTGCCTTCCTTCGTGCTGCTCGCTCTGCGGCGCAAGCCAGCATCCGTTTCCGGCGACCTGCCGTTCAGCGAGCCATCCAGAGCCCCTGCGTCCACTCGAGATTATCCACACCAGTAACGACCATCTCTGCTGTACGATGCTACGCTTCTTCATCATCTCTCGGGAAGGAGGAGGTAGCTGGTCGCATCCTTGATCTTCTCAAGAATTTTGACAAGGTGCGCTGCTGAAAGACTCGGACACGTTGGGTATATACTAACAAGCTGGACAGGTTCAGGACCCGTCCAAGGTACATCACAAGGAGCGCCCTCCTCTCGCATGGACAGCACATTGACCGTACGATAGCTCTCCATACAGTCACACTTCACGAACGACCTCGGACTTGACAGCTTAGATACGGTGGAAGTTGTGATGGCTATTGAGGAGGTTGGTTCGAATAGACAGGATGAGATCGGGCTGGCGTTGACAAGTGCCACAGGAATTCAGCATTGAGATCCCGGACAAGGAGGCAGACGCGATTCACAGTGGTATGTTGGGCAGTGAGCTGGCATTGGCGGCAGGATACTAACGAGAGACAGTCAACCAAGCTGTGGATTACATCTTGGCTCAGCCCGATGGTACGTTGTCACAGACTTGCTCGCAACACTTTGCTAACGATTGCACAGCTCACTGATTTGTTGTCGCCGAGTAGGGGAAGAAAACGACGTCCGGACCTGCTTCCCGAGAGAAGGACGCGAGCTGAGTAGGCAGTCAATGGCATTAGGGTCGTGTACATGGTAGCCTCGGGCGAGGCCTTTGATAAATGTGTACTATTTACTCACGCCTGCGTCAATCAAGACTTTCTCGTCTACTACTCACCTACCATCCTTGCGTCGCATGCTCACCAAGTGATCGGCGGATGGTTCCGTACCCTTAGCGCGCCGCAATTTACAACCTTGCGAAACTACAGCTAGCTGCACTGATTCGATCAACGCGACTCATGAACACTATTTATTGCTAAGAGTCCATCCACATTAATTCAGAGAACCAAAGTGTCTACCAAGCTTAGCCCTCCATTGGGCTCTGGCGCCCGCGCTCATTCCTGTCAGCCGCATACGATACCCGTCTGGAGAGCTGTCCTTGGCTCAATCGTGAACGTGACACTTCCTCTACACATTTGCTATGGCCACGGCGTCGGGCTCAGGTCTGACCCGTCGCCGAGGCGCTGGCGGCGCTGCTGCGGCGAACGGCGATGACAACGACGGCAGCCGAGTCCCCTCCCCTGCTCCCAACAACAAGAAGAATGATGATTTACGGTCACCCGATACCGGATACGAAGCCGGCGAGAATGGACACAAGATCGCATTCGACCCACGCGATATTAGCGAAAGTGCAGAAAGACTTAAGCAGCCGAAGCTCACACTCATGGAAGAAGTGCTGTTGATGGGGCTAAAAGACAAGCAGGGGTACTTGAGCTTTTGGAACGACAACATCAGTTACGCATTGAGAGGGTGCATCGTTATTGAACTTGCGTTCAGAGGCAGGATAAGCATGCAGAAGGATAGCTCGAGGAGGAGGTTTCCACTTGCAGACCGGGTCATTGAGGTTGTGGACGACACGTTGACAGGAGAGGTGCTGTTGGATGAAGCATTGAAGATGATGAAGACAAGTGAAAAGATGAGTGTGAGTTCGTGGATTGATCTGATGTCAGGTAAGGAATGGTCTTCGAAGATTGGTGGAAGGGAGAAACATGGTTGACACGTAGACAGGCGAGACCTGGAACCTGATGAAGATAGGCTATCAGCTCAAGCAAGTCCGAGAACGATTAGCCAAAGGCTTAGTCGACAAGGGCATCTTGCGCACGGAAAAGCGCAATTTCTTACTCTTTGACATGGCCACGCACCCGGTCGCGGATGGCGGTGCCAAAGACGAGATCAGGAGACGAGTCCGCACGGTTCTGACACAGAGAACAGTGGTGCTGCCGGCTTCACAATTCCTGCCAGAGAACATGGAGTTCAGATACCTGCGAACCATCGCTATGCTTTGCGCAGCGTATGCAGCAAATGTACTGGAGAACGCGTTGGTGACGCTTGGGCATGAGGCGCGGGAGAGGGCCTTTGCTCAAGTCGACGAACTATTGGCCGAATATTCCCAATGGCCTTTTGGTAAGAGGGCGGGTGGCCATGCCGCGATTGGAGCCAATCTGGATCAGGTGATCCGGGACGAGGTGAATGGAGCCAAGGACAAGGAGCTACAGCTTGAGGTAAGTGAAAATGTCGTATACATTGTGATGCATTCGGCTAACATTTCAATTCAGGTCGTAGCAGCCTGTCTTAGCGTCTTTACGCGCTTGGACTCATTGCTCTAGTCTATGCATGACCGGACTACGTGTAAGGGGAGTACCTTACGTGACAGGTCCGATCCCAGGCAGCACCGTCAACGACGGGGTGCGCTCGAGCAACTGGCGCCTGCGACCAGCGGCGACAAAGAGCCCAAGCAGTACATGTGTTGAGCGACTCCAATGCGGGAAGAAGCATGCGTGCTGGCAGCGTGCATGTCCACCGCACAGACAGCGTTTGCAGAGGTGCCGCAGATGACACTTTATATTCTCAATACTGTTCGAAAATGATAGCGTGGGCAATGCGACGGCGTTCTTGGTGTTAAGTGGTGCGACGGGCGAATCTACCTGGTTTTGAAGGGTTGCTCAGGTAATTGAGTCGGACAGCACTGCTTTGTTTCACGTATGACACTCTGAAACGCCAGTTCGACTGCTCGACTACCATGTAGTGCGAATTGCTTCGATGTTTTGGCAATGGGTTGCGTCTGAGAGAAGAACCACGCGTTCGCCCATGATTAGCCAAGGCGACCGCACTTACAGCTCGCTGTACCACTTGTACCGTCCGTTCAGTCCAAGCCTAACAGTACGACTCGTCTCGTCCAATCCCATCGCTTGATCAGCAGAGGTTATTGTGTTACCACGTGGGCACACGGTCTAGCACATGCGACCCAATGAGGCCGGGATCGCTAGCCGAAGAAGCCTCCGAGGATCGGTCACGATTAGTCGCGTGTCATGTCCCAGTATTATTATCTCCAAGCCGGCGGGCATGTTTACCAGACGCGGAGGATGAGGTACGTTGTATTGGTCTCTACCGTCCGTCGCTGTTTGAGCTGCTTCTTCATGCCTTCAGGTGATGGTAAATTCCCAGGGCTTTTGCGGCTCCGCGTTGTGACACAAGTGACAACAGGATGGACCACCATCCCGTCCGTTTCAATCTCATGATCGCAGCAACAATGGCAGCAGCCTTGGCCACCAGCAGAACCATTCATTGACCTTGGACACCATTCTAGATGATCACGCGTTCCAACAAGTCTAGGCGTCTTCCCACCCGACAACAGCCCATTCATGGCGACCCCTAGCGAACCATCGCAACCGGATGCGCATTGGAATGGGACTTCTGGAGCGATCCAGGCGCATCACGGCGTTTCACACAACGATGGGACGGACGCGATCCGCGAAGGAAAGCAGAAGGCGAAGGAAGTCTTGGCTGCCAGTGGAAGCAGGCCGGGCACGCCAGCGTCCCGCGCGCAGAGCACAGCCCTATCAAATGGGTCGGCGCATGTGAATGGCGCACCGCAACTGAGCAGGAAGCGCAATCGCGATGGCACCCAGCTGCCTGTCAATGCAAACGCCGGCAGCGTGGAGGACGAAAATGGGACGCGACATTCCCATAACGAGGTGTTGCTGGATCGTTACATGCAGCGCGACATGCTGCATGGTGCGGCCATGAATGATCAAGCGGAACGCTCGCGCGACCTGGTCAAGGCAAAGGAGATGGAGAAGGAATTTTACTTGCACGAGATGAGGGAGGCGCGTCAAACGAATCCTGGTTCTGTCTTTGGATACGGCTTTATGGGCTACGGCAATCGGATAACAGAGGGCAAGAGTCAGATAGTGTACAACACGATGCGCGGACCGCCCAAAGGCCGGAGATCGCGGGAGCTGCACGTGTCGCGGAAAGACAATACGCAGCAGGCGGAGCAGCATGAGGAGCTGGTGCCAGTACGTTTGGACATTGAACTGGACAAGCTGCGATTGCGCGATACGTTTACCTGGAATCTGCATGAAAAGCTTGTCACTCAGGACCTCTTCACCGACCATCTGTTAGAAGATCTCAAAATACCTCCCGAAGCTTTCCCAGAAGTCAAGCGCCAGGTTCAGATCGAAATGCAGGATCAGATAGGGAACTTTTATCCGCATATCATTGTTGAGGACGGACCATTGGAACCAGGACAGCCCTATAACCAGCACAAAGACGACGAAATGCGCATACAGATTAAGCTCAATATTACTATCGGACGCATTACCTTGATCGACCAGTTTGAGTGGGACATCAACAACCCATTGAATTCGCCGGAAGACTTTGCGCGGTCGATGTCTTGGGAGAATGCGCTTAGTGGCGAGTTCACCACGGCCATTGCACACTCGATACGTGAGCAGAGTCAATTGTACACCAAGAGCCTGTATTTGACCAACCATTGCTTCGATGGACGCCCGGTCGAGGATCCAGACTTGCGAGATAGCTTCTTACCTCCGACCATATACTCCGTTTTCCGGCCCATGCAAATGCAGAAGGATTACACTCCATACATGTACGAGATGAGCGAAGCTGAGCTGGAACGAACCGAGACATCTATGATGCGAGAACACAGGGCGCAGAAACGGCAGCTGAATCGGCGCGGCGGACCCGCCCTCCCGGATCTGAAGGACAGGCAACGCACAGTGCGGTCTTTGCTTGTGCACTCGGTCATACCCGGATCGGTAGAGACATTCGAAAATACAGGCATCCCTAAGATGCGACGGAGCGGGAGAGGTGGCCGACGTGGTGGACGTGGCGTCGACGTCGATATGGATTCAGATGAGATGGAGAGCGACGAGTCAGGCCCAGAGTCGCCGGCTCCGTCGCAGATCAATGCTGGTACAGCTCGGACGCGTGGTATGCGTGGTGCGGCTTCGGCTGCCCAGGCGGCTATGCGGGCGAACTATGGCCGGTCGGCAACGCCAGAGCTGGCAGCGATGATGACACCGCAAGAACCGCGGACTTTGGGTCGCCGCAGCATGCTGCGAGAAGAGAGTGTTGCGGATGATGGCGAAGCACTGATCGTGAAACTGAAAATCGGCAAGGCAAGACTCCGACACTGGTGGGAGGAATATCAGGCAAGGAAACGGGCTGCTCAGTTCCCTCTGTCTGGATATGCATCGCAGCCGGCACCAAGTGCTTTCGGCGTTGGAACGCCATCAAGAGGCGGCGGCGGCACACCTGCCATGACGCCGCGGTCTTTGCCACGAAGCACGCCGCAACCCAATGGCCACCAGCGAGCAGCTTCGTCCACCCGTGGTGACTCGCGGTATGATCATCTTGGCCGGGTGGAAATAGATCGCTGGCCCGGCCCGGACGCATCACCGGTAAGCTTGCCCTGGCAAATGAGGTTCTGTGTCGCGTACTAACCCAGGCCAGCCACCACCCGCTCCTTGGTTACGAGAAGCACTCGCGACCCTTCGCAACGATAACCCAGAGTCCGACATCGAGCCGCTGATGCGACCCTACGCGCTTGAGACGGCGACTGAAAAGCCAACGAGGAACCACACATTGGAGCCTGGAGCTGCTGCACCGCCGGGCATCAAGATGCTGTGGTTGCCAAGGATCAGGTGTAATGATTGCCCCGGCAAGTTGTATTCTGCGGTGCCTGGTAAGGTTGTGGAGGACTTTGATGTGCATTTGCGGAACAGGACACATAGGCAGGCTGTCCAGGATCGGTTGGAGGGCAAGACGTAGATGTGGATTGTGTCTGTGTTTTGTAGATGATGGACCTGCTCTTGTTGATATGACTGGATGGGTCCGGTTGGATTGTAGGAAATGAGATGAGATGTTGGATTACGAATTGCCCTACCTTGTCATTATCTTCTGCTGGTGTGTGCAGGACCAGCCGCTCCCCAGGAGGGTGATGATCACACCAGGATGGTAGGCCAAGCTTCTTCCGAAGCAGCAAATGCTGCTCGCTCTCAGTGGGAGAATCACGTCAATTGCAAGCAAGGTCATACAGTCGGTGAGACATTTCCACAAAGGCCAGACAACGTGGACATAGCCTTGGCGAACATCGGAACGAGCGTCGTCCCAGATTCAAGCAGGAGCAACGACTAGAAATCTGCGGTCGTCCTTTCTGCTTCTGAGTCCCGTCAAGGCACCATTACTCATGTCATCAGATGGCGAATCTCTAAGCCGCCGGGTCGGGGGCCAGTATGCCAGCGACCCGCGGCAGTGATGACACCGGAGCAGAATCTAGATCCATGGACCTTCCGCCAGAGAGCTCCGGACGGAGACTTACAGGAACTTGCTCGTGTTTGATGCCGAATCCATGGATCGAGATTCCTGCGGTCCGGTCGCGACTTCGATCAATGAGGGTAGCTATCCGTTTTTTTTTCTGCCGGTCTATTCGTGCGCCGCGAATCACGTCTTGGGATTCTCTCTGCACCTTCCTGAAAGAGCCATGGGCGTCTCCGCTTGTTTCTCCGGCCGACACTGCGTGCGTGACATGGGGTTAGAGCAGCGGACACGATTCCGAACAGCCGCTGCCATGGAGCGGATGGAGATCTGGACATCGTGTGCGAGGAGCGGGGGTTGCTTTGTGGAGATGGGTATGTAGGTTGTGCTTGCAGAGGCGACGGCATGTCAGGTTTTGCTGCGGCAGGGGCATGCGCGCGGAGGCCTTCGGCATGGTGACGAGGATGCAGAGGCGCTGTGAGCGATACTCGGGGATTTAGGGGCTCCTGCCTCGCACAGCTTGTGGTGGAGTGGCGAGGGTCGGGAGGGGTGGTGGGCGAGGCTGGAGGCGCGGCTGGATGGTGCTGCCGGTACGGGCGGTTCACGGGGTGGTGTATGGTGCAATGCCGTGCGGGAGGGGAGAGAGCATCATATTTCTGGGGAGGTGGTGAAGCTGCTTGATGATCTGTACGCTGGGCAAGTGGCTTACATATGGCAGGTCGAGGCGAAAGACCGTGACCAGCTGAGCTGATGAGAAGTTGGGTGGACAGGAGGGGCCGTCGTGAGGCAGTACTTACTCAGATTATCTGCAATTGCTTATGTAAAGGTCCTTGCCTTACGCTCATCCCTCCGTAAGCTATTGTAAGTTACGGCTCAAACGTAGTGTTGGCCGTCTTTTGCGATGGTGAAATGTGACATGCAGGCTGCAGCTACTCCATCTTGAACAGCACGCGTCTATGTCGTCTACCTTCCTCCAGTGTAGGACTCGCCATAAATCTCTCGTTATCAGAAGACATCTCTATCTCATCAATCATGCGCGAGCGTTTGGATTCTCTGGACGACTGTTCTCCCTTGATCTGCGACAGCCGGCGAGCACTTGAAGACGGCGTAAGCTCAGCCTTCCAGTCAGGAGTAACTTCGTCCTCTTCGTCCCCTTCTTCGACGTCGGACTCAGTCTCTGCTTCGTCACCTTTTTCGGCCTCTGCCTCTTCCTCGTCTTCCTCTTCTTCTGACTCTCCAGATTCACAACCGCTCGGACTGGGCACTTGTGTTTGACGTATGGGTGCCGACCTGGGCGAAGCAGCGACAGCAAACCCCTCCGCCTCTCCCTCATCCTCAGATAGCTGAACAGATTGATCCCCAGTGTGCGGCTCCTCATCTGACTCCGTCTCGTCTACTGCATTGAGCTGATTGGCAGGGACTCCGTCGGCCAGATCATCGACATCAGCCTTATCCTGCGACCTGTCGTCATTCTCCGTACCATCATCCGCCATGACAGTATCCTCCTCCTCCTCCTCCTCCTCCTCCTCGCTGTCAACGACCAGCTCCGCACTCTTCATGTGAGCTGCCTTGTTCGCCACCTTCCTCCTCTGCTCTCGACCAGCAATCACATGGGAGGCATCGATACCGCGTTTCAACTTTTCAACCGTCGTGCCTTCCTTCTCCGCCCACCGAACCATGAGATTGGTGATCGCTTGGGCCTTGCCGGCAACAGTCGTGGCTTTCCGTACTGACTCGCCAGTGTAGTGCTCAAGCGCAGCGTAGTAAGCCCTACGCCTTAAAGCGCCGCTGAAATGACTGTTCGGGTTCTTCTGCGACACGATAGACCAGACCGTGCTTTCATGTTGATACAGCTTTTCTGGATCGCCGATGGCAGTGTAGATTTCATTCAAGACATCGAAGTAATCACCGGGCTCAAATGCAGCGAACGCTGTCTCGACTCTTCGTTGGTTCTTCGACTTTTGGTTGTAAACCTTACGAAGCACCTCGGGGGATTGCGACTTTGCCTTGGCTTCGAGTTGATCGGCAGTGCCATTGCGCTTCAACTGCTGCCACTTCTCACGGCATCTCTTTGCACTGCGCTTATTGTCGAGCCTCTTCTGTACCGTCTTCCAGTCGACCATCATTTCGAGTTCATCACGACTCGAAGGTAGCTTCTGGCCCTCTTTGGTGTGACTTGTCGCTATCATAGCTTTGATGCATGATTCCACCGCTCTCGCGAGCTCAGCCTCCTCAAGTGCGCTCCATGGACCAGCCTCCTGCTTCCCATCGAATTGCAGAATGTTCCGCCATCGATCCTTACAGTCCCCAGGACGTCGATCAGTCAGAGCACCAATCTCGACCCATTTATCCGGGTTCTCGGCATATGTCTTGCGCAGAATTTCGTCTTCCTCCTTCGTCCACGCACCCCGTTGAGCCAGCGTGAACCGCCTTTGACAAGCCTTGCGGATGGCAGGCTTTGGTCTGTTGGGTAAAGCCATTTCGGCCTCCACCTTGAAGTCACTCAGGCGCTTCCAATCAGCGATCTGACGCATGAGATCGGCAGCAGATTTGTATTGCTTGTTAGTCTGAACTGTATAGTCAAACACATCGTCCAGGGCAGCCCTTTCGGCTGCAGTAAATGCGCCTTTTGATGGACCATCAGAAACAGGGGAAGGCAACTGAATCTTCTCATTCCGGCCGATTTGTGGCGCCCCGCGAACAGAGCATTTGGGTCGTGATGGAGGTGCATCCTGCCCAGAGTCCACTGAGTCCAAATCAGCAGTGTTTGCGTGCCGTACATGCAATTCTGATGGTTGCGCCAAGGCATCGTCGTTGGTCTTCCTGGGCTTTCTGCCTTTTGGCTTCTCATGTTGCAACACTCTGTCATTTGCCTTGTTTCTATCGACCATATTGGGCTGCGACGCTTCCAGCTGACCGTGACTGACGTGTTGGGACTCATCGACGTTAAGCTCAGGGACACTGGCTTGGTGTATGTCTGAAGACTTTCGTTTGCTTTTCGACCTCTTGCCTGGCGGGTCTGCCGATCCTGATCTGTCTTCTGCTAGGACACGGCATTCTCCTTTCTTAGCAGCCTGCTTCTTCTTCTTCTTCTTCCTCCTCTGTTTCTTGTCCGAAAGTTGCGTTGCGGCAGATTCCACAAGCTCCTCGTTTGACTCGTGCTTAGCATTGCCGCTGCTGGAAGCTTTTATGGCAGATTCCGAGATGTTGTCTGACTTTGGTGATTGGTCGGCCTTCCCTTTCTTCTTCCCACGATTCGAGGTCACCGCCGTGGTGTCGTGCAGCATAAACCCATCTGCGATCTCCAACATGTGGTCGTCCGCTCTCCGTCGCTTCTTGCGAGTCCTCTTTCGCTTCAGTACGGTACAGACCACTTCTCCCACAGGCTCCCCGTCACCATCGTCGTCTCCGGTGTCCTCTGTGACCAGCCTGTGCTTGACGAGCTGTGTAGGGTCTCGTGGCCTGCCTCGGTGCTTGGGGGCCTTTTTCTTCTTCGGCTCCTCCTCGGGACCACCCCCGTCCTCGCCGACCGCATTGGACGCTTTGCGCTTCCTCGATCCGGCAAATGATGCTTGTGTCGGCTGAGGCTCTGGCGTCGGTTCCTGATCTGGTCCATCTTCCTCGATGTCGCTATAGACAGCCACGTCTTGCGGCTGCGTCGGTTGAGGTTGAGACGACGCGCTGCCCATGTCGCTGATGTCGCTGACTTGCTGCTGATCCCTCGCAGCCGAGGAAGACCAGTGCATCGCGTTGTCGGGTGCGTGTGCGATACCTATTTATGTGTAAAAACGCAGATATAGTATGTAATTCTGGTTTTGAGCTACATGAGCTCAATTGATACTAGCGGCGGACGACGGCGGTCCAAATGTGCCAATTCCACATGAGGGGTGTTCTCGGCCACATCAAGAATCGACCTTCTAACTCATATATAGGCCTATTTACCTATCAACAATAATCTATCAGCACTAATATCGTTGTTGTTTTCACCATGCCACCTCAGGTAATCGACTAGCCGCACTAGCACAAGTATGTGTAGTAAGCTATAGCTGTTAGTGTCTGCTATGTCGATATCTAGGAGACTATCATGCGGGAAGAACAGACGATTATCAGTCGCAGTTGCCTCGCAAGGCGGCTCGATGATTAGGGCTTCCGCAAATATGCACCTTATATTAGAGGCGAAGTCGCAGTAAAGGTTAACTGCCTTATAGAGTACTAACACTAGTGCTAGCAGTCTACTAACAAGGAGATACTAGATGTATTGTCTGCGAATGGATACGACATAAGCCGCAGAACGTTATAGTAGCGACGTATTGCCCTTAGCTACAAGAAGAAGCTTAATCAAGAGGAAGGGGAAAGGGAAGAGTAGCGACTTATACTACTATTACGTAGTAAGTATGACAAAGGTAATACTCTGCATTATAGCAGGGAGAACCTATACGTGCACTTTCGACATGCATATAGGACAGTTAGATAGTAAGGACACTTACAGTCTAATCATAGTATACTTACTACTTAATCGTAATAGTGATCGCCTTTTCTAAGCCGCATGGAGTGTTAACCCCCAGGGCTTTCAAGAGCGTAGTCGTCCTTTAAGGGTGAAGCGTAGTGTCCTTCGAGCTCCTAGACTAAACTAGGGCTAATTAATTAACGCCTATTACAAGATAGAGATGTTTAGAATTAGCATTTACGCTACTATTAACATGTAGTCTCGTAATATCATGTAGATCTACGTTAGCATTGTCAGACGCATAAAGCTAAGCGTCCTTGCATAATACTCTCGATGTGTGCGGGAGTTCTTGATAGTACCTCAAATAATCCGGAGCGACAGGGGTCTTAAGACACTAGATGATATAGATGTATGTGCTATATGATATGAAAATATCTCGCAGTGTGGCAGAGTAATCCGACCTTTTAGTAGGTACAAGACAGCGCTGCTTTCTGCTTATTACAGAGGTGGCGCTAAGGGTGCTTATAACCCCCGACGCTCCTCAATTAGGGGAAGCATGTCCGAGCCTAACCCCGTAGGGGTACTGTAGGGTTAGCGACATGGGGGCGTCCTACGTCGACAACTAATCCCACTCGGACGACATATAAGCCAACGTATGTATAAAGGACCCCCTTGCTATATGTGGCAGGGTCACTACATGCTAAGGGTAGCTATTAGAACCCATGCGGTTCAGATGGTCCCCTAGTATTAACCATATCACTGCCCCTCCTCCTATGAGGATGTCCCTAGCCTCACTAAGTGACGCACGCGGAACATATAGGGTACAGGATGTAGCACGCTTACACCGCGCAAGGGTGAATAGGTAGATAGCCTACGCAACATGTGTCATGCGTACATCTTAACCCCTTCGTAGCGAGTGCGGGGCGGAGGCTGCTAACTCAGGCGGGTTTTAATCCGTCACATGTTAGGCAGCTTTGTAACACCTTCGCTTTACATGCAGATCGAGATATCAGGAAACCACGAGTACGTACTTCGGCTAATCCTTGAAATTATAGGGCGAGCATGCGCGCCAGCCTCGCCAAGTAGCTTGGCCGTCCCTATTTAGTCGTGACTGTGAAGAACATGTCGCAGAACCTTAGGGTAGTAGGAAAGTACGCAGACGCTCTATGCGCGCCGCTCGAAACGGCAGGAGCGCGCTCCTGGCGCGGGCCTCGCCACATTTCCATGCTAGTAGGCTAGCACGAGTGCGGTTAGCGCACATGCGTGACGGCCGCGTTATCTGTTATTACATCATTCGGTCCCCTTGTAAGTCAACTAGAGGCAGGTACTCTGCGCATGTGGTTCGAGTCACTAGCTTAACGGTTGCGGTAGGCAATAGGGGGGCTGTTAGAGGGTATAAAAACCTCGTCGCTTCCCAAACTTTCCTGTTCTAAGACACTAACATCGACCTCCGCTCCTACTTCGCTTAGCTTGCGCCTCGCCGTGTCTGCGGGTCTGTACTAGAGCTCCTTCTTCTTCAATCAATCAATCAAGATCAATGAACCCGTCTTAGCTATAATGGCTCATGTGCTGCAGACTAAGTTCGACGCTACTCGCTCTACCCGCGATCGTCGCTCGTGTCGACAATGCCTTGACAACCTTAGTAGCTAAGCTGCACACATCTCCCCTCCGCGTGTTAGTAAGGCGTCCCCTACCCGCGAGGTATGCGTGACTTGTACTAACCGAAGCGTAGCCGAGATCTGCATTAGCGGATTTGATGAGGGCGGTGTCTACTACAATTATGTCAACTATAATGGCAAGCATCAGAAATGCTAAGACCTCCCTAAAGAGGTATACGGCGAGTACAACTAGCTCTACCGTAACATCGATGACTTCTAGAGTACGCGCGACGAGGGGATTACTAAAGGCACTCTGACTATGAACAGGCTACAGGCTAAGTACCGCGAGGCACTTGCCTACCTGCTCGGCGCCCTCTCGTGCTTCACCGCGACTGCTAACCGTTCTCATGGCAGTGTTCGCTTCGACTCTTTGCTAACAGGCGAAAACGTTTGTCTAGGTCTAATCGCAGACTTAGTCCAGAAGATCTTGAAGGTGCTAACCGTTAGGGTCGAGACCTTCGCCATAGTACGCATACAGTGCGGGTACCCTCCGAGTATGAAATGCTGACTTTTCCGCTAGGCTAACGTTAGCGTCGAGAAGTATCC